>CM021102.1:187469541-187748348 GCA_007115665.2 Sequoiadendron giganteum | reverse complement strand
CACAATACTCAGTTGATGAGCTTTATGCTTCACTAATTTCTCATGAGCACAAAATCAGTAGAACAACAAATATGTCATTGGAGCATGCATTCAAGTCACAAGCTTCAATTAACCAAGGAAGAGGCAAAGGTGGAACGAATTTCAGAGCAAGAGCAAGAGGCTTCAACAAAGGTGGAAGAAATAACCATTCAAGTTCAAGTAGAAGAGGCAGTAGCCAAAACCCATCTCAAAACTTTCCTCAAGGTCAAAGTTATGAAAAATCTCAAGTCCAATGCCATTACTGTAAAAATTTTGGACATTACATGAATGAATGTAGAAAGAAGCAATATGATATGGGTAGACAAAATGCAAATTTTACTAGAGAGAGTCAAGACCATAGACCTAATAAGAGCACAATATTTTTAGCCTGTAATGTAGCTCAAGCTAGTGAGAAAGAATTTTGGTTTTTAGACTCGGGCTGTAGTAATCATATGACAGGGAATTTATAATTTCTTACAAGTCTAGATGAGAATATTAAGTCAGATGTCACCCTGAGTAATGACAACAAAGTGTCAGTTAAAGGAAAAGGGAATGTTAATATTCTAACCAAGTAGGGAGAGCAAAAATATATTTCTGATGTCTATTTTGTGCTAGGACTTAAACACAATTTGATGAGTGTAGGACAGCTTGTTCAAAAGGGTTATAGAGTGTCTTTCAAAAATGGATTGTGCACTATTTTAGACAAATACCCAAGTGGCCAGTTGATTGCAAAAATTAAGATGACAAATAATAAAATGTTTCCTTTAAGAATTCAGCCAACTTTGAGCACAAACTTTGCACAAGCACAAGAGGTATCAACTGTTATTCAGACTGTCTTTCAAGTAGAGGTAAAGGATGAAAACTAGCTTTGGCACTTAAGATTCGGTCATTTAAATTTTGGAGGTCTGAATTTGCTTCATAGGAAGAGCATGGTAAAGGGAATTCCATTAATTGAAAAACCCGAGAGAGTTTGTGAAGGTTGCATACTAGGAAAGCAACATAGAGAATCTTTCCCAGCAGGGAAATCCCCAAGAGCAAAAGCCCCATTGGAAATTGTTCATTCAAACTTATGTGGTCCAATGCAGACAACTTCAATAGGTGGTAGTTATTATTTTTTGACTTTCATAGATGATTATTCAAGGAAGACATGGGTCTATTTCTTAAAACAGAAAAGTGAAAGTGTTTAATTTCTTTTGTCAATTCAAGTCTCTTGCTGAAAAACAAAGTGGTAATTTTATCAAAGTGCTGAGAACAGATAGAGGAGGTGAATACATTTCAAGAGAATTTTTAAATTTCTACAAAGAGCATGGAATACACAAACAGTTCACAACAAGATATAGCCTCAACAGAATGGTGTAGCAGAAAGAAAAAATAGAACCATAATGGAGATGGCTAGAAGTATGTTGAAAGCCAAGCATTTAACAAATGAATTTTGGGCTGAAGTTGTATCTTGCAGCATATATCATGAACAAATGCCCAACAAAAAGTGTGATGAATATTATCCTTGAGGAAGCATGGACAGGTAAAAAGCACAGTGTGTCTCACATGAGAGTTTTTGGTTGTGTTTCATATGCACATGTACCTGATCAGTTGAGAAGAAAACTTGACAACAAAGGAGAGAAATGCATTTTTGTTGGATATAGTGATGAATCCAAAGCATATAAATTGTTTAATCCTACAACCAAGAAGGTTATAATCAGCAGGGATGTTCAATTTGTTGAAGATGAAGCATGGGATGGAAGCAAAGAGAGTACAGTAAATGTTACAGTCAATATTCCTCAAGATGAGAATGAAATTTCAGTTCCAGCTAATGTACATGTTGTCACTATTCAACCTCAAGAAAGTGGTCAACAACTGACACCTACAAGCAATGTAAGAGTAGCAACAAGAGGACTATAGACGCCAACAACAAGAAGAACTTCTAGCACACACCTTCAAGTCCACATTCTGCAGATTCGAGTGATCTTTCAAAACCAACCTTGGCAAGCATGAGAAGGCAAAAAATTAGAAGCATGAGTGATATTTACAATCAAAATGAAGGTGAGAACAATCCTCAGCAATTTACACTTTTTGCATTCTATTCTCAAGCTAAAGATCCAATTCACTATGAAGATGCAATCAAAGAAGAAAAATGGTTAACAACAATGGATGATGAGATAGACTCAATAGAAAACAATCAGACATGGGAGTTGCAGAGTCTTCCAAAGGACAAAGATGTCATTGGTGTTAAATGGATTTATAAAACTAAATTAAATGCAAATGGAGAAGTGCAGAAGCACAAAACCAGATTGGTGGTAGAAGGTTATGCACAACAACTTGGAATAGACTATAATGAAACTTTTGCACCAGTTGCACACCTTGACACAGTCAGAATTTTATTGGCTTTAGCACCACAACATTGTTGGTTAGTTCACCAAATGGATGTGAAGTCAGATTTTCTCAATGGATATCTAGAGGAGGAAGTGTACATTGAACAGCCACCTGGATATGAGATATCTGGACAAGAAGATAAAATTTACAAACTGAAGAAAGCACTGTATGGCCTGAAACAAGCCCCAAGAGCTTGGTATAGCAGGATAGATAATTACTTCACAAAGAATGGATTTACCAGATGTGATAGTGAACCAACATTGTATACGAAGACGGATGAAGAAGTTAAAATCCTGATCATATGTTTGTATGTTGACATTTAATTCTGACTGAAAATCTATCAATTGATTTGTTCAAAACAGAAATGATGAAAGAGTTTGAAATGATAGACTTAGGTCTGATGAAGTATTTTTTGGGAATTGAGGTAAATCAAAATAAAGATGGCATTTTTGTTTCACAAGCAAAATATGCAAATGAAGTTTTAAAGAGATTTAATATGATAAATTGCAAGTCAGCACCCACTCCAATGGTAACAGGTCTGAAATTGAGCAAAGAAGACAAATGATCATATGTTAATCCAACTTTGTATAAACAACTGGTAGGGAGCTTCATGTATTCAACAGCCACAAGGCCAGATATAATGTTTGATGTCAGTTTAATCTCCAAATTCATGGAAGCACCAAAAGAGTCACATTGGATGGCTGGAAAGAGAATTCTAAGATACATAAATGGAATGAAGAATTATGGCATTCAGTATTCAAGAATAGAGGAATTCAAATTAATAGGTTTTACTGACAGTGATTGTGTTGGAAGTGTTGATGACAGGAAAAGCACATCAAGCTATGTCTTTAACTTTGGCAGTGGAGTTGTTGCCTGGGCTTCTAAGAAACAGCCAATCATTACATTGTCAACAACTGAAGCTGAGTATGTTGCAACCACGAGTGCATCTTGCCAGGCAGTATGGATGAGATGAGTTTTGAAGGAGATTCAAAATAAACAGACAGAAGCCAAAAAAAAATTTTGTGATAACAATTCAGCCATAGCTCTGTCAAAGAATCAAGTGTTCCACAAATGCAACAAACACATTGATACGCGGTTTCATTTCATCTGAGAGCTAATCAACAATGGAGAAATCATTTTGGAGTTTTATAGGACAGAGGAACAACAAGCGGATATCTTCACGAAAGCGTTGGGCACAGATTCATTTGTTTTTCAAAGAACCAGACTGGGCGTCTCAGACTGCGTGAGTTTCGTTCAAGGGGGCGTGTTGGAGTTTCACTCCACTTTCACACCAGTCTCCTGCCTTTACCACGCCCCCGTGCCCTCTGACACTCCTTCTCACAGTTTGACGATGTCTACCGGGTTACCGCACCCACTCTCTCTCCTCTTCATGGTCTCACGGCGGTCTGTCTCATAGTCAGCTGGATTACCGCAGTCATCCTCTTCACTGTCGGTGGTTTCACGATGGCGGTCATCTTCACTTACCTCGCTACCACGGTCTAACTGCATGATGCCTGTGACAATTCGGTTAACTGCCAGGTAGCTATTACTGCACTCCCACGGTTACCCTTCCAACCGCGTGCGGTACCGCAGTGATAGTCATCGCTCTCTGCTCTGTCCGCTCAAACCATTACCGCTCTATTGCGGTCTGATCACTAACCGTCCACGGTAATGCAGTGCCCTTCATTCTTTGTTGCTCCAACTATGTGTGGGTGGTTACCGCGACCACCGTGGTCTTTTTCTTAACTGTCACAGTACTGCGATGGACCATTTGTTGGTTGTTTGGGTGGATACCATGATCACTGCGGCTTCTTCAAAACCTTCAGCGGTAGCACGGTTGTTGACTTCTTTTGACCTTCCTTCGGCGGCTGTTAGTGGGTTTTGCGTTGGCATTTTAAGGACGTTTTTGTCATCCGATAGGACTGTCTTTAATATGACTTGGATATGTTTTTGCTGGCATACGTGAATGTCTTTAATATTGTATTAATTTTGTCTTGGCCAAAAACTTTGTTATACTGGCATGTTTGTAATTTTTGAGACAAAAGTTGAATATGAACATTGCTCTGAAGCAGCAAATAATTTAATGGTTGTTCTGTGTTTGAATTAATATTGAAAACTTTTTTTGTGTATGTTTTTTATTCTCTACCATTTTCCTTCATACTCAGGAGGAATTCTTCCAGAGAAATAGTTCCCTCCCAGTTGTAGATGTCTCAGATTAGAAATCTGGCATACCTCCAAAGGCAATGACCCTGTTAAGTTGTTGTTGTAAGCGTCCAAAATCTCCAAGGCCTTCAATGTGGAGAAATTGGAGGGAAAATTCCCAACAAACATACTATTGGAGATTTTGAAGGACTTTAGACCTACAACATTGGTGATCGTTGAAGGGAATGGGCCTGTGAAGTAATTGGTTGGAACTGTAAAGTGGATGAGACTATGAAATTGACCTATTTGGGGCGCAATTCGGCCAGACAGAGTCATGTTTTAGATATCTAGGCTTATGATACGATCAAAAGAATCACATTGAACCCCAGCCCAGGAGCAGTAATGGCTGGAATTTGCCTCTCTCCAGCCATCTAGAAACCCAGCTGGATCAACAATGGCAGATTGCAGGGATAGAAGCAGCTTGGCATTGGAAGAATGTGAAGATTCAGACGAACCCACATGAATAAGAAAAACTAGGACAAACACCCAAAGACCCCCTTCCATGTTCGAATCCAAAAGGCTCCTCAACATACAAGACTCTAAAACCATTCTAATTCACTCTCTAAAAACACAAAGACGCAGTACAAGCATGCATAATACTTGTTACTATTCAAAAAATACTAGACACCTCAACATACAAGACTCTAAAACCATTCTGATTCTCTCTAAAAACACAAAGACGCAGTACAATCATGCATAATACTTGTTACTACTCAAACAATACTCGACCGCTCAACATACAAGACTCTAAAACCATTCTTATTCACTCTCTAAAAACGCAGAGACACAAAACAAGCGTATATAATACTTTTTACTTCTCAGACAATTCTTGATACTTGAGGCTCAGAACACAAGATCAGACATGATAAAGAAAACCATTATCTCTCATTTTATAGCCTCAAAAGGGCATACATTCCTCAATTTCCTTAAAGTGTATGTGGGTCTGCGTTCCGAAGAAATTATTGATTTGTTGACCATGACTTAGTTAGTCACATACTAACTTCGACCCACTATTATTGAACTTACCAGTGTTTTAAGATCCAAATTCTCCCCGTGCAATTACATTCTATCCAAATATCATATTTTTAAAGGGTCAATGAGTCAAACAATTATTATTTTATTTATCTATTTATTTTTTTATGAATAAATTTTACTTTAATCATAAAGATTATTCTGAACTAAAGTTTCTTTAACTTGTAGTTATTGTCGGTTACATTATAGGTTCATGAAGATGCTTTGCATATGGACGATTGTTGTCAGTAGCAGCAAACGATACGATGGGAAAAAACATGAGCAATGACTTTCATTTCTTCGAACCTACTATAGGGACTCATGGCCTCCCAATTTTCCTTTGTGGAAGTGCAGCTATGGGTGGCCATGGCCACCATTGTACCAAAATCTTCAGGCTATGGCTCTTGGTTGGGAATGACCCACCATAGGCCATCACTTGTGAAAATAAAAGAGTAATAAAATAAAAAATTAAAGTAAATTAAATTAAAATGAAACACTAAATATAATTCATAAACAACACAATCAAAATAGAAATCTTGTTATTTGGCACAAAATGGTCATGACCTTTCTTCCTTAGACTCTCTCAATCTATCAATGTGTGAATAGAACCTCCATTAAGGTTTTCTTCTAAAACTACATTAAAATTACAAAACCCAAATAGCAACTTGAGGAACACATATAAAATAAAATATGTGTTGTTCATTTTAGCTTGTCTTATCCATTTCATGTGCCTCCCATATCTCGTCAATGCCTATGTACCCATGCTTGTTGATAAAGAGGAATCACCATCATTATTTTCTATTGTAAGGCCATAACAAAGGGAAACATGAGGGTTAAGTATGTTTTAAGGTTTTAGGGTATTGTGCAATAGTAATAATAACTAGTTTCATCTATGTTACATAATATTAGTGTCATATTATTTTTATACATATATTGGTGCTCATTACCCTCATTATTATTAGGGTTTTTTATGAGCTTATCATTATTATATAGAAGTTTATTCATCATAACACTAATCTAGCTAAACATATAATTATGTAAGGATTAACTATATATCATTTAATCTTTTTAACATGCTTTATTATTATAATTATATTCAAGTAAATAAATGTCCCTATTCTCATTATTCTCTTGTAGAGTTTGATATTAAGACACAAAGATTTCTTTCAATATTAATGAAATGGAGAGAGAGAGTGTGTGTATGTGTGTGAGAGAGAGAGCTCTCTTTTCTAGTTTAATTATTTTAAATATTAAAGTACGTTATAAAATGGAATCCAATATTTATTAGCTTCATTTATCTCTTGGATAGAATAATTAATCATATCATCTCTAGGTAGCTCAAAATTAATATCATGTGATTACTCAAATAACATTCGTGTTCTAAAAAGAAAATATAGCATGAACTAATATTCCCAATTTAACCACTATTATTTGACTGAGGATAGCTTCTTGTAGTTTCAAATACATTTATTCATTGTATAAAAAAATCTTTGGATAGTTCAAGGGAGTGTCTCAAAGAAAATTCTTATATGCTCATGGGGTTGTGGGGTAGATGCAAATTATTTTGTGAGTGGGTTGTGATGATGGCTAGTATTATCAAGTTGTATAAGTTTTTCTCATGATTCATCTTATGTAATTAAAATTGTATGTATTATAAATTTATAGTATAATTAGTTCCATGAAATGTAGGCATTTCATACATATCAAAGCCTAGGTTGCAAACTTAGAGATCTCTGGGACTTGCATGGACCATGGTGATTCAAATATGTCTATTGCAAGTATACTCTATGGTTGTTTTTTATCCTCATTTCTCAAAGAAAAATAGTGCCATGAATTTTATTGTTCAAATTTGATTTTAATTATATTATACTTTTATCACCTTATGCAAAACCCTTAAGTAGGATGAATGATTTTTATTGTGATAGATTAAATTAACTTCATTTTATATATTAGTTTATGATCATTTTATTGGATATCATGTTCCTTCTTGGTAAACCTCAAGGAATATTAGAGAAGAAAAAGGGTTAAATAAATAATTTATTTTTGTGTGTATTTAATTAATCGGGACTTTTTATATGGGTTAAAGATTTAATTCATAAGATTGTGGTAGTTTATATGTAAACCTTGGAATTAACATGATTAGATATTTTTTAATTCTCTAATGTAATGTTGGGAAGGGTTAAGTTATGAAAATTAATCAATAGGATTTCTTACTTTTGTATTGATAATTGCATTATGTGCGTTCTTCTTTTATCATTATTAAAGTTATTTTAAATTGTTATGATTCCTTTAAATGAATAGTATGTTAAAATATAGAAACATTCATAGAAATATTAGCCTTATCCCCTTCACCAAAGTTAAATTGGAATTTAACAGTGTTTTAATTTTTGTCCTATATTTGTGTATCACTTAGATGGCCCTATTATATTTGTTAGCACTTTTCTCTAGATGTAAAGACAATATTAACTTTAAGTTTCAAACCATGAACCTTATAGAAATAAATTGCATGTAAGAATTATTTAAGGAATAAAAGTGCATGATTTATTATCTTGTTAGATAGTGAGTGTCTACAAAACCTCAGGGAAGAAAATCAATTGAAGACTTATGTGAAGGTAATTATTTAACGTTAGATTCAAGTCTTGAAAAAAGGAAGTAATTATAAGATGTTTTTTGAAGGTGATTGAAAAAAAATCATATTTATTTGATTTATAGTCTACAAAGGCTGAAACCCAATCGAAATGATCAATTTGTTAGCCAAAATACAACTAGAAGTAATAACTACTTTTCCTATATCTTTTAATTCTTGTGTGTGTATGTTCTCATGTTATAAGGTTAACATTAACATAATATATGGAAATGCATCAAGATATCTTACGCTATTAGAATTCAATAATAAAATAGGAGGTGCACCAAAAAGTTATTTTTTTCTGAATAACATATATTGCATGTAATTATTTCTTATTTTAAAAAATAGTTTTATTTGAATCTTTATTGCTCCTTGAGGTTGATCTTGGTACAACCATGAATGAAGCTCCCTCATGTGACAAAATCCATATATTATTTTCAAATTATTACAACTTTATAAAATTTTCAAATGTGATCCTCTCTAGTAACTTCAAGCCTCCAAAAAATTCAATGTGTTTACCCTCTTTTTTAATTATGATGAAAATTATTTAATTGTTGGTGAGATAAATTAATATAGTTTATTCCAAACCCCCCTTAATTTCAACTACTACATACTTTTGTATAGGAGTGAATTTGCACCCCTTATGCAAATTCCTCTTTTACACATCCTCACCTTAGAAAACCAAATCCGAAGGCGAAATTCCACATAAGCATGCTGCTCTTCACCCACTTGGCACCTATTTTGAGTGTCGATGGAGGCATTTTTGTTGAGGACGCCCGCACAACGCACTTACGTCCCTGACAGTTTCCTACGTTTGGAGCCTACAAAGGTGTTACACTTCCCATTGGGGGTCGATTTGTAACACCCTCTTTGGCTGATCGACCCGAATATGGCCATTTCCTTCCTCTCCTTCTTCAAATTCACCTCTTCTTGATCCATTTTCACTCTCTAGCTCTCTCTGAGCCCTCTCTTAGCACTTCACAAATCCTCTTCCTTCACGATCTCTTCTTTGCTTCTAGCTTCACTCTAGCTTCATTCCAACCTCCATCTTCTTTCTAGTCCTGCTATTTTGCTCACACAACTCCATATAGCTTGTTGTAGCAACTTCAAGCTCTCTCAAGCTCCCTTAGCATCACTCCTTGCAACACTCTTGGCTCTTGCAACTATCTTGCTCTCATTCCTTGCAGCTCTATCTCCCTTACTACATGCTTGCGAGCATCTTGGGATTCCATATCTCCTTCCTATTGCATATTTACTTTTTGATACGAGATCTCCTCCTTGAGTGGGGATTCCTTTTATCACCCCTTTTGTGATACAGGCTCTCCTCCTCGAGCAGGGTTTTTTTTTATCACTCTTACTTTGTCATGCAGGTTCTACTCTAAAGCGGGTTTTTCTTTTACCATGCACTCTATTTACTTCGTTTACACTCCTTTCCAAACTTGGCTATCCATGGAGGTGGGAACACCAAAACGAGGGTTTGACTGAGGCAAACCCCTATATAGCCCCAACAATTTCTCCATATATTTCACATGCAAGTGTTGAATAAATTCATGTGCCGAAGGCTTCATCATTTGCACAGCTGTAAGTATTTCCTTTCCTTTCTATCTCCTTATCTTTATCACTTCCATTTCACTTTAGTTCAACTCCTTTACATTCTATCATTTTATCGCTTTCTAGAAGTTCTTAGCAACTAGATTAAAAGTAGTCACTCTATCATTTTCTACGACATTCTCGCTTTTTGGTTCATACGAGACGCCAATGCGCTGCACTGTCGTATGTATTCTGCATTGACATCCTTTGGCCAAGAGCTTGATAGTTTGTCCAGAAAATCTCTAACCTGCTCTTTCCGATTATAGAACTCTCACAATGTTCCTTGAGGTAGTTTAGGGTAGTTCGCCCTGTGAGGTTCTCTAACTGAAGAGAAATCATGAGTAGTGAATCCCCCTTCTCTACATTTTGGTGAACTTGACATGAAGAGAAAATCTTCTGAAAAACTAGAAATTTATTTACCCCTACTTGGCAGGGTCATAACTTTTGACTCGGTGCTCAGAATTCAGAACCATTTGCACCATTGAAAAGGTCTCCTAGAGAACTAGTTCAGTCCCTAAAATAAAGTGCATTTGATAGTCAAATTTTAGGGACCGATGCAAGTTCTGAACCCAAATTTTGCCTTGGAGACCTCAAAAAATGCAAATTACTAGAACATAGAAAATACCGAAAAAAATCGTAATGAATTTAATATCTTCTTTTATTAGCTCAGTATCTAATTTTGTTAAAACTATTAATGATGTTCCATTTCATGCATGTGATGGTGATTTGGCTTTTCCTATGTCACTTGATATCTTTGATCCTTCTCATGAGATTCCTCTTGCTTTAGAGGATATATTGTTGCAAGAAGATGAAGTCATTGAATACTCTACCTTCTATTCATTCCAATGCCCTCTCTTCTAGAGATGATGCATTTGTGAATAAAAAATCTCCTACTCATTCCAATGCACTCTCCTCTAGGGACATTGCATTTGTGAATGATGAATCTCTTATCTATTCCAATGCACTCTCCTCTAGAGATGATGCATTGGCGCATGATGAAACTCCTTCCACATTTGATCCCATTTGGATCGATGTTGAGAATATGCCTTCAAATAATTATTCTACTAGTTGTGATGATTCTGTAAATTTAATCTATGTCTTTGTTGCCCCTCAAAGGTCTGAGACTGATCATTTACCTAACTCTAGCTAGTCCTTCTCCTAAAAGGGTTTTTTCTATTGATGTTGTTTCATTTGATAGTGATTTTGTTGATCATTCTAAGGCTCCCTCTTATAGAGCGGTAGCCCATACTTATAAAAATAGTGTGAATAAACAACCAAGCCTTCCTCAATCTCCTAAACCTATGACTAAAGCACCTAGTGATTATGATCTTGTTGAGCAACCCCAAGTTACTCCGACTAATATCTCATTGTGGGACTTGCTTCAGTCTTCTCCTGTTTATCAAGGTATGCTTCAGGAAGCCTTGCAAAAGATCCTCTTTCCTTCTTCCACTAGGCCGACAGATGCTAATGCATTGATAGCTTATATTTGTGCGGATTCACCGAATATCACATTCTATCCCCAAGAACTCCCACCTCCGGAAGTATAGAAGCAAGCAAATTCTCTGATGACTATAGTTAACATTAATAAAATTGGCATTAGACGTAGTCTTGTTGATGTCGTCTCGACGCCAATGTGTGTAGTATTGATCTATTGCCTAAGATTAATATTCATTCATCTTCTCTTAATGATTCTTTTATTGTTATTTGTGGGTCTGATAATGTTGGTTGACAAGCTCTAGGCACGATAGTATTACCTTTGCAGCTTGGACCTGTTACTATACCTACCCTTTTATATGTTATGTCAGAGATGTTACCTTATAACCTTCTTCTTGGTAGATCATGGATTCATGCTATGGGTGCAGTCCTGTCTACCTTTCATAAATCTATTTTCATTGCTAACAATAAAGTAGTCATATTCAAGGTTGACCTTGATGCTATGCACTTATGTGAAATGGCATCTTTCGGTCAAGCTTCGGTTGTGCCTACTCTTATTCCTTCAGTATCTTCCAATGTATCGATGTTTACTCCAGCAGTACCTACTACAAAGGATACTCTTGAGATAGATGTTCCTAAAGATCCTTCTGAAGCAAGAAATCTTAAGTCTATTCCTTCCACCTCTTCTCAAAGGAATACATGTCTTGGTGATGATTGGGCTTCTTTAGACTTTACAGAACCCTCCATTGGAGAATGTAAAGTCGACCTGATCCACTCGGACCTTCTGATAACATCATCCACACTCGCCATCGAAGATGATTTTTCTTTTGTATAACTCTCTTTATGGAGATCCTCCTTCATCATCTTCGATCTTCATATCTTCTTCTTGTGACAAGTCAAACTTTTCTCCGCAAGAGAAAGGGTTGCTTCCTACTCCTCATCCTTTTTCTGAGCAAGAGCGTATTTTGTTGCAGCTTCTAAAAGCTTGCGTAATTACTCTTCCTCCTCCTACATGAAAGAAATCTCATAAAAATGATATGAAAAACATTCTTTCTGTGCATACCATCGAGTGCCCAACCATTCCACTAGTGAATGTAAGGCCTTGAAGGATAAAATACACCAACTTTGTGAATTAGGTTCCTGTTGACACACCTGCCTTTTCTTCGTATGACAAGTGATATCGAGGTTTACCTCTATCCTACATGTTCTAAGTATCTTGTATGATTTTCCTCCCTTGTATGTTGGGGGTAGTGATAACTTGTTCTAGAGATTTGTGTCCTTTGTAAAGGAACCCCTCTCTTCTCTATATCTTTTAGTTGAAGCATCCCTTGAGTGGACCCCCTCACTGTCTTGAAGGGTTCCTGAGGGACCTCCTTTGAAATATTTTATCTCAAATGAACTCCATGGTGTCTAGCTTGGGGGTAGCTTGACTAGTCCTATTTCACATCTTGGCATTTAGCTTGGAGGCAGGCCGACTAGACCTATTTCATATCTTTGCATCTAGCTTGGGGGTAGCCTAACTAGACCTCACTTTCAAATAGTGCATCCCTTGAGTGGACCCCTCTTCCTTTTGAAGGGTTCCCAAAGGACCCCTTTGAAAGTCTTCCAACTTGATGACGCACTACGTGACTATCTGCTTACTTGCTCTACAAGACCGAGAACCTGTGGAGCTTATTCACGTCCTTACTCTGTGATACAGGTTTTCCTCCTCGAACGAGGATTGCTTTATCACTTTTACTCTGTGATACGAGTTTTCCTCCTCGAGCGATGATTGATTTGATCAATTTTACTCTATGATATGGATTTTCCTCCTCTAGCAAGGATTTATTCTATCACTTTTACTCTGTGATAAGGGTTTTCCTCCTCGAGCAGGGATTGCTTTTATCACTTTTACTCTATGATATAGGTTTTCCTCCTTGAGTGGGGATTTCTTTTATCACTTTTACTCTGTGATATGGGTTTTCCTCCTTGAGTGGGGATTTCTTTTATCACTCTTGCATTAATTTCTATCTTTCTCTTCTCAATTGGATCAAAGATCAAGATTTTCTTCATCCTGAGTATATGCTCTTTCTTCAACTTCATAGTTCTGTGAAACTATGAAGTCCTCTTTTGACCCTGCACTCTCAGGTTCACCAGATCATAGTTTGCTTCCTCGACAGTTCAGGTATACATTTCTAACTCTAATACTTCTTCGATCTACTTTACTGAATGACTCATCAGTATTCGTGCTCGCTAAAGTGGGGGAAAAATGTATAGGAGCGAATTTGTGCCCCTTATGCAAATTCCCTTTTACACATCCTCACCTTAGAAAACCAAATCCAAAGGCGGAATTCCGCATAAGCCCACTGCTCTTCACTCACTTGATGCATGTTTTGAGTGTCGGTGGAGGCATTTTTTTCAAGGATTCCTGCGCGGGGCACAAACGTCCACGTGGAGAGCTTATGTCCCTAGAAGATTCCTACGTCTGGAGCCTACAGAGGCGTTACACTTCCCATTGGGGGTCGATTTGTAACACCCTCTTTGGCCAACCAACCCAAATATGGTCGTTTCCTTCCTCTCCTTCAAATTCACCTCTTCTTGATCCATTTTCACTCTCTAGCTCTCTTTGAGCCCTGTCTTAGCACTTCAGAATACTCTTCCTTCACGATCTCTTCTCTGCTTCTAGCTACACTGTAACTTCATTCTAGCCTCCGGCTTCTTTCTAGTCCAGATATTTTGCTCACACAACTCCATACAACTTGTTGTAGCAGCTTCAAGCTCTCTCAAGCTCCCTTAGCAGCACTCCTTGCAACACTCTTGGCTCTTGCAACTATCTTGCTCTCATTCCTTGTAGCTTTATCTCCCTTATTGCATGCTTGCGAGCATCTTGCGATTCCATATCTCCTTCCTATTGCATATTTACTTTGTGATATGGGTTCTCCTCCTTGAGCGTGGATTTCTTTTATCACCCCTTTTGTGATACGAGCTCTCCTCCTTGAGCGTGGTTTGCTTTTATCACTCTTACTTTGTGGTGCGGGTTCTACTCCGAAGAAAATTATTCTTTCACCATGTGCTTTATTTTCTTCATTTACACTCCTTTCCAAACCTAGTTGTTTGTGGAGGTGGGAACACCAAAATGGGGGTTTGACTAAGGCAAACCCCTATACAACCCCAACAATTTCTCTAGATCTTTCACATGCAGGTATTGAAGACATTCCCGTGCCAAAGGCTTCATCATTTGCATGCTTGTAAGTATTTCCTTTCCTTTCTATCGCCTTATCTTTATCACTTCCATTTCACTTTATTTCAACTCCTTTACATTATGTCATTTTATCACTTTCTAGAAGTTCTTAACAACTAGATTAGAAGTAGTCACTTTGTCATTTTTTGCGACATTCTCACTTTCTGGTCTGTACGAGATGCCAACACGTTGCCTTGTCGTCCATACTCTGCGTTGATGTTCTTTGGCCGAGAGTTTGACAACTTGTCCAAAAAATCTCTGTGACCTACTCTTTTTGATTCTAGAACTCTGATGTTGTTCCTTGAGGTAGTTTAGGGCAGTTTGCCCCATGAGACTCTCTAAGTGAAGAGAACTCGCGAGTAGCGAATCCCCCTTCTCTACAACTTCAACATCAAAAATTATGTCTTCGATGTTCACATTTATCTTTTATTGATGCCTTTGTAAATAGGTTTACCTCACTAATAAAATATAACAAGATAATGACTTCATTTGAGTCATAAAAAATGACCATCAACCACCTAGCTAAAATATTTAAACCTCTATTAAATTCTATTTAACTTTGAAATGTAAATATTTATGCTTGTACAACATCTTGAACATATTTGTGACCTTTTTCCAATTCGATAGATCAATCCATCCACAACTCATATGTATGTACAATATTTCATAGAATGTTTCTTCAACTCCTTTTTCAAACACAAATTTAAAAATGATTTTTCAATCCATAAATAGTACAAGGACGAAGATCACAACATATTTCCTTTTTATGTTCTCTCTTATTACAACGAGAATGTTAAAGATGCTGCATATTTTGAACTAACTTGTTTGTAAATATGTTCTTTAGCCTCACACTTGGTTCAATGGGCTATGTAATTCATTTCCCTACTTTTCCAAACCTTTTCTATGACAACTCATTATTTTCATCATCTTAAAATCAACATTATTTGCAAAACATCCTTTCTTATTATTATCACAACTAGAAAGATTTGTAGAATCAAAAACATTGCTATCTCAACCTTATACTCTTTATAGTTAGTTATATCAAATAAATAACACAAATCATTTGTATCACATGAGACATTGCATAGTTTAAGATTAGACCTTAGACACAAATTTTTATTTATGTATGTTACTTGAGTAATCGATCTAATAGATTATTTTCTTGTTTCAATATTGATATTTCATCATTTTAAGAAGGATTTTAGATTGTTTATCAAACCAATTCAACTTTTCTTCCAATTCTTCTTTTCCTTTTTAACTTTCACTAGTTCATATTCCAAAACATCTTTTTCACATATTAAATTTTTATTTTATGTATTTATTATTTTAATAACATTTCTCATTGGAACAAATGATTTCCTTATACAATTAAATTTTAATCAAATAAAATAACTATTTAAGTAATATATGATGAAAATTGTTTTTGTGGCTTTGCATGCCTCTCTTATATTATTTTCTTTATCTTCAACAATTATCTTGAAAGTAATTATTCTTTTTATTTATAACAAAAAAATCATATACAACAATAGAATATGTTATATTTATATAGATAGAACATGCATTCCTTAACGCCTCCTCTTTAGTCAAATTGCCTAGGAAGAGTTATTGACCTTCTTAAATGAGATGAAATCACTCAAATAATATTTGTAATAGTGTGAACCCTTGTTTCATGCATGCACAAACACAACAAACAAACATGTTATTAGATTAAAATGCAAGATGAAAGAAGGATTCCCCATGGAATCCATTTATAAAACTTAGATAGAAAGGAAAATGAAGAACAATGCAATAAATCAAACTAAATCTATCTAAACTAAGCAAACTCTTGATCCAATTGGGAAATTGGTGCCAATTGATATGTCAAAATTGGCCCTTTCCCAACTCCTTAGTTGCAAATGTTGATGATGTGTGGATTGATCTAATCTCTTTGATGAGATTTTGGCATAACCTAGCTATGAAATTGTGAAAATTATGAACACTTGAAAAGAAATGGGCAAAATTAGCTCTCTATGTGAAGAGAGTAACTTTGCATGAGATTGTGGATCATGAATGAGAGGAAGACCCTTTCATTTATAGATTTTCAAAATGGAAGAGAGAGTGAAATTGACCAATGTGGGATCATTCAACATCCAATGGCCAAGTGCCACTTGTCAAGATGTGAATGGTTGATGGTTGTGCACATTTTGGCCAAAGTGCCAATAAATGCAATTAGGTGGAATTTTAATTTGAGGAAATGACATGTGAGAGGGAAAAAAGGAATGAAATAAATGCCACTTGGCTCAATGCACAAGGACATGTAAGAGGAGTGAATGCCTTGTTGGAAGTACCCATCCACTTGCATTTTTGAATTCAAACTTGAGGGAATATTCCTTTCTTATTCCTTGTTGAGAGAAAAAGGCAATTAAATAAATCAAAGTAATTGATTTATTGTGCAAGTTGCATTCTCTAGAGGATCTTAGTGATTGAGATTAACTTAATCAAGATTTGATCAATTTAATGAGAGATTAGATGATTTGACAATTTTGACTTAGATTTATGAATTGATTTAAATCAAATTGAGAGGAAGGGTTTAATTAATTTTTTTTTTTGATTTATTTAACTAAAGGGGACAATGTTAGATTAAAACAAATAAGGTTTAATTTATTCAATTTAATAAGAAGACTTTAGGGATTTAATCAAATAAGATGATTTATTTAATAAAAAAGGGATTTTAGGGTTAATTAAATTAAATTGATTAATTTAATCAACAGAGGAGAAAGGCCCAATTAAATAAATAATAATTTAATTAATTAATGGATGAAGAGTGATGATAAGTTGAGAGTATGATTTTAGGATGAAACGATGTTAGTAATCAGGATCAAGTGTGTCAGATCGAATTGTATATTTTCCATGTCTACATTTTGCCCCTTTTTGAAGCAATGTACTTGTTGCATTGATTCAAAGAATAAACTGTTGTGATCAAAGTTCAAAATTTCTTGATTTTTCAGATGCCCCACTATTGCCCCAGCGGAAGGATTATGCTGGTATACTTCCCCCTCGAGAGATCGAGCAGAAATGTTTGATTTTCCAATCGAGATCGGGATAAAATGTGAGAGTGGTTCTATTGATCAAAGGACGAAAGATTATTCTTTGATGTAGACAATTCTAATGATGTATAGACAGTCATCGGCCATGGGTAGCCTCGTGTATATTTTTGAGATCTCACACCTAATTTAGATAAAAATGTTAGTAAAGATAGAAGAAGAAGAATAATAAGATGGATGGAAGGAGGATCCAACATGCCATTATTATTAATGTTGATGATGATGATGATGATTTACTTACTAGGAGTTGGGATTTTCAAAGGGCCAATTACTTTATGTTTGATAACACACATAGGTATGATGCATCAAGGTATAAAGAATCAGGATGGTGGTGTACCTAGTGTGATGGACTTTGACTCGACAATCAGATAGGATTATTCTCGTTCACACTTGACATACAGAAACCTTGCTAGGACGGACCTAACAAAGCAAGTATTCGGCAAGTTATTTTACAAGAGTATCCAACAAGCACAATAGACAAAAAGATAATGATCGTTGCCCCATTCCTTTCTCTCTAAACCTATTTTTTTTAGACATCATCGACAGGTCCTTGGAATGAGCGCAAAATAAGATAAGTCAAAAAGACCAGATAAAGCAAACCAACAAACTAATGTTCTTCAAACTGCTAGCCAAGACTAAACTATTGTGAGATACCTGATGCTTATGTCCATCATGGGAAGGATTCATCCTAGGACATGTTGTGATCAGGGTTTTGATGAGACTGATTGGATGATAAGCTATTGATACTTCAAGTTGATTAACTTTCTTGCTTACTGACTTAGACTTGAGACTTTGACGATTAGGGTGTTCACTTTGGAACCTGCTAGACTTGCTTCTAATTGCCTCACCAATGGATGAAGGTGATGATTTGATTTATTATAGATCATGATTATTGCGGGTGAAAGCGAAATGAGATGTGTGCACCATTTTTGGATTTTCAAATGTTTTGAGGTTGTTTTTGGTATTTTTGAGATGTTTTACAAATGTTTTTGGTATTTTCAAGATTTATGATGAAGAGACTAACCTAGAGACCTATCCTAGGGGTCTCGGGAGCTGATCCATAGATTAGCCTTGCCTATGTTATACATGCAGAGACCACGTAGTTCGACTGATGACAAACTCGATTCGATGATGAGAAAGATGGGCAAACGGATTGCCAAATTATTGTGACAGACGCCTAAAGGACTGACCTAGGGTGTCTCGGGGGATGATCAAAGATCAATCTTGCCTACATTCAAGCTCAGAGACGACGTAGTTCAGTTGGATGACTCTATTTTTTGATTTTTTGACATGTTTTAGATTTTGAATGATTTTCTAAATGTTTTTGGATTTTTCGCATGATTTTGACAATTTGGATATGGATATGTGATGATATCAGTGCTCCGTTTTGGAATTTTGTTGAAAACCAAGCTCAGGTTGATTGATCAGATCAATGGATTGATGATGATAATATTGTTGAGGATACACAACAATGCAAGGATGGTGTTAAGAAACACAAGGATTTCAAGATTGATGATGATAACATTGTTGAGGATATACAACAATGCAAGGATAGTGTTAAGCAACACAAAGATTGGGAAGGATATCTTGAGATGATGATGGATTGGTTGGATTTTGATGAAGCTTGATTTGGAACAAAATTATTTTGATTATTTTATGTGATGTTGAAGTACATATTAGATACGACTGATATGGATTGTCTAGATTGGTGTTCGATGAAAGATAAAGCTTGATAAGGAACATCTTCTTGTCAAAATATGCCATGGGCTAGTGATTTGGATTTTTTGTCTCACAAATGCTTCATCAATTTAATTTCATGTTTTCCAATGTTCGGATTACCACATAATTTGGATGATATATATCGAGATTTATTCCCAAAGCAAGATACAACTATCTGCCCCCAGTGTTTAGCAATTTTTGAACGGCCATGGGTGGATGCTTGGATAGATGGATGGATGGATAGGTATGGATCATCTTGTGATAAGATAAGGTGTTTGAATAGAGGATGCTCATTTGGATAATGCTTTAAGGCTCAGATAATGTTGGGTAGGATAGGATCAATGAAAATGACCCATGTCAAGATGTTTACCATAAGAAAGTGTAAAGTGTGCACCAAAATTTCATCAAGATTAAGATAACTTGGAGTATGGATGCAGATGGATAAAAATGGATTGGATAAATGGTTCATGGATGAATGGATTTATTATGGATAAGATAGAGAGAATGTTGGCTTTATTATGGATGTGATAAGATGCTTTCTCCTGAAAATGGTGCATGTAGATGCTCGATTCTACACATGACGCCCATTTGCCAGGTTTTCATCATGGTACCTACCCAAAGCGCCACCCATGCAGTTTTCACTAGAGGACAATTTTTTTCTCTTTATTGTTTTCAATCCTTTTTTATTTTTTTGAAAGATTTTAAGCTCATGTTGAACCACTTGGTGGTGTTGACATTGGTGCTTCTATCATAATGTGCCACTGATATCTTGCTTGAAGAATCTGCTTTGCCAAAATACGTGCACTTGAATGCAACTTTTGAGATTCCTGATCTGCTTTGTTGATACCGAAGTGAACTTTGTCTTTGTGCGCACATCGCGATAGAGTGCCTTTTGAATCCTTATGATGAAGGGTCACTGCCAATACATGGTCAATGTGAGAATTGGATATCATTTATGGAGGCGTGGATGGTGTGTGTTTAGGAATAAAATATGGATTGGTTTCGACCATTTGGAATCTTTGACTCTCCAAACTTGGGAAGATGAGAAATGATGAGTGGATATAGAAGTGTGCATGGAATTAGGACCAACTGCTTGATGTACTTTGTACGTTGCTTGAGAAGCCTACTTTTGTCTTTGTGGACATCTTTGATGGATATTTTTCCCTTTTTTATTTTGCCCCATAGTTTCTTTGACTAATGGAGTATGATAGGGATCATCTTTCTTTGTATTCTTTGGTATCCAAGTGTATTTGATTTGTCCTTCGTGCTTCTTAGCTTCTTTTGCTTTGACAACGTTCTTCATGCTTTGATTCAAATATCCCTTTTTATGTTGGTCCCAATTCGTGGATGGGGTGATGGGTGGATGAAGATTCATGACATGGCTGGTTGTAGTATTGGCATTGGTTTCATCATAAGGATTCTTCATGCTCCCTATGTTGACATTTTCTTGAGATGAATTTGCCCCCAGTTTATAGAGCTATCACTTACATGTTTAAATCCCTTAATTGTTGAATAACCAAGACCTTGATGCTTAGGATTGCCAATAATCTACACTGGTTCTAGAATACCTTGTTCTTGCAGACCTAATCCTTCGCCTTGATAATTCATTTGTTGAAACATTTTATTTGCAATAGGATATGATTTACCTTGGAAACAAGGTGCTAATCCTTCTCTTCTCTGTGGTGGATCTTCAAAGGTGACAACTTCTTTATTGATGAGATAGCTTTCCCTAAAAAAGGTAAGTGATCCAAGTTTATAAGTGATAGGATCCTCCATATGTGGGATAAATTCCTGATTGATATCTTTGGCTTGATCTTGTGAAATTTCAGATTTTAATGCTTCTTCAAGAGGTGTTGATGATCCACCGTCCACATTAAAGTTTTCCTCATGATTCATTCTTGATATGCTTTCACATGATGTTTTTGATTCAAAACTTTTGTAGAAGCCTTCTTCATGACCCATTTCTGATATGTCTCTAGATTTCTCCATATCTTGACCATGTGTATAAATGTTAAGAGTAAGAGACTCTTGTTCCTTGGTAATGATATCAAGAGTATGAGACTCTTGTTTTTTATGAAGATCATCTACATGTCCATCTAAAGAAAGCATCTCATGGGTAGACAGAGGGGTATGTGCTATATGGATATGATCCTTATTTGCGACATCTTGTATAGATAGGAGAGTTTCCATTACCTCATTGTAGCATCTTGGATATACATTCTTGATCTTGGTTAATGTCAGAATTGATTTCAACATGCCTTGGATCAAGTTCTTGACATGGGTCGATTTCAAAGAATGGATTGTTTATAAAGGGTTCTTGGATATCTTCATTAGGCATAGGAAGTGGCTCAATACCAACTTGATTTTTAAGTGGATTTGGATCAAGTGTTGAGTTGAGGATCCCTTTAGTATCTGTAACCATGAGGTCAAAGGATGTCCATATATCTTGGGAAGGATCATTGCTAGACCTTGGTGATAGATGTTGATCATGCTTTGGAATACGCTCTTGAGACATGTCCTCTAACTCATTAGGTGATGTAGATACATTTTCAACATGATCATTGGTCGAAGGATCTTGATCATCATTTTCAATGTTTGTGGTGGGAATCTGTTTCAAGCTTTGTTGAGCAAGTGGGGCTTGTTGATACGCCTGCTGGGCCAACAACGCTTATTGTTGGTCATGTTGTTGATGTGCCAACAAAGCTTGTTGTTGGGCTAGTAATTGGGTTGCTTCTTGTTGCGCTTGATACTGTTGTAGGCCTTTTTGAAAAAAAAATTGTCGAGCTGCTTGCAATTGTGCATGGTATTGAGCGTGGGCTTGAGCATGCATTTGTTGGACTGCTTGCAATGTGATGCGAGATGAATTTTCCATTTTTTGTTTTGGCCTTATTGCAAAAGTGAACCTCTAAAATGTTTAGGACCAATGATGAGATGAATGATGAAAGGGTGAGGGGTATGGGTGTTTGAACTTTTAGGAGCTTTGGATCAATGCTAGAATTTAGGACTTGTTTTGATTTTTATTTTGATTGTGGATAGTTTTACTAAGTGTGTTAAGTCAAACAAGGTGGTTTTGGATAATAAACTCATAGACTATAGGAAGTTGTGTTATCCTAAAGCAAAATTGTACACAAGATGATTTGACTAGGTGTGTTAAGTCAAACAAAGTGATGATGAACTTGTAAACCCTAGGAAGTTGTGTTATCCTAGAGTAAGCTCGTACACAAAAGGATAATTTGGCCAGGTGTGTTAAGCCAAACAAAGTGATGTTGATTTTTCCTAAAAGTCTAGCATAAGTGATGTTTTCAAAGTTCCCAAGAATTCGTTGGTGAGATGGAATTTTGATAAATGTTTGGATGGGGTGAAGTGTTTGACTTGATCCTAAATGAACCTAAGAGGACTTAATTACTAGACCAAGCTATTGAAGAACATAATTTTTCCTAAAAGTGGTTCAAACCAAATGACTCAAAAGATGACCAAGCACATGTGTGGTTCAATTGTCTGTTATCTTGCTTAGGTTTGATTCTTTTTACCACAAACACTTTCTTGATTATGCTTTTCAAATTGAATGTCTATGTCTCAATTCCTTTTCATTCCACAATGTCTATTATGTGAAAATCAATGTTTCAAGAGCATAGTTTCCTAGGTTGACTTTAGTATGAGAAAATTATGATGTAAATCCAAATGATTAGAGACCTATAAGGATAAAATCCCTAGGGAAAGCAACAACACTTGGATTTTTTCAAAGGTATTTGCCCCTCCTAAAGGGTTTGAAATTTGAAGACTTTGTGAATGTTTGTTTTCAAATGTTTTGAGGACCAAACAATGTATTTTTTGATTCCAAGCACATGTACAATCCTAGGATGAAGAGACAATATTTGTTAGGTTACCACTTGGATAAATCCAGCTGTGCATATTCAGTGTGGATGATTAGATTCTTGACCACATAGGCTCCCCCTTATAGTGCACTCGCTTGTCGGGTCAGCCAAGCATTAGTACCCATGAATGTCCCATGGAATACTTTTCATCTCTACAACACAACCACATGTATACATGGGGCGGCTTCAAAGGACATGACCTTTTGCACCAAAAAATAGTTAAGGATTTTGGCCTTTGCTAAACAAGGGTTTTAATGCAAGCATTCCATTCGTGGGGGACTATCCAGTACGACGAGAGACCATTGCTTCCCTTCTTGTTGGAATAATCCTCGTGATTCTCGAACTTTCCACGAAAATCCACACTTATACACCGGTTGGAAGTCACTTGGCTTTAGCATGTTCCCGATTGGGTCATTCCCTTGGGTGATTAATTTTTCCCACAAGGCAGGCCCGCTAA
Source organism: Sequoiadendron giganteum (assembly GCA_007115665.2). Taxonomy (NCBI): domain Eukaryota; kingdom Viridiplantae; phylum Streptophyta; class Pinopsida; order Cupressales; family Cupressaceae; genus Sequoiadendron; species Sequoiadendron giganteum. The sequence continues at coordinate 187,724,743 of CM021102.1, read as the reverse complement.
GATAAACAAAAGCAAGCTAGCATATCCCGTAGTTCAATCAACCTTCATTGAAAAACAAAGGGAGAACACTCACAATATATCGTGCTCACACTCGCATGTTTGGTTCAATTTTAATTCCAAAAATGAAATATGGAGGCAATTATTTTATTCAACTTAAGATCACCAAAAGAACTTTTGATTCTCAAGATCGTCGTGAGGCGCGAGAGAAGCACATACACCCTTTTTGATGATATTATCTTGAATAAATAATTATAAAACAAAATAAAACTTGTTTGTTTTAAACCCTCAAAGCAAAATGAATTCTTTTTAAAGCACCAATTCAAATGTGGAAGTTGCCTTGTTCAATTTTTAAACCTCAACCAAATCTAGTAAGATTGTTTCTAAGGTTTTTTTTAAGTCCTTTTGTAAACTTTTGAAAAAAAAAACTGTGTTGTTCTTTTTAGAGCCCAAAAGGAAATTTAGTGTTTTCTAAAGCATGAAAGGTAACAAATCCTTGAAAGAGATTAAGAATTCTCTAAAGTGTTAAACAATACTATAGTGTTCAAAAACACTTAGTATAAGAGGGGGATGATGCCATTATGTAACCTTCCATTTCACTTTCTTCCTTGTCCTAACTTGCAAGATGATAAAAACCAGAGAGTATAGGAACAACAAATAGGTCAATAATTCAAAAATCTAAAAACAAAAAGGCACATGTTAAAACATAAATTTGAATTTTTGATTGTTTTTCAATGGCATAGTTAGAAAATGCGGTGCAGTTTGGAACAAATGCGGCGCTATATAGTGCCACACCTTTCACTGAGTGCGGCACTCTGCAAAAACAGAGAGTGTGGGTGCGGCAGAGTTTTGCCAAGTGGCACAGTTTGCAACTCAAAAAATTCGCGACTGAGTTTAAAATTTTATATATTTTGAGCGGGAACGTGGGTGCGGTGCAATTTGGACTAAGCGCGGTGCGATATAGTGCCGCGACTCTGAAAGTGGTGCAATATTGCGTTGCGGGACTGTGTATGGCATAGTTTGGACTCACAGATCCATGACAAATTTTGGAATTTTAAAATTCTGGCACGGGAAACAAGTGTGGCACAATTTGGATTTGGAGCGGTGCGATATAACGTCGTGCCTTTGGAAGCGGTGCAATATAGCACCGTGGGACTGTGTGCAATGTAGTTTCCTGTGTACACAAAAATGTTAAAAAAACACATAATTTTTTGTAAAACATGATGAAATGCTTGAGATTTGCCCTCCTTCGAGCGCCAAAATGTGAACCCTTGTTTCATGCCTGCACAAACACAAAAAACAAACATGTTATTAGATCAAAATGCAAGATGAAAGAAGGATTCCCCATGGAATCCATTTACAAAAATTAGATAGAAAGGAAAATGAAGAACAATGCAATAAATCAAACTAAATCTATCTAAACTAAGCAAACTCTTGATCCCATTGGGGAATTGGTACCAATTGATATGTCGAAATTGGCCCTTTCCCAACTCTTTAGTTGCAAATGTTAATGATGTGTGGATTGATCAAATCTCCTTGATGAGATTTTGGCATAACCTAGCTATGAAATTGTGAAAATTATGGACACTTGAAAAGAAATGGGCAAAATTAGCTCTCTATGTGAAGAGAGTAACTTTGCATGAGATTGTGGATCATGAATGAGAGGAAGACCCTTTCATTTATAGATTTTCAAAATGGAAGAGAGAGTGAAATTGACCAATGTGGGATCATTCAACATCCAATGGCCAAGTGTCAATTGTCAAGATGTGAATGGTTGATGGTTGTGCACATTTTGGTCAAGGTGTCAATAAATGCAATTAGGTGGAATTTTAATTTGAGGAAATGACATGTGAGAGGGAAAAAAGGAATGAAATAAATGCCACTTGGCTCAATGCACAAGGACATGTAAGAGGAGTGAATGCCTTGTTGGAAGTACCCATCCACTTGGATTTTTGAATTCAAACTTGAGGGAATATTCCTTTCTTATTCCTTGTTGAGAGAAAATAGGCAATTAAATAAATCAAAGTAATTGATTTATTGTGTAAGTTGCATTCTCTAGAGGATTTTAGTGATTGAGATTAACTTAATCAAGATTTGATCAATTTAATGAGAGATTAGGTGATTTGACAATTTTGATTTAGATTTATGAATTGATTTAAATCAAATTGAGAGGAAGGGTTTAATTAAATAGATGTTTTGATTTATTTAACTAAAGGGGACAATGTTAGATTAAATCAAATAAGGTTTAATTTATTCAATTCAATAAGAAGACTTTAGGGATTTAATCAAATAAGATGATTTATTTAATAAAAAAGGGATTTTAGGGTTAATTAAATTAAATTGATTAATTTAATCAACAGAGGAGAAAGACCTAATTAAACAAATGATAATTTAATTAATTAATGGATGAAGAGTGATGATAAGCTGAGAGTATGATTTTAGGGCGAAACGATGTGAATAATCAGGATCAAGTGTGTCAGATCGAATTGTATATTTTCCATGTCTACAAATAGTTCAAATTTCCTATCAAAAATTTATTATACATGATTATATACATTCACATCAACCTCTATGAAGCAAACTAAACATTATATGTCTTGAAATTTTAAACCACTTTAATAAATCTACACCTTACACTTAGTGAATTCCCTACTAAAAGAGACTCAAGTAACTATTGTATAAATGGTTGTGTTTACCCCAATATATGTGGAATTAATGAAATATTACACCATGCTTGTATTACAAGACAATGCATATTATTTTCAATCATTTTGGAATTTACTCCAAACCCTCAAAATAAAGCTACACATTACATATTTTCTACTTGGGTTGCCATGTCAATAAGAATGCAATCAATGATGATGAATGATAAGATTTGATTCTCAAACCCAAGCTTGCTAAGAATCCACATTCCAATTCAATGTTAGTCAAAGCATGGATAAATATATGTACAACCAACTCTTTAAAATCTTCTTTCAATCATCAAGAATCATACTATAGGCTTGTGAAAATGTTGTCCAATCTCTATGAAATGAATCTATTATGATTTTCAATGATTGTAATGGTCTTGAAAACAATGTGGTAATAATTCAATGCTCAACATAATAAATTATGAAAGGGTAATTGATATAGGTCTTTTTGAATCATATAGTATACCACTTCAAATTTTGAGAAAATTATGTTCTCATTTTAATTGTTTCACCATCACAAATTAGCTATTGTGGTTTTGATATCAATTGTTTTTAATAATACAAGCAACATTTCAGGATGTTGAACCCTTTACAAAAAAGATCTTAGGGCAAAAAAGACAAAAATATTTTAAAGACCACAAGCCAAAGAAAACACAAAAAACAACAGATTTAAAGTATTTTCAAAACATAAAAATATAAATGAAAAGAACACCACACTAATCAACATTTTCTCTCAATCTTCCTTAAAGAATTTAAATAGATTCCAATTATTAAAAATAATGCTTGTTTTGATATCAATTAATAAAATTAAAGAACTTGAATATATTTTAACTATCCTCAAATATATAGATTCAACAATCTTTAAATATATAACATATATATTAAAACATATATTTGAAATATGATTAAATATAACTTATATATTTTAACAAGTATCAATTAGATCTACCTTGAGAAGTTTGGTGGCATCCTCTAACTTTCATTCAAAAAAAATTTCCATACACCATTGAAATAATAATAATAATAATTACAAACTTGATCAAACACCCTCTAATCTAATTAATATCTACTCCAACATAAATTTCAGCGGGAAAAAGTTGGCTTCTACATAGCTTTAGTAACATTTTCAATGACTGATTATTTAAAGCGCGAGTATAGAGTCATTTTTTCATTATTACATGCGCCTTAAAATTATAGTCAAGACTATTTATTACAATTTTAAAATTATTAGTGTTAATTATATATAATAATAATAATATTTAAATAGTTTTAATAAAATAAGTTATATTTTTAAAAGTAGTAAATCATATGATATTATATAAGTTTATTAAAAACACAATTTAATGAATATAATTTGATTAATCTATTTTTTTATAATTTATGATATTTCAACAAAATATGTTGTGGAATATTATGTTTGATGATATAAACATGAATCACAATATAATGAGGTCTTATTTTTTTATCTAAGTGAACCACTCAAAATCAATATTTATTTATTTTATTTTATTGTTAATTATAAGAAGTAGACCATTAAGAATCTAAGACAATATAAACTAATGATTATCAATATTTTTTATATAAATTTTAAACTTATTTATTTTAAAACTAAAAATAATTTATCTAATTTTTAAAATATTTATTAATAAATCATCGTTAAAAATGTATAGTATTTTTAACAATTAATATTTTTTTGTAACACATATTTTGAATTAATGATATTAGATTTCCACAATCCATATTGTATAGTGCAAAGAATTATGGATTTGATTGTGTCAAGTTTTTTTCATCGACGTTTCGAATCACACTCTGTGATCCATCGTCAGGATGAGAGCATAAGTTTGATCCTTAGCATCTCCACTGTTTAGATTTGAAGCACAATTCCCTCCCATGAAGGGTATCAATTAATGATATCAAATTTCCACAATCCATATTGTATAGTGCAAAGACTTCTGGATTTGATTATGTCAAGTTTTTTCATCGACATTTTGGATCACACTCTATGATCCATCATCAGGATGAGAGCAGAAGTTTGATCCTTAGCATCTCCAGCTGTTTAGATTTGAAGCACAATTCCCTCCCATGAAGGGTATCAATTAATGATATCAGATTTCCACAATCCATATTGTATAGTGCAAAGACTTCTGGATTTGATTGTGTCAAGTTTTTTTCATCGACGTTTCGGATCACACTCCGTGATCCATCATCAGGATGAGAGCAAAAGTTTGATCCTTAGCATCTCCAGCTATTTAGATTTGAAGCACAATTCCCTCCCATGAAGGGTATCAATTAATGATATCAGATTTCCACAATCCATATTGTATAGTGCAAAGACTTCTGGATTTGATTGTGTCAAGTTTTTTTCATCGACGTTTCGGATCACACTCCGTGATCCATCATCAGGATGAGAGCAGAAGTTTGATGTAGCATCTCCGTTGTTTAGATTTGAAGCACAATTCCCTCCCATGAAGGGTATCAATTAATGATATCAAATTTCCACAATCCATATTGTATAGTGCAATTTGGATTTGATCGTGTCAAGTTTTTTTCATCGACGTTTGGATCACACTCGTGATCCATCATCAGGATGAGAGCGAAGTTTGATCCTTAGCATCTCCAGTTGTTTAGATTTGAAGCACAATTCCCTCCCATGAAGGGTATCAATTAATGATATCAGATTTCCACAATCCATATTGTATAGTGCAAAGACTTCTGGATTTGATTGTGTCAAGTTTTTTTCATCAACGTTTCGGATCACACTTCGTGATCCATCATTAGGATGAGAGCAGAAGTTTGATCCTTAGCATCTCCAGTTGTTTAGATTTGAAGCACAATTCCCTCTCATGAAGGGTATCAATTAATGATATCAAATTTCCACAATCCATATTGTATAGTGCAAAGACTTCTGGATTTGATTATGTCAAGTTTTTTCATCGACGTTTTGGATCACACTCTGTGATCCATCATCAGGATGAGAGCAGAAGTTTGATCCTTAGCATCTCCAGCTGTTTAGATTTGAAGCACAATTCCCTCCCATGAAGGGTATCAATTAATGATATCAGATTTCCACAATCCATATTGTATAGTGCAAAGACTTCTGGATTTGATTGTGTCAAGTTTTTTTCATCGACGTTTCGGATCACACTCCGTGATCCATCATCAGGATGAGAGCAAAAGTTTGATCCTTAGCATCTCCAGCTATTTAGATTTGAAGCACAATTCCCTCCCATGAAGGGTATCAATTAATGATATCAGATTTCCACAATCCATATTATATAAGTTTATTAAAAACACAATTTAATGAATATAATTTGATTAATCTATTTTTTTATAGTTTATGATATTTCAACAAAATATCTTGTGGAATATTATGTTTGATGATGTAAACATGAATCACAATATAATGAGGTCTTATTTTTTTATCTAAGTGAACCACTCAAATCAATATTTATTTATTTTATTTTATTGTTAATTATAAGAAGTAGACCATTAAGAATCTAAGACAATATAAACTAATGATTATCAATATTTTTATATAAATTATAAACTTATTTATTTTAAAACTAAAAATAATTTATCTAATTTTTAAAATATTTATTAATAAATTATCGTTAAAAATATATAGTATTTTTAACAATTAATATTTTTTTGTAACACATATTTTGAATTAATGATATCAGATTTCCACAATCCATATTGTATAATGCAAAGACTTTTGCATTTGATTGTGTCAAGTTTTTTTCATCGACGTTTCAGATCACACTCTGTGATCCATCATCAGGATGAGAGTAGAAGTTTGATCCTTAGCATCTCCAGCTGTTTAAATTTGAAGCACAATTCCCTCCCATGAAGGGTATCAATTAATGATATCAGATTTCCACAATCCATATTGTATAGTGCAAAGACTTCTGGATTTGATTGTATCAAGTTTTTTTCATTGACGTTTCAGATCACACTCTGTGATCCATCATCAGGATGAGAGTAGAAGTTTGATCATTAGCATCTCTAGCTGTTTAGATTTGAAGCACAATTCCCTCCCATGAAGGGTATCAATTAATGATATCAAATTTCCACAATCCATATTGTATAGTGCAAAGACTTCTGGATTTGATTGTGTCAATTTTTTTTCATCGACGTTTCGGATCACACTCCGTGATCCATCATTAGGATGAGATCAGAAGTTTGACCCTTAGCATCTCCAGCTGTTTAGATTTGAAGCACAATTCCCTCCCATGAAGGGTATCAATTAATGATATCAGATTTCCACAATCCGTATTGATATCATTAATTGATATCCTTCATGGGAGGGAATTGTGCTTCAAATCTAAACAGCTGGAGATGCTAAGGATCAAACTTCTACTCTCATCCTGATGATGGATCACGAAGTGTGATCTGAAACGTCGATGAAAAAAACTTGAGACAATCAAATCCAGAAGTCTTTGCACTATACAATATGGATTGTGGAAATCTGATATCATTAATTGATACCCTTCATGGGAGGGAATTGTGCTTCAAATCTAAATAGCTAAAGATGCTAAGGATCAAAATTTTGCTCTCATCCTGATGATGGATCACGGAGTGTGATCCGAAACGTCGATGAAAAAAACTTGACACAATCAAATGCAAAAGTCTTTGCACTATACAATATGGATTGTGGAAATCTAATATCATTAATTCAAAATATGTGTTACAAAAAATAATTAATTGTTAAAAATATTATACATTTTTAATGATAATTTATTAATAAATATTTTAAAAATTAGATAATTTATTTTTAGTTTTAAAATAAATAAGTTTAAAATTTATATAAAAAATATTGATAATCATTAGTTTATATTGTCTTAGATTCTTAATGGTCTACTTCTTATAATTAACAATAAAATAAAATAAATAAATATTGATTTGAGTGGTTCACTTGGATAAAAAAATAAGACCTCATTATATTGTGATTCATGTTTACATCATCAAACATAATATTCCACAACATATTTTGTTGAAATATCATAAACTATAAAAAAATAGATTAATCAAATTATATTCATTAAATTGTGTTTTTAATAAACTTATATAATATGGATTGTGGAAATCTGCTATCATTAATTGATACCCTTCATGGGAGGGAATTGTGCTTCAAATCTAAACAGCTGGAGATGCTAAGGATCAAACTTCTGCTCTCATCCTGATGATGGATCACGGAGTGTGATCCGAAATGTCGATGAAAAAAACTTGACACAATCAAATCTAGAAGTCTTTGCAGTATACAATATGGATTGTGGAAATATGATATCATTAATTGATACCCTTCATGGGAGGGAATTGGCTTCAAATCTAAACAGCTGGAGATGCTAAGGATCAAACTTTTGCTGTCATCCAGATGATGGATCACGGAGTGTGATCTGAAATGTCGATGAAAAAAACTTGACACAATCAAATCCAGAAGTCTTTGCACTATACAATATGGATTGTGGAAATCTGATATCATTAATTGATACCCTTCATGGGAGGGAATTGTGCTTCAAATCTAAACAGCTGGAGATGCTAAGGATCAAACTTCTGCTCTCATCCTGATGATGGATCACGGAGTGTGATCCGAAATGTCAATGAAAAAAACTTGACACAATCAAATCTAGAAGTCTTTGCACTATACAATATGGATTGTGGAAATATGATATCATTAATTGATACCCTTCATGGGAGGGAATTGTGCTTCAAATCTAAACAGCTGGAGATGCTAAGGATCAAACTTCTGCTCTCATCCTGATGATGGATCACGGAGTGTGATCCGAAACATCGATGAAAAAAACTTGAGATAATCAAATCGAGAAGTCTTTGCACTATACAATATGGATTGTGGAAATCTGATATCATTAATTGATACCCTTCATGGGAGGGAATTGTGCTTCAAATCTAAACAGCTAAAGATGCTAGGGATCAAACTTCTGCTCTCATCCTGATGATGGATCACAGAGTGTGATCCGAAACGTCGATGAAAAAAACTTGACACAATCAAATGCAGAAGTCTTTGCACTATACAATATGGATTGTGGAAATATGATATCATTAATTGATACCCTTCATGGGAGGGAGTTGTGCTTCAAATCTAAATACCTGGAGATGCTAAGGATCAAACTTCTACTCTCATCCTGATGATGGATCACGGAGTGTGATCTAAAACGTCGATGAAAAAAACTTGACACAATCAAATCGAGAAGTCTTTGCACTATACAATATGGATTGTGGAAATCTGATATCATTAATTGATACCCTTCATGGGAGGGAATTGTGCTTCAAATCTAAATAGCTAGAGATGCTAAGGATCAAACTTCTGCTCTCATCTTGATGATGGATCACAGAGTGTGATCCGAAACGTCGATGAAAAAAACTTGACACAATCAAATCCAGAAGTCTTTGCACTATACAATATGGATTGTGGAAATCTGATATCATTAATTGATACCCTTCATGGGAGGGAATTGTGCTTCAAATCTAAATAGCTGGAGATGCTAAGGATCAAACTTTTTCTCTCATCCTGATGATGGATCACAAAGTGTGATCTGAAGCGTCGATGAAAAAAACTTGACACAATCAAATCCAGAAGTCTTTGCACTATACAATATGGATTGTGGAAATTTGATATCATTAATTGATACCCTTCATGGGAGGGAATTGTGCTTCAAATCTAAACAAATGGAGATGCTAAGGATCAAACTTTTGCTCTCATCCTAATGATAGATCACAGAGTGTGATCCGAAGCGTCGATGAAAAAACTTGACACAATCAAATCCAGAAGTCTTTGCACTATACAATATGGATTGTGGAAATTTGATATCATTAATTGATACCCTTCATGGGAGGGAATTGTGCTTCAAATCTAAACAACTGGAGATGCTAAGGATCAATCTTCTGCTCTCATCCTGATGATGGATCACGGAGTGTGATCTGAAACATCGATGAAAAAAACTTGACACAATCAAATCCAGAAGTCTTTGCACTATACAATATGGATTGTGGAAATATGATATCATTAATTGATACCCTTCATGGGAGGGAATTGTGATTCAAATCTAAATAGCTGGAGATGCTAAGGATCAAACTTCTGCTCTCATCCTGATGATGGATCACGGAGTGTGATCTGAAATGTCGATGAAAAAAACTTGACACAATCAAGTCCAGAAGTCTTTGTACTATACAATATGGATTGTGGAAATTTGATATCATTAATTGATACCCTTCATGGGAGGGAATTGTGCTTCAAATCTAAACAGCTGGAGATGCTAAGGATCAAACTTTTGCTCTCATCTTGATGATGGATCACAGAGTGTGATCTGAAACGTCGATGAAAAAAACATTACACAATCAAATCCAGAAGTCTTTGCACTATACAATATGGATTGTGGAAATTTGATATCATTAATTGATACCCTTCATGGGAGGGAAGTGTGCTTCAAATCTAAACAGTTGGAGATGCTAAGGATCAAACTTCTGCTCTCATCCTGATGATGGATCATGGAGTGTGATCTGAAACGTCGATGAAAAAAACTTGACACAATCAAATCCAAAAGTCTTTGCACTATACAATATGGATTGTGGAAGTCTGATATCATTAATTGATACCCTTCATGGGAGGGAATTGTGCTTCAAATCTAAACAGTTGGAGATGCTAAGGATCAAACTTCTTCTCTCATCCTGATGATGGATCACAGAGTGTGATCCGAAATGTCGATGAAAAAAACTTGACACAATCAAATCCAGAAGTCTTTGCACTATACAATATGGATTGTGGAAATATGATATCATTAATTGATACCCTTCATGGGAGGGAATTGTGCTTCAAATCTAAATAGTTGGAGATGCTAAGGATCAAACTTCTGCTCTCATCCTGATGATGGATCATGGAGTGTGATCCGAAACGTTGATGAAAAAAACTTGACACAATCAAATCCAGAAGTCTTTGCACTATACAATATGGATATTGGAAATCTGATATCATTAATTGATACTCTTCATGGGAGGGAATTGTGCTTCAAATCTAAACAACTGGAGATGCTAAGGATCAAACTTCTACTCTCATCCTGATGATGGATCACAGAGTGTGATCCGAAACGTCGATGAAAAAAACTTGACACAATCAAATCCAGAAGTCTTTGCACTATACAATATGGATTGTGGAAATTTGATATCATTAATTGATACCCTTCATGGGAGGGAATTGTGCTTCAAATCTAAACAGCTGGAGATGGGAAGGATCAAACTTCTGCTCTCATCCTGATGATGGATCACGGAGTGTGATCTGAAACGTCGATGAAAAAAACTTGACACTATCAAATCCATAAGTCTTTGCACTATACATATTTTGAACTCAAAATAATTTAATTTAACTTCTTAAAGTATAAATGATTAATAATGATTAATAATGATCATTGAACATATATTACTATTTAATAATAACTTAAATATATTATTGATTTTAATTAAGATTAGCTATAACTTAAATATATATTTTTCCATAATGCATACTTTTTTAATATATTCAAATTGTTATTTTTATATTAAAAGGCATCAATATTTGGGTAGTCATATTTTTTGAAATTTTGTATCTATTCTTTATTATATTTTATGTTCTTGCAACATAAGTCTTTATATTCACTAATAAACATATGTTAATTAAAAAATTGAAAAATAAATATAATAATTAAATAAAATATAGTAAAATCTATACTTTTTGGAAAAATTACTTCAAAAGCTACTTTCATATAAAATCTCCATAACAACTTTGTTTGATTTTGAAAAATATGGATTGAATCAACAACTTTTGACCAACAAAAGCCTAGCAAGTGGAATAGAGAGAGGTCAAAATGTCACATAAATTTCACTTAGATAATTTTGTTTGAAGAACCTTTGATCAAAGGTCATGTATCAATATGTATAGTAAAACGGTATTTATATGTAACATTATCTATAAGGACTTGTTAAGCATAACATAATTTATTAGGGGCACAAATTTATTTATAAGTGGTCCTAATAATATTAAATATGGTTATATTTTAATATAATGTTTCACCTTATATAATATGTTATATAGAGGTCATATATATATGGATTTGATAATTAATTAATAGATTAATATATAACATTATTTTTTTATTATATCAACATAGGAAATCTTTTTTTTTAATATGTTATGAAAAAATCTATAAAAAAATGGCTCTGCAAAGGCCGAGCGGGAACAGGAGCGGGAAGCCAAATTTGAAAAGTTTGTGCGTCGATGATGGTGATGATTTGGATCTTGACGACAATGGTTGGCTCCTTTGGATTGAGGTGCGTGGTTGTTTGATTGCTCCCCTCCTTGGGCAGTTCTTTTCTGGTGTTGCGGTGGTTTCTGGTGCTCCCAGACCTGCGTAGTGGTGTCTCCTGTGTGGGACTACTTCTTTGGCCGACGTTGTCCTTTGTGGGCATGCTTCGTATGTTGTTGTTGATGGCTCTTGGGTGGCTTGGGTGTTTCTACTGGTTGTGGTTGACCTAGTCTTTGTGGGCCCGAGTGTGGACTGAGCCTCTCTCTCAGTCTAGGGTTGGGTTTGTAGCCTTCCCCTTTGTTCCTGGTCTGCGACTTCTGTGGTGGGTGTGCAGATTGTTTTCGCCTCTTGTCTTGTGTGGGTTAGGTGTCTTTGGGTGCCTTCGTTGTGGAGGTCTGCTTTGGTTGTGTGGGGGTCCCCCCGGGTCTTGGATGATGTGTGTAGTTGGCCTTGCTCTGGCTACTGGTTCCTGTGCTGGATGGGTGGCTCGAGTGTGTCTCCTTTGCTCTGGTGGTTGATGTTGGTTGTTATTTGGCCTTTGTGTTTGGTGTTGGGTTTTTGCAGAAGTTTGTTGTTGCTCTTCTTGTGGGGAGTTGTAACTGTGTGGAATGGAGGGTTTGCTTTTGTGGCTCCCCTCTTAGTGTGTGGTTGTGGCTGGGTGCTCTGGTTGGTATGCTTTGTTTGGTGTGTGGTAGCTGTGGAGGTCCTTTTACTGACCACTGGTTCTTTATTGGGGCCTGGTTTGGTTAGTTGGTCCCTTATGATAATGCTTTGGTGGAAGACTATGGGGTTTTCAGAAGTTCTCTTCTCAGGTCTTGCTTGGTTGGCCCAGTCTTGGGGTTTTTCTCCTTGCAATATGTTCCTTGTGCCAGTTATGCCTCTGGATATTTTTTTTCTCCTTCCTGTTGTCACTAGTCTCGGCCTTTCTCTTCAACTGGCTTCTTTTTAGGTGGAGTCTACTTCTATTGAGGGGAAGCCCAGTCCTATTGAGGTGGAGTTGGTGGTTGTTTTGATGACAGAGTGTTCTTGCCTCTCTTATGAGTTCCTATTGAGGTGGTTCTTGTTTGTGCAAGTGAGTGGTGACTCTGGTTTGGAAGGTTTTCATTTTATCTGCTCCTATAGAGGGGATCCCGCTCCTTTTGAGGTGGAGTTTGGTTTGGTTTTTCCAGTGGGTGGGTGTTGCAAGTTGACCAATATTGTGTGTGTTTCTGTTTTATTATCCTTCTCTGGTGAGCCTTCCTTTTGTGGCTGGTTGATTGATGGTTGGATGGCTTGCTTTAGCTCGAGTGTTGCTGGATATGCTTCTATTTTAGTGGAACCCTCTCCGTTAAAGGTGTGGCATGGTTGGTCAGTGTTATTTGAAATCTGGTTATCTGTTGGTGAGGGTGTTTTTTCCCCCTCTATTGATAAGAATCTGGTGGGCTTTGTTCTTGCTAATTGGAGCAGAAGGTTTGTTGTTGTCCAGTTGTTACAAGTGTTTAATGGATTGGTTGATCCTGGTTGTCAACAGGGCTTGATAAGAGGTGGGTGGTTCGATGACTCTAAAAGTTTCTATGCAACTTTGTATGATTCTTGACATTCTCTGGGAAAGAATTTGTTAGGCTCTCTATTGTTTGTTTCAATCGGAAGGTCTGTTGCAACCCACCTGCGGTAGGTGTTTAGTGGCCTGGTGGTTTCAGGCAATCCCATGGTCCTGCATTGTTGTGAGTTTTCTAGTTCTATAGGACTAATTTTTGTCCTATGTGGTTAGTAAATCTTGGTTATGGTTCCAAGTCCGGGTTGCTATTTGGTCTTTTACTCAGGACTGTTGTTGGTCCTGAGTGTGTTGTTGCTCCTGGTCACTGTTGGCTAGGTGTTGTTTGTGTCTCTGTTGTTCTTTTGCGGTGTTTCCGCTGGTGTTGTTTCTTTGGCACGGTTTGTGTGTTGTAAAAGGTTTTTGGTCCTTTCAAAACCTCTCTTACCATTTCAAAAACATTATTTTGTTATTATCATATATCTTAATGAAAAGTTATAACCACCCAATTATAATAGGTGGTTGAATCCAACCCTATTTTTAAGTGATTTTCATGTGTAGAAAGACATCAATTTGTGATATATGTGTGTGAGAATTTGACATTACTATAAGAGATATTAAGACATTGAAAGAAGGAAAGGACTATAGATTATGAAAACTCGAGTCCTTGAGTTTGGTTGACAAATAATTTAATTTCTCTAAATTAAGAATGATTTTTTTGAGGCGTTTTATGATAATATTTACCCTACATAAATTTGTGTACTATGTTAATTCATCTATATATTTTGAACTAAATATTTAATTCTTCATATAATGCTTAATTCAATATGGTTAATAGGTATCATGACTAAACATCATGATCTTGATTCCTAACATGGAATTATAGCTTCTTTTAGGTTCCAGTAATCTAATTTTTGAAAGAAAAAGAAGCACATTATTACAAAAAAAAAGGTTTAAAAAATGATAATTAATATATATATATATATTTGTTGGTTTATAATCTTACATGGTCTAATTCTATCTTTAATATTTCTTTCAACCCTCATATTAACAACTAATCCAAGAAAGTTTAAAATTAAGATTTCAATCTTTCTCTTTTCTAAGATATCACAAGAATACCATGCATTGTAGTCCTAACCATTTGTGTAACTTCCATGGTCTTGTTTTATAGATGATGTTCAAATCCATTTCCATAGTCACCTACTTAATTCTTAATACATGCATTTTTTTTTTAATATTATTATTTTTTCCTATATTTCTTGTGCCATTTTTTGGTAAGTTTGGTGAACCATAGAGGTTCATATTCATAGTTTTATCTATTCTTACATCTATTTCTTTGGAACAAGTATTTTTTTTGGTTTGAGATGTTTGAGACTATCAAAGTCTTAATGAACCCTTTTTTTTTTTGGAAATTTATAGTGGAGGCCTTGAGTCTAAGTTTTGGTGTGAGTATTCTCTCTTTTTTTTCATCTAGATGGCCTCAATGTTCAACAAAACTAAATTATTTTTTTGAAGTGTTTTTTTTAATTTACGAATCAACTTCATATAGTCCTAGTGGAATCAAATTATTTCCTTGACAACATCATATATGGTATTTTGGTTCCAGAGTTCAATTAATTTCTCATATGTGTATGATGAATCCGAGGTTTTTGTATGTTGGATTAATATTTTATTGCATGTATCAAGGGAAAATAATTAAATAATATTGAAGTCTAAATCATCCCATGAACTAAGTATTTTATATATCCTCAATTCTAATGTTGGGTATATATAATTTGTTTAATTTGCATTACCTTAGGTGACGTTTGTTAATGTATAGCACAAAAGAATAATAAACACATGAAAAGGTAGGGAAAAATGAGGTGGGTCCTTGATCCATTCTAATTAAGCTGTAAAGCGCGAAATTCTTAAATTCATAAACAACGACAAAACTTTAAATAATTTCATTTATATTCAAAATAAAGTCGACAATTCATTCATTTAGACATCATAAAATTTAGTCGATTCCAAAACAATGACTTAAGTCGATAAGATAGATTCGATATACATTTCTAGTTAAGATACATACACGTGTCATATTACACGACATTGATAATAATACAAAGAAGTTGTAATATAATTTACAATTTGAGACTTAGGCATTCAGTTGCCTTAAGCTCTTCAATACATAATTCAAGAATACATAAAACATAAATGAAGATGACATCCTTTGATCTTCAATCCAATAGCATATCTTCAATAATGAAGACGAGAACAAGGATCAGGCGCTTTTTCCGCCCAACCTCGAAGCTTACTCTTCCCCGGAATCCTTTAATCATTCAAAGAATACCCGACCCTACACGAATCGCTTAGCAAAAAGTAGTTGACAAGCAAGATGAAATCTGGTGCGTGCCTAGTATAACTAGTAAAACCACAAGCATTTTCATTTTTCTAATTCATTTAATAAACAAGCAAGTTCGATACTAGGATATGGTAGAGAGTTCATTAATTCTATCTATTTCAATGGTCCTTAAGTTACTTGGCCAAGTAAAATGTCATGCACGACAAATAAAGAAGATTTGGAAAAGCAAAACTACACTCTCTAATAACCCATATTCGGCACTCGTCCCGGAAGGTAACTTTCCAAAAACACGATATGCACATTCATTTATCAAGCATGCATGGTTCCAATCAGTCAAATACAATCTTTCAAAAACAATTACACATAAATCTTGTTTGAAGCGAAAAAATTTTAAATGTTGTTCTTTTCATCGTTTAAAAACATAAATATCATTAATTTACTATTTAAATTGAATTATTTAAATATCAAAAATAAAGAAGGTGTAGCTCCAGTATGTAAATTAAGTACATATTTTAAAACAGTCATAAAAGAGCACATGTTCTTTCGTTCTATTTACTCCTCTATTTAATATTGTTCTAGTTTGTTTTGCTTCCAAGTAAATCGTAATTTTACTTAATTGATTTATTTTCTATTTTGAATACTTTCAGAAAATAAATAATTACTTTTTCAAACAGAATTAAAATAAATCATTTTAGTTTCTATTTTGAATGTTTTGAGTTTTATTTGCAAATTTTGCTAACTTTAACTTCTATCTTGAAATCATGTTTAAAATTTAAGAGATATTTAATCAAAATCCTTTCTGTTTTGAATGTTTTTCAAATCAAATTTAAATAACATTATTCTGTTTTTCATTATTTTCTAATCAAATTCTTCCTATAATTTTTTGTTTCTAATTTCAATTGTTTTTTGGAAAAATCACAGTTTGATATTTAAGAATTCAAAGTAAATAGAAATACCTTTAAATAGTTTTAAAAATTAAACAATAAAATAACTATTTCATTCAAATTTACCGGATTCATGTTTTGTTTAATAATTTCAAGATCCTACTTGGTAATTCTGGAAATTGATTGTTAGTTTCCTCTGTTCTTTTTGTATCTTTTTCCTTTGTTTGATTGTTGTTTTTTCTGATCTTCTTCCTCTTCTGGTTTATTACCTCTCTCTGGCACCTACCTCCTTGTTGTTGTTGTTGTGCTTTACCTCCTATTTGGTAATTTTATTTCCCTGTTACCTTTGTGCGCCCTTCACCTATCTCCTTCTCCCTGTCACCTACACACTTTCCTCTTCCCTTAGGTCATGCATTCACTAGTCCACCTTTTGTTATATGCGTGGGAAGTATGAGGATACTTCCCTCCTCATGTTTGCTGTTGCATGGGGAGTAGATGAAACAACCTGCGCCTATCTTCCTTTCCTTTATGCGCCAACAACACCTCTATGCCTTATGTGCATGGGGAAGAGAGTCTTCCTTGGCCACGCCTAGTGCTATTCTTTCAGATGTGTGGGTTCTTAGACCCTCTCCCTTCCTTCATTGTTGGTTGCGCAGGAAGTAAAGGGAGGATGAAACATTAAATAACCAACTCTCCTCTGTTGTTGTCGCTCCTGCAAGGTACTCTTCTTTCCAAATACAAAAACATAAACAACCACCTTTGCCTCCTCTGTACGCATGGAATTTATAAGGTAAAATTCTCAAAATAAGCAGTAGTTAATAATATAAACTCTCAATTTCTTCTCTCCCAACCAAAAATGGATTTTTGGCTCTGTTTTCAATTTCGAAATTCTTCCCAGACTGATTTTTTTTTCTCATGCATTGATGGAGTTATCAAGAAATCAGATCCACAATTTTAGTGTGATCTCTAGATCAAATTTTCAAACTCCAAGTTACAAAATTTGATTGCCTTCAATTGATTGAAGATATTTTCTTCAATTTGTTCAACTGTTGTTTGCATTCAATTTCCAGTTTGCACGTATGTTTGTTTTCCAATTTCTTTTCAAAAACTTAGTTTTAGATAATTGTTTATTTATTCAACTAAATCTTTTATCTTTCATATTTTTAAATAAGAAATAAATAAAAATAATTAAATTTACAACACAATGTTTATTACGTTTTAATAAATTTTGCAATAACAAGTCTATTCCATTAATTTGAAATAATGCCATTATTATTTTTAAATTATAATAAAATATCTACACAACGAATCCAATTCATTTAAATAAAAATTAATTTCCTCTAAAATTAACCAAAACGCCATTTTAAATCAACATATTATTTTCACTAATTTTGAGAAATCAATTAAACTCAATTTTAAATTTGCAAACACAATAATCACAAAAATGCATTAAAATATCAACTAAGTGAGTGTGTGTGATTCCATCATCCTCATAAATGTCTAATGGCTAAAATGAATCTACCTGATCGTTGTTCTCGCCTTCATTCATGTTCACCTGTTCCTATGTTTACTTGCATTCGAATTTTCATCAGCAATGACACCAATTTAAATAAAAATACAGTTCAGATCATTGCAATTGCATTTCAATTTCAATTTCACTTCAATTTGAATTTGAATTTAACTTCCATTTAAACAATCATTTAACTTCAATTTTAAATAATATTTTAACATAATATTAATACTCAATATCATGGTTTATAATTGCATTTAAATAATCAATAAAATCTATACGTGACATCAGCCCTAGATTTTTATTATTCTCACTACATTATTCATATAGATGACATTTTTATATTTAATTGGTCTACAATCATGTAAATATTTGATTGGTACAAAGAAACTAATAAAAAATAATGAAGATTCCTATGATGTTTTCAAATGAAATGTATGAAGATAAAGTATTATTTAGATAACAACTTGCATGTAGGTAGATAAAAATATAGTGGTGATTTTTGAGTGCACAAAGATGGGGACCAAAAAGTGGCCACCCAATTTTTTGGCCCCATCAAAGTTATAATGTGATCATGTTATAACATGAGACTATTATAATGTACTCATGTTATGGCTTGGAGTGGCTGAGCCTCCAACTTGGTCACTCCTAAGTAATAACACGAGTATGTTATATTGCACTTGCATTATTGCTCACTTAAGCAATAATCTGAGTTCGTTATAACATGTGATCGTGTTATTGATCAATCAAGAAATGATGTGAGTGCATTATAACATGCTCAAATTATTGCTAAGTCAGGCAATGAAAAGAAAATAGTCATTTAACGTGATTATTTAACTATTCTAATTATTTTTCCTTTTAACCTTTTGTGTAATCTATTTTTTGTTAATTTTTAATCCTTTTAATATGTTTCTTCTTTTGTCTTCCCATTTACTATGTTATTTTGGTTTAAATTTGAACTTGTTGTTTGTTCATTCTTATCTTTTAGTTATCTTTTATTTTTTGGGTTTTTAATTTTTATTTAATTTTTTAATGTTTGTTTTCTTCTTCATATTGATTTCACTTCCTTCCCCTACCTCTCCTTTTCCTTTTTAGGCCGCTTCTTGGTCTATGTCTATCCTTTTTTCCATAAGATCTTTGTTAACATCTTGATGATGGATCATGGAGTGTGATCTGAAATGTTGATGCAAAAAATATCACATAATGAAATCCAAAAGCCAACTCAGTAATATTCAACATGGATTGTGAAAACTTGATATCATTGATTAAAATGTATTTCATTTACTCATTTTTCTAAAAACTAGTTTTCTCGTAGCTTGCAAACCCTCCAAAGCACGCCCACATTCTAGGAGGTATCATTTTTTGTCAAATCTTCACCAAAAATCTACCATGACATCGAGGAGTTCAAAGGAGTAATTTTTTTTAGTTTTTTAGTGTCAAGATTATATTAAATAGGTATATTGAATATGTTTTTTTATTAAAATTTATTAAATTTTGTAGGAATTGATAATTCACCCCTAAATCTTGAAAATCATAATTCACCTCATGATGAAATCTCTCCTAAAGAATAACCTCAACAAAAACCTCCTATAATTCCTCATCATGCTCTTGGAACACAAGAAAACATATTGGGGAAAATTGAAAAAAATAAAAATTGAGGATTTAATTGCAAAGTGTATAGATCCTACAGGAACAAACTTGCATAGGACTGCCCTTGCTCAATCATTGCAATCCATAATATATCACATAGAATTAGTTAACAAGTAAATAAATAGGTGGTCTGATAAGAGGTAAGAGCTAAAATAATTTTATGCAAACAAATTATCATAGAAACAAGTTAAGGACAAAAAAAATGAAATTTGATTTGTGTGCACTCTTCACCGACCCAAGAACTAATCAACCCTTACACAATTCATGCAAGAGGTTCCCTATCTATCAATTCCACCACCAAGAGATAAAGAACAATTTTTGGGATAGGTGGTGGATGGTTTTTTACCATCCTCCTTGCAACAACAATGAGGTACCACAATAGTTTTTGAGGAAACTCTATTGTGAGTTTGTCCTCAATGAAATCCTAAACTATTTTGTTATGTAGGAGTTCTAGGGTAGAGGTGGGGACTTCACACATGACAAAGTGGGGGCACATCTTGACCCATAGTGGCTAGAAAGACCACTCGCTAGACCATACTATGCGCATGTTACTATCCCTTTCAGTGTAAAGGAGAGTGTTGAGGTGGACCTTACAATTGATTAGCTCATTCAATCAGAGCCTTATACAATATACTAGGCCTCTGGCACATGATGAGATAGGTGAGTCTTCTAGGCATTCAGATCCACCTCATTTATGTTGGTCTTGTGGGCCACTCTATGTTTATGATCCCGAGGATAGTCAAGATGCATGTGCCTAGGCTACATCTATAATAGTTCAAATGGTGATAAAAAAATTCTCTTAGGTGATATATTCATCTTTGATAGTCAAGTAAATGTCAACAAGTTTATTTAATTCAATTTATTAAATTTAATTTTGAAATGCAAGATTAACTAAATTAGTTGAATGATTATAATGAAATTTTAGGGTCATAGTGTTCATCCTACTTCCAATGGTCCTCCACCTCCCTATTACATGATCATGTCTAGTACAGTGGTATGTAACTAGTAAATAATTATAAATATTACATGTAAACAGTTTAATATTATATGAATGGTATTCTTATATATTAGTTTGGATGTTGAATAGGTTAATGTTGGGCCTTTGACATCAACACCTAGTAGTGGAGGTGATCATTGAACTTTCACTCAAGTAATAAAAATAATTTTTAACTACAATAAAAAATATATTTTATAATTGAATAGTGTTTAATGAATTAAAGGTTCTACATAGTTTATAAGTATTCTTTTTAATTTTTAATTAATTTAATTTCAAGTTTCTATGTGCTTCATAATCTATGAATTTCATTTGATCATGTTATTGACCTCTAAAAATATAGGCTATTGGTGTCAATTAATTTTTCACCTTCTTGTTGTTGGTGTTGTTAATAGAGATTTATATATTTTTTAATCAAAGAGAAGATTTTTATTTGAGTGGTTGAGTGAATAGACAAGTCTTTTAGTTTTTCTCAATTCATTTTCAATCAACCCATGATAAAAAAAAATCACTTTTATTTCCAAGGCCTCCATCTTGGTTGGTGTTAATGTTAATAATGTTCCAAGAATGTATTTGATTGGGAAAGGCTTCATTGTTTAAAATACCATAAAGAAGGGTGATTCATTTGTTAAACATGCATCTTCTTAGTCATCATTTCTAACTATAGACCTCTTTATTGAATTAACAGTTGGGACCACCATCGACCAAACCTAACTTCCTACCTTCATCTCCTCCCTTTGAATGAATTCTTTCTAGAAGCTATTTGGTCTAAAGATCTTAAATTTAAGAGTTTTTTATTAGTGGGAAATATTAATGTTAGAATGATTATTTACTAACCAACTGCAAATATTAAATACAAGATGTCGCCACAAGAGATACTGACAAAGTAAGACAACATAAAATTGATTGTTGATAAACACAAAAATCTAGATACTAGAGGACTACACTAAACAAGAAAATCGATTAAATGCAACCAATACACTTCAAGAAACATCATGCATTGAAGAAAAATAAACGTAAGCTCCAGAATGCTACTCCAATCCATAAGCGATTCTAGGTAAAAGAAAAAACAACACACACACACACACACACACACACACACATATATATATATATATTCATTCCTTATCCAAGTGACATAATATTAACTTAACAAGCACCAAGGACTTACAAACACTAGTGAAAGAAGAACAAGGTAATCATGTATTTAGTCAATGCCAAAATATGAGTACAATAATTTGAGGAATCGACATTCAACGCCTACATCTCATTCATACCCTCGCTTAACACAACCTCTATTATTCCTACACCCAATTTGAGCTTTGTTTCTGACATTCTTTTATGTCTCTCGATATATTATTATTGCTCTATTATTTTCACCTTCTTCTTGACTCGTTCCTCTTCAAGAAACATTCACAGGAAGCCACCACTTGGCTCAGCCTCTTTCTATTTTCAAAATAATCATCCCCTTCTCCTGGCTGCAACTCTCAGAAAAAAATTGATCACTTGTACTACCATCCCATATTGCAATAAAAAAGAGGAAAAGAACAAAAAGTTTCTCCCACTCCGAACTTTCCACCTATCAAAAAGCCAACAAGGAAACTAAAAAAGATAAAAATCAAAATCCAAAATGTGTAGACCGAAATTGGGTGATTCCCCTACATCAAGCTCCATAGGGGATTTTTTTATGAGCATAACTCACAAAGGTGAGTTGGGTAGTAGGACTACCCTTTCAAGTTCTAGGCACGTGCAACATATACCCTTATTCTTATAAATGACAACTTGTAACCATGTTTTCTTTCTTTTCTTCTGACATATGGCCAGAATAGTTCCTCCATTATTGTGTGAGATGAGAGTAGTAGTTACATAGTCATTTGTGAATCCATATACACCATACATCAAAATTCTCTTCCCAAATACTCCCTTCATTCACTTTCCACTGGTTGGATTCATCTCATTCCAAACCATCAAAATAATTAACTCCTCTTGACTTATTATTCTCAAGTTAAAATTATTGTTTCCATACCCCATCTCATCATTTACAACATGTTTCACCCACTCTTCAGATAGCCTCTCATTGTTGAATCTTTCTAATTCCTTTTGCATTTCCCACAAACAATAATCAGTGCCAACATTGCTTTAAACAAAACTTGAGGAATTGATGATGATGTTTAAAATTTGTCATGTGTTCTTTGCTGCTCCATGTTTGTTTTTCATATACATGATATCCATTGTAATCATTACATAATCATGAAAATCATCTTCAACTATATTCAAGGAGTTTAAAAACTGATATATTACCTCACCATTGGTAGATGCACTATTTGTCTCACCTCCTCTCAATACAATCCACTCTTTTGCAATAGTCTCAATTTGAAGAGATGTGACATCTTCTACATTCTCTTTTGTTATCTCCACACTCTATCCATGCATATGCTTGCCCATGTATTCATCTTGGAACTGTTAATTTGAACTCTTGTATTTTTGCATCCTTCATAACACCAATAGTTGCCTCAACTTCTCATTCATTTGTGTCAACACATGTTGTTGGTTGTCCTACCTGCAAATCAGCATCGTTTTCACTCGTGTAACATTGTGAAAAATAAAGGTTCACCTTTGTGATTTCTACTGCAACTTCCTTTGACTCTTTTCCATTTATAAACTCTTTTCTTCTTATCAACATCATCTTACTACTACTACTATGACTGTCCTCTTTTGGTTCTTGTAAAGGAAACAAGGTAGGTTTGAGACCGTCCTTCTCAAAAGTGTAGTTGTTATTTCTCCCATCATGTATGGCATTTCAGTCAAAATTCCAAGGTCTACCAAGTAGCATGTAACACACATCCATAGGCATGATATCACACACAATACTATCCTTATAACTTCCTATTTCAAATTCAACCAAAGCTTGCTCATCTACCAACAACTAACAACCTTTTTATAACCAAGAAAATTTATATGGCGTAGAAAGTTTAGTTCTCTTAAGATCTAGCTTATCCACCATTTCAACAACAATAATATTATCAGTATTACCATTGTCTATAATAAGCTTGAAGCACTTACCCTTAGCTTTGAAATTCATCTTGAATAGAGATTTCCTTAGTACAGGTTCATGATTCTCCTTAGGAGGTTTTAATAACACTCTTTTGAACAACAAAGATTCTCTAGACTCTGGTTCCTCATTATGATGAGCAGGAGATCCCCCACTTTCTTCATCTCCTTGCACAATTTGATTGCTCCTTTTTGGCCTTGTGTGAAATCCTCTTGAGAATTTTGAACACTCCCAACTCTTATGACCAACATATTGATTGCATTTGAAACATTTACCAGAAAAGCCTCTTCCTCTTCCTTGATAACCACCTCTACCAAAAGATCTTCCTCCTTTGTTTCGAAAGTGTCCTCTTTCTTGATTAACTAGGCTTCTAGAACTACTAGCCCCTTCATCTTGATGGTGGTTCTATCCTTTTTCCCCAAAGCCTCGTCATCTGCCTTGTCCTTTCTAATTTTTCTTCCTTATAAGCTTCTCTTCTACCTTAATGGCAAACTAATAGGCCTCCTCAAGAGTTCTCAAACACGTGAGACTTAGCTCATCTTGCAAAATGTATTTCAGCCCATTCAAATATCTTGCCACCTGTTCCAAATCCGCTTCACTATGGCCTAAACAAGTTACCAACTTATAAAATTCTTCTGTATATTATTTTACTGGCATATCCTTTTGCTTGAGATTCTACAATCTTTTGAAAATATTTGTTTGATAGTCTGTCGAAAGGAACTTCATCTTCAATTTGGAAACCATCCTATTCCATGAGGTTATCTTTTCCTTGTTTCTCTTTTGTCTTTTAGACTATACAAAATCCCACCATATTGCAGCATGTCCTTTCAGTCTTGTACAGGAAAACTTGACATTTCTTTCTTCTGCGACTCCTTCATATTCAAAGTATTTGTCCAAATCATTGATCCAATCAATTAGCTCTTCCCCATTTAGGCTTCCAGAATAAATGGGACCTGTATTCTTGGTTTGGTTCCCACATTCATCACCTCTTTTATCAATCTTTCTACCCCTAGTTCTTCTCGAGCTTCATCCTCAGTTTGTGCTTTTTCTTCTTCCATAAATTCACTCACATGTCATCCATAATGATTCTCCTTCATTGTGCTTGTTCCATGGCATCCAACCTTGTCGACAAGTTCTGCAGCATCTCCAAAATTGCTTCTTCATGGCCCCTTTGAACACACCCCTAAGAACCTCCTCTTCTCATCCTACTCAGTGGAATTTTACCCACTTCCCAAACTCCCAAAGTCTTACTTCTCTGATACCAAAACTAATG
The DNA here is from genome assembly GCA_007115665.2 of Sequoiadendron giganteum. Classification (NCBI taxonomy): domain Eukaryota; kingdom Viridiplantae; phylum Streptophyta; class Pinopsida; order Cupressales; family Cupressaceae; genus Sequoiadendron; species Sequoiadendron giganteum. Next base: position 187,699,546 of record CM021102.1, on the reverse strand, counting down.
GAAAACAAATTATTTACTAACCAACTATAAATATAAAATACAAGATGCCACCACAAGAGATACTGGCAAAGTAAGGCAATAGAAAATTGATTGTTGATAAACACCAAAATCTAGATACTAGAGGACAACACTAAACAAGAAAATTGATTAAATGTATCCAACAAACTTCAAGAAATAACAAGCATTGAAGATCAATAAACGCAAGCTACATAATGCTATTCCAATTCATGAGACTGGTTCTAGGTAAAAGCAATAGAATATATATTCATTCCTTATCCAACTGATAGAATATAAAATTAACAAGAACCAAGGACTTACAAACACCAGTGAAATAAGAACAGAGCAATCATGTATTTAGTCAATGCCAAAATCTGAGTATAATGATTTTTGGGAATCAACATTCAACACCTACAACCCATTTGTACCCTCACTTAACACAACCTCTATTTTTCTTGCACCCAAATCAAGCTTTTTTTTCTGACATTCTTTCTTGTCTCTCAATCTCTTCTTATTGTTGTATTGTTTTCACCTTCTTCTTGACTTAGTCCCCTTCAAGAACCGTTCACAGGAAGCCATCACTTGGCTCAACCACTTTATGTGTTTCAAAATAATTGTCACCATCTCCTAGCCACAACTCTCACAAAAACATTGATCACTTTTAACTGCCATCCCATCTTGCAATGAAAAAGAGGAAAAGAACAAAAATCTGCTCACTCCAAACTTGTCACCTGTCACAAAGCCAACAAGGGAGCAAAAAAATATAGAAACCAAAACTCAAAATGTATAGACCAAAATTGGGTGATTCCCCTACATAAAATGTTTACGGGATTCTATGATCTATTAATAGAAATATTTGAGTATTTAGCCTTTAGGAGGAGAACTAGATTCCTATGCTACCCCTTCTATTTTGGTTGATTAACCTTTTTTCATTAGAGGATGTAGATGTTCTTAATTGGGGATACAATCCTAAAGGGTCCTTTTAGTTTCTCTTGGGTACTAAATCTTAGAAAAAGAAAAGAAAGGCTATAGGGATTTCCCTTGGTGGATTTTTTTGGGAAGAAATATTGTTGGCCTAAGTATCATTTCTATATCAAGTTGCTTTTTCAAAATAAATATCTCACCGAGGATAACATATTAAATCCAGAGAATTTAAAGGTCCTTCAAAATGTGCTCCCACCGATACTAATGAGGAATATGTGGCTCATAATTTCTTTGAATGCCCATATTCTATTTTCCTTTGGAGGTGGTGCTGGTTAATTTTGAACTAGCCACTTTTCCATTCTACTTCTCTACCTAATTATTGTGCTTATTTGGTAAGTCCTCTTATCTCTCTTATTTCATCTTAGTGGCTAGAATATTAGTCTTATATTTATCTTTTGAAATATTTGGAACCTTAGAGTAGAATCATTGGATCTTCCAAGGTTACCTTAGACTATTATTGGGTGTGTTTGGAAAAGGATTCTAGGCTTAGTTAAAGAAACATTATCTAGTAAACATCCTTGGAGTAAGTCATGTCTCCTTTATATATTCAATTCTTAAGGAAATTAGATTTGTGTAATTTAGTTCTCTCCTCAATCCATTCTAGTTCTAGGATTAAAATATCTAGTAAGGTGAATAAAGCAAGTAAATGGTCTCTTCAACAACTATATTTTTGAAAAAGTAGTATTGATGGTCTTTCTTAAGGAAATCAGAGTGTTGCTAAGATTAGTGAGTCATAAGGTCATTGTAGTGATTTCAATTACTCATCATTTATTTATTTTTATCAATTTGAGTGTGTCCAAAGATAATTTGTAATATAGCCCTAATTTTTTTATGATAGAAAGCTTCTTCTTACTAATTAAAAATTTATTTCATGGCTGCTAAAATGATAACCAAACCAATATTATCATTTTTAACTTATACAAAAATATAGAAAGGAAATATAAGTGCCTAAATGTGGATCTCTATCCTTTAAGCAGTTGTAGTTATACATACAAGGATCTTAAACCACTTAATTAATTATTTTATTCTTTATTTTTTATCTTATTTTGGTGAGGATTTTTCCTTATATTATCATCAAAATAGAGACCCCTTTTTAGATTGAGATTTTGAGAGAGTTTCTACCCTCTTTCAATTTTTCATCTTCTCTAGATGGCATAGATCCTAATTGGTGAGTTTATTTGATCTTCATGGTTCCTAGTTGACTTACATGTTCTAGATGCCTTCCTATGCTATGAAATGTGTTATTTGGGTTCAGTTTTTGTGTTTTATCATTCACTCAATAGGCTCTAACATGATATGAGTTTAAGGAGTCTTATATCTAGATTTACTTCATTGCTTCATTTTTACTCTTGGCTTATATGATATGATCACAATACTCAGATCTTTGTAACAAGAATGTTTGATTCCACAATATGAAAATTTGATGATTGGAGGTATTTATTCTTGAAAACCATGAATGATTCCTCAATTTTAGGTCACTTGATATACTTGACATGGTAATGCTTGAATATATATATAAGGATTTGAGGTTATGGTTTTATCACACTATGTTAGCAACCTTTATGAGTGATATTAAATGTTTTTATGATCAATATTATGCTTGCACATGTCTTGGGATAAAGTTTATATTCCATGTAAAGGCATTGTTAATGGTTAAGTTTGTTTTTTATCATTTTTGGATCAAATTTAAACCCTTTAAATATTTATGTACAAAATCAATATCAGGTAATATAGATGTAGTGTAGGAAAATGTATCCCTTTAAATTTTCACACTTGTTTGGACCCTCCTTGTTAAAATTAGGATTCTTTATGCCTTATTTGGTCATATTTTGCACCCACAAGCCTTATTAAATGCATTTTTCTGAGGATAATATTGATATTCAATAAAAGACAAATCATAATTAATGTTTTTGGGTTATGTGTTCTAGATCTAGTGATCTAGGACTCATACACCACCTTGGGCGTATGGGTCCCACATAATTTTCAAGGCCTGATCTTGAATATTGTATTGAACTTAGCATTTTTTGAATTATGTGTCCCAAGTTTAAGTCACTGGGACTCATACGCTACCTTGGGCATATGAGTCCCGCTTTAGCTTGGACCTATTTTGAATTAAATTCTTGGCAGGATTTTATTCTCCTAGATCTGATGTCAGCTTGTAGTGTTCTAATTTTGATTAAATTTGGCATAAACAAGTATAAATATTGTAATGATGAAAAAAGTACTCCCTATCATGGCCTTGATTTAGTGTGTAATGTGTTTAAAACATTCACATTATGTCTTGGGACCTTGTGAACTAAATGAACTTAATTGTACCTTATTTAAGGTGTTGTAAAATGTTGTACCACACTTTCATACTAATCTATGGTTTTCATTATTAATTGGGCTTCTTTATGCTTGAATTGGCCTTATTTTGCATCCACAAGCCTCATTTAATGCATCTTTCTGAGGATAATCTCGACATAAACCAAGATCTGATCATAATTCAGGTGTTTTTAGGTTGTGTGGCCTAGATTTAGTGATCTAGGACTCATACATCACCTTGCGCATATGGGTCCCACCTAAGTCTTGGGGTCCCTATCCTGATTTCACATGAATCTAAGAAATTTTGAAAAATGTGTCCCATAGCTAAGCCTAATGGGACTCATACACCACTTTTGGCGTATGAGTCATGTGTGGACCAAAATCAAATCTAATTCAAATTCTTGGTGAGATTTTATCCTCCTAGATTTGATTTTGGCTTGTAGCGCTACAATTTCAAGAAATTTGGCATAAACAAGTATAAATACAAGGTTATTTCACTCATTTTTCACCTAAGAAGCAATCAAGTAACCTAAGCTTTCAAGTATTGATGCATTATAGAAAAATTAAGTTCACAAGAGCATCTAAGTGTTTACAAGAGAATTCAAGAGAATTCAAGGGTTGATTAACAAGTGTTTTGGAGCATTATTCAAGTATCAAGCATCATGTCAAAGTCATCATGCATTACACTTGTGTTTTAGCTAACATTTGTGATGTAGGGTTTCATGATTCAAGCTAGCATTCTATTCAAGATCTATCACATTCAAGAAAGAGTCAAGATCCACATCCATTGGAGCCACTTCATACATGTTAGCAACACTTTATTGCTAGGGTTCAGTGAGTTGCAATATTACATTTTGTTCATTCATAATTCTTTCATTTCATTACAAGGTTTGATTACCAAAATGGGGTTTGACCAAGGAAACCACCTTTCTACTAACAAAACAACATTTTCCCCTCTCTTTGGTGTGTGATTTGTAGATCTAGGTTGAAGACATTTTGAAGAGAAAGTTTGGAGAAAGTTGTCAAAATGTTCAAAGTTGTCAAAGTTGTCACCTTGCTTTGGAGATCATTGAAAGACATCTAAAGGTTACAAATCATAGATTCAGACTCAGAAATCAAGTGGAGAAGACAAAGCAAACATTGAAGAGAATATTCAAACTTTAAATTTCCAAAAAAGCCTAACTAGACTAATTCACCACTTCTAGTATATGAGTCCCAGTTTAGTGAAGCGTACAATTTTTAGGAGTTCCAGACATATCTCTGCCATGTTTTTATTCTTGCCTAGAAACCCTAACCTGGGACTAAATTTCCCAGCCTGGCGTATGAGTCCTAGTCAACATTAAATTCAATCTTTTCAGCATTTCAAGACTTCATTCAAGCCTCTACAAATTTCCAAGTGCACATCTCTGATTTCTTTGTTTCACATTTTGATTTACATGCATTTTTACGCCAGTTAATTAAGTATTGCATATCATTAGGTTTCATAATTAGGTCTTGCATTTCATTAGTCTTTCCAAGCCTTAGCTTGGTGGTGAACCCCTCTTTAGTTTCTAATTAGACTCTAGGACACCCTATTGCAAGATCTCTTTCCCCCACTTCATCTTTGGATTGAGATCTCTAGGGTTTCCTTGAATGATATTGGGAGAAAATTGGTGCTCTATGTCCTAAACCATAGAGGCATCCATTTTTTTTCACCATATCAAATACAAGGTTATTTCACATATTTTCTCCTAGCAATTTTCATGAGCAAGTTTACAAGTGATCTAGTAATTCAAAAGTATTCAAGAGCATTCAAGAGCTGATTATCAAGCATTTTGGAGCTACATTCAAGATTCAAGCATCATTTCAAAATCTTCATGCATCATGTGTGTTTTTGAGCTAACATTTGTGATGTAGGTTTTCATGATTCAAGCAAGTATTCAAAGACATTATTTCATATCAAGGTCAAGAGTCAAGATCCACATTCATGCTAGCCATTTCATACAAGTTTGTAGCATTTATTTTAAGGTTTTGGCAAGTTGCAACATTGCATATTATTCATTCATCATTCCTTCATTTTATTTCATTTCATTTCAAGGTTTGATTACCAAACACTAGTATAGAGATAACAATAAACTATTGAAAAACTACTAAAAAATGCTTATAAATGACTACAGCTGGTCACATGAACATTAGTAGTTTATTGGCAGTCATATATAACACGACCAGATTGATGACTAAACCTTTTTTAGTCATTTATTGGTTGTTTTGATTGATCGATTCGGTAGTATATTTAGTTGTTGATTTATTCATTCATTGTTGTGATATGGTCACTTATTTAGTCACTTTTTTCCATTGATATATTTAGTCATTGATTGTTGTAATATGGTCACTTATTTAGTCATTTTTCATTCACTGATATATTTAACTGGTCACTTATTTAGTTGTTGATTTATCATTGATTTTTATAATTTGGTCACTTATTTAGTCATTTTTTTATTCACTGATATATTTAGTCATTGATTGTTGTTAACTGGTCACTTATTTAGTCATTTTTATTCACTGATTTCTATGCATTGGTAGTGTATTTAGTCATTAATTTTAATCATCATTTTTTATCAATTTGGTAGTATATTTAGTCATTTTTATTCACTGGTCATATATCTAGTCATATTTATTCACTATTCACTTATTTCTATCAATTGGTAGTATATTTATTCAATTTAATTATTAATTGATGTCAATTAGTAGTATTTTTAGTCATTTTAATTAAATGATATTTGAGGATTTAAGCATAAAACATAGAAATACACATCAATCATCAATTACACACAATAAGCAGCCATTGAGAAGGAAAAATCAGTGAACTTTATTAATAAAAGAAAGGTGTTCTACTTACAACTTACAAATAGAGTATTTCAATTATTATCTTCAGTCACAAGACTAAAAATTTGAGTTACAATATTGCAGATAAATGATTGCAAGAAAGAAAATTCTCCAAAATACTTCTGCAATGATGGAAACACATGCCCCTTTCATTTCTTATAACTTATACAGCATGGGAAATCTTCTTAGAGCAAGCTATAACATGCAGAATTGAAGGAGAGTGTTGATCGTGTCCCATATATGAAGCTCTCTCCTTCAATGTAGTCAACAATAACCCAACTAGAATATTTCCTCCTTTACATGCAACATGCCATCTGATATGAGCAACAGGGTGTTTCCTTTTTCATCATGAATGAAGTTGTGCCTCAATACAACCAACAAAATTAATATTAGTCTCAATCTAGAAAGAATAAAAGTGCATTGTATATTGCAAGTTTAAGAAAGAAAGTCCAAACACAACAAAAAGAAAAATCAATTAAAAAACTATAGCCTTGTCAAAAAATCCCTTAAACAGAGTGTTTGACATAGGCCTAAAATATACATATTGAACCCTTGATTTCAGAACCTTGTTCAAAATTTAAGAAAGGTGATATGCTCAAATTATAGAATGAAGGATATCAACACTAACCAGACTGGAACAACATTATCAATAGAATTTTCCTAGAAACCAAGCCCAAGAATTCCATCGGACTTGGAGAACAAAAATCTCAACCTTGGTTCATGTGTTTTCTTAGTAAAGATCTACACCATTAAAGAACTCATTTATACATAAATTCCAAATTAAGTTGATCAGAAAATATCTTTGATATCCAACTAGGAAGCCTTAACATCCAAAAATTACTAACCTGGTGTTTCACAACAAGTTTCTCAACTGTGACATCATCTTCCCCATTCACTTTACAAGCACCGCCCAATTCAACTTTTGAAGGCACACACACAAAAAGTACTTTCTGCAATGGTAATTTTCAAACTAATGACTAATAACAAAACTCAAGGAATCCATTAAACTTGCAAGAAAACAACAACTTGAACAAATACATAGAAGCATCACCAAATGGTTCAAAACTCATTGTTAGTATAAGTAAAAAAAATTGATGTTTTTGTGCAGGTTATTTAGGTTTAATCTCTTACAATTCATCAAAATTATAAAAAAGGTAGCAATTCAAGGGGTTTGATTGTGGAAAAACTTCATAGTTAAAATGGTTTTGTACTATGTCAAGCATAATTTCATTAGTTTTGATCCCACCATTTTACCCATGTGATTACTGCCCTATACAATAAGAATCAAATTGTGTTCATTTTATTGGTTTTGATCCCTTCAATCCACCTTTGTAACATCTACATGATGTAAATATTTCCTGTGAACAGTTGAAACATATTAGAGGCGATTGAAGGAAATCTTATAAAAAATTAAGGAGTGATTTAGGTATTTCATGGCACATGGAGTTAACCTAAAAATGTTGCAAGCCCATCTAACATCTTAAAAGGTTGCAATAATATCGAATTCAAAATGGTTCAAGGAGAGAGAAAAAATCAATACCTTATCTTTTGAAAATGTAATAAAAGGATCAAGAATGATAGGAGGATCTGTATTATCCACCATAACTATAAACTCTTATGTTCTAAAGTATAACATCTTGGTTGTTGCATCACCCTAAACTCGTTGAGTATTGGCAAAAAAGAAATCGGATATTGACCCATTGCCACATTGGATCTCACACGATTCTCCTCCACAAACAACAAATGATATATATTAATTATTTAGCAACTTCCTTAATATCCCCATGTAAGTAGACTAAACCAAGTGAGGTTGAGGGTTTGAAGTAGAGTACCATCTTCTTGGTATGTGTTTGAATTTGATCATGACTTGTATCTTGAATGAAAATAGCAAGCTAGCTGCATTGTAAAATCATTGTTAGAAAAATAACCATAAAATCCTCTTTAATTAAAATAATCCTTCTAGATATTTCAAGACAAGATATTTCAGTTAATTTCTAAGAGAGCTAATTTCACTATCCAAACAACCATCAATCTATTTATTGTATATAATTTCCTAGAATTCAAAATTTGAATGTAATGAAACTAACCATAATTACCAAAGATTTGACATCAAAATGTAGTACAAAATGAATTGTTTGATAGAAAATGTGTTTTGATAAACCAGATATACCCTTAATATATTGATTTAAATAACAAGGAAAGATCAAACTAGAGACAACAAGATAACATTCATTAATTCACTTCAACAAACAACTGAAACCAAAATTCGACCACCAATTATAAATTCATTCTATTGATCTTCAAAAATATTTTACAATATGTTTCAAAATTTTATCCTGACTGACATGTCAGAAATTGTCTTGTCAGTTACCCACTTTTAACATAAATAAAAAAGTGTTAATTATTGTTGTTTACATAGGATTACATAAAACTTTAAAATCAATGAAAGATGAGAATTGAAGAGAATTTATCAGATGTTGAAGTCCACGACACTCACAAGATATGGAAGTCCATTACTCATCGTAAGGTACCTGTGATCATTTAGATCTGGCAAGGTCCTCTCTCCATGATAGTATCTGCAATGCTTGGTACTTCACTGCAAGGCCTATTCTCCTAAGGGAGCTAGATATGTATGTTCCTACTGGTACACCTTGTAATCATGAGGCTATTTTTACTCCTAGATTATTTTTTTGTTGGCCAAGTGACTCTTCCATATGCTATCCAATAACCCTTTGGTATCCGTGATGAATTTTGAGTATCCAACATCCAGTGTAATTATTCCATCCAAGGTTAAATTGAGGCAATGAATATTTATGTCACCATCCTTCTGTATATTAGTGAGGTAGTTGGGAACAATTTTTCTAAACTCATTTGTCGAATCCTCGAAGCCTTTTATTTGAGCATCATCCCTTAGTATCTTAGGCATGAACCACTACTTTAGTGTGTGAAATGAATCCATTCTTGTGTTGATCTTTTGGTCTTCTGCAAACATGTATTCATCTATGACCATTCAGACTGTTTTCTTAGTAGGCTTTAAAGCTATGGGGGCCTCAACACTCCTTTGTAAAATTCTACACAAATTCGTTAAGGTGTGATTTATATGTTACCATTTCTTGAATAAGGGGTCCAATATAAGCACATGGGCCTTTATCTGATCAACTTCTTGTGACAAGGAGACATAATATTCATACACATTTTCCAATTTTTCCATAATTAGTTTAACCCTATGCTCCAATATTTGTTCCAATACCCTGAGGGTTTCTCTCTTTTCTCTTTCCTTTGTTTCTTCATTACTCTTTTTCAACTTCTCAATTTCTTGTTTTAGCACATTAACTTGTTCAATAGTGATTGCACCTATATTAGCCTGGATGGTAGGGGGTTGGTATACTATTAATTATGCACTTTGGGAAGGACCTGCTCCCTTCAATTGTTGTTTCAATTTCACATTTTCTATGAATAACCTATTCATTTCATCATTCATATTAGTTTATGCTTTTTCATATTCTGCCAATCTAATATCCATAACTTTAACCACATCCCTAGTAAACATTATTGAGTGCATTATCATAGTAACTTCCTCCAATGTTGATGTGTCTTGAAGTGTCTTTACCATGGCAGTCCCTCTCATTTCTTTTACAACATCAAGAAATCTTTGTTTTTTTGTTTTTTTTTCTTTGTCCAAAACGCTAGGGTTTCAAGTCTTGGATTGCAACCTGTTCCAATCATTCCCTCATCTAAATTGAATTTAGAAACCAACATGGGATCTTCTTGGATTCTTACTTGATCTAATAAGAATATCTCTTTTAACTCCATCTGAGGAATAATTAGTATATTGATTTCTAAGACCAATTTTCTTGCTTCTTGGGGGCTAATAGTAATTTCATTAATCCTAAGTTCTTCAAGAGTCTAGGCAATAATATGGTCATGTTGTGACTCCTCAGTGCCCATCTTATTAATTTGGAGTCTCTCCTTAAATTCTTTCATTTTCATCTTAAACCAAAAATCCTTAAACTCGGGAGTGTGAATAAATTCATCATCTTCAATAAATCTAAGGGAAGCAATCACCCTTTCATCATCATGCACTTATTGATAATTATTCCCATGTACATCCACTCTTTCTTTTGGTTTGTGAGAATCATTTGGAATATTAGGTGGTGGTTGATCAACTTCATCATCTTTAAAATTCAAAATTACATCAGGTACCTCCTTAGTATCCCCTACCACTAAGGGGGCCACTCCATGTGGCTTCTACCTTTTAGGACTTGGTTGCTCAGGGGATGCTTCTAATTTTTTTGTGGCAGTGTCTTGTAGGGGATTTTTTATTACAATAACACTTGGTTTGATGGGAAACTTGGAGGGTTTCAAAGACTGACCTTAGGTTTATTTTCCAGTTCAACATATAATCTTTCAAAGTTGTCAATTATTACGTTCATCTTTTTGATAGGATCCTTTTCTTCAACATAGAATCCTTGGAATCAAGTGTCCATTTTCTTATTCTTCTTCTCCTCAAGCCTCTTTATGATTTCCCACTTCCTCTTCCTCTGAAAAAATTCATTAGGTGTAAAGCAATTTCTTATTACATCTTCTTTGCAATCCATTACATCGGTAATCCCATCTTTAGTGAGAAGTGTCTGCTTTATAAAATTAATATGCCCTTCAGGATCAAAGACCCTTTCTCCTTGTGACTTCAATGAATACCACATCTTCAAATAGTTTTGCAGTTCTTCAAGAGTGTCAAACCCTACAGATAACTCCTCACATTGAGCTAGGTCAAGGAGGAATGTCCCCTTTTTCTTTCTTTTCATAACATCTCGCTCCATCCATAACATTTTCCAAATAAATTCTAAAAATACAATTCAAATAGAAACAAATTTAGGTAAAATATGTGAGGCTTGAGGACACCCATAGACCCGTATTACTGTTTGGTCTACTAAGAAGAGCCAACCATTGAAATTGTGAGTGTGTCCTTGCTCTAGCTTCAATGCTAAATCTCTTAATGCTTGCATGATTTTATTAGGCAATCTTGGTGAAATATGACCAAGATCAGCCATGACCTTTACTATGAAATCATCATGAAATATTACATAATCACTATTTTTAAATCTACTATCCCAAATGTAACACCAATTTTGTATAGGGAACCTATTCCCTTCATCATCAGTCATTCCCAAACACATTATTTTAGTCCATCTATTTCTTTTTTGGTACAATATTAAATGACATAGCAGAGATTATTTCCTGAAAGTGATGGGAGCTAAGTTCTCTCTTACTTGAAAAATCCCCTCATGTAGCCCTTTCTTAGTTTCAGCAGTAAAGTCATACTCAATGTTGAATTCAAGATTTTGTATCCTCATTTCCATCATCATGAGATAGGTTGGCATCCTCTCTTCAACATCTATTCCAAGAACTTGATATAAAGAAAAATAAGTTCTTTTAAAATATACTTGGAAGTCTTCTATGTAAAATGGCTCATTTTGGGAGGGGGAGATAGGTATTTAACTATTGTTTACACCATTTTTCATGTGTAAAGGAAGTTCATCACTCCTATAGGTTTTTCTCAATCTCCTATAATGCTCCTCACTTTTGTCCAAGTCGATCTTAGTGATAGATTTCTTGTTTAACATAAAACACTCTATAATTGCTTCTTTAGTCAGCACCACTAATGGTGAACCATTTGGCATTCTTATAGTTCTAGTAGCCAGGTGATAATTTTGTTCCAATACTTCAATTAACTCAACATCTACGAAGACATTTGGGACTATCAATTTGGCCAAATCTAAGGTCCAAGGATTCAAAACTAGAATCTTCTCATCCCTTTTTTCATAGAAGTACTAAAATAGATCCCACCTTGAGATAGGGATAATTGGGTCTCTACATCCATGGGATGTATCTTTAAATACCTTTTTGGATCCTTTGTCTACAGAACTAGGTAACACATCTAAAATGGATTGTTGTAGGGACCTCTTCTTTGATTTAGAAACTGTGGAATCTTCCTTTTTACTCACAAGTTGACTTATTTTGGGTGGCATGATGAAGAATTAACTCTTTATTTTTTAAGTGTCTACTTGTAGAAGAAAATTTAGTTCTTATACACTTGCTACAGAGGGTTTCTATGAACTTACCCCACGAAATAATAGCTGCAAAGTTTTCCCGCTTGAACTCCCTTGCCTCCGGTACGTTGAGCTTTGTGAATGAATACCAAAATATCATCGAGTCCCAAGTAATATTTGTTGTTGAGCTCAGTCACCTCACTATTAATGTCAATTTGTGTAAAATATTTTAGAATCTACCCATATTTTGAGTTTGAATACATGTCGTTGATCTTGGGAAATCGAACGATGTAATCATTTAATTCTTTGACAACTTGTACTGCAGTCCTACTCTATCATTTCAAGACAACTGTTGGGTTGCATTAGTAGTACCTCCACCCCACACACACCCCTTTGGACTCCTACAGGATGGCAGGTCAATTCTAGTGGTTGAGTGACTGTTCACCACCATACCACTTTGTCATATCAAGAGCACTGTGGGGTAGTGGTAGAAGTACCACCACCCCGTGCACACCCCTTTGGACTCTCATGGGACAACATAATAATTCTATCAGTTGAGTGATTGTTCACTGTCATACCGCAGTGTCACTATTTACTCCTTGTGGGGCTGTGGTTTACTTTAGTTGTTAACATGTTCTCACCGCCACCCCGTGATATTCATATTTGGTTACCGTGATATTGTGGTAAACATTTTTTCATTGAACTATATGTCCCACCATCCCACACATACCTCTATAGACTATTGCGGTAGTGCGGTATTGGACTTTATTATGAATGTAGTATTTTAGATATCATTTTATTGAAAATATTGAACAATTTTCTAATTTTGTAGTCTCTTAGTTTTAGTTTTTAGTGTCAATCAGACCTTAGAGATAATTTCTTTGTTTATAATGGGGAGTCTTAGTTCACCTAATGTTAATATATCTATATATATTATTAAATCATAGATGTTCATTATATGTTTGCATCTAGAAAACATATAGAGAATACAAGAAATTATATTCTAACTAAACAAAATTAATTTCAAATTTTTAACCAAAGTAAGAAAACTAAGAAGAATGATTGAACCTAACTTTAAATGCATTTCAAATCAGCAGTGAACATCTAAGGTTTTGTATATAATATACCAACAAAATAATGATGATTACATTTAGAAATGTATCAGTAAAACAACAATGAATAACCATACCTATACTCAAATCTTTAGTACATTTAGTAATAAATTACACCATACATATAACCAAAGTTTAGGTGACAATCTAACCTCTTGAGGTGAGAAAACATCATCATAATCATCTGCATTGCCGGTAAGATCAAAATCCTGATCATTCATGTCTACATTTGCTTGATTTTCTTCCTCATCCCCATCTGTGACATGAAATACATTCTCTCTCCCAATCTCTTCATTGGTAATCAAAATGTCTTCTTCAAACACTCCATCATCTTCTTCATCCATTTCTTTGAATGTTTCTTGTAAATTAACATATTTCCCATTAGGCATTATATCAACAACTTCCATAAATTTTCATTTTGAACGAGACTCTCTTTGAATGACATATGACCATCCTAGGCTTCTTACATCATCAATTAGAAATTATTGGTTAATTTGAAGAGGCGAAACATATGGCTCATCTATCTCTGATAAAAAAAATCTTGTATTTGCACATACAAATCCATACTCATCAAATTGTACTATAGATGGTCGAATACACTTATATTTTAATAATATAGGACTATTTTTACCATAGTCCACTAGAATAATTTATTGGATAAAGCCAACATAAAATTTCTTCTCAATTTCGTGAAGAAATTCAGCATTAACAACACAATCACAATTTATCTTTCCTTTTTCTTTTTCTTCCACTCTTAAAATGACTACCATAGGCCCACATTCCACTAAAATGCATAGCCCATAAATGTGGAGATTGTGAAAGCTCACTTTCCTCCATTGTTATATCTTGACCTTCTTCTTTTGCATCATTGACTACATTAGCAATCCATTCTTCAAATTTTGGAAAAGAATAACCTCCAATCAAATCAACATGGCATTTGTGCCTTTGAGGTCAATGTTGCATCCAAGCTTGATTGTATTATTCATATTTTCTATATAGAATATTAACATACAAATAGTAAGATTGATAATATAAATGTGTAAATGCAATTGAGTAAATAAATTATTATGTAATTTTTTTTACCTATGCCACTTATCGAACGAAGATGTGTTTTGAAGAATATAGGCATGTATCACACTTCTTTCTTGATGTGATAGCTTGAAGCGACATCCATTGCCTTCTAATACTTCACCTGCAACTGTGTCTTCTTCCTCATTGTCCCATACATGCCAATTGACATTTTTCAAATCCTTCATATATTTTATGCAAAATCCCATGGCCTCTTGAGTTGAATATCCCTCAAACATGTTGCCTTCCAGTTTTTCCCTAGTACCGACAATATTTTTCAAAACCTTCATATATCATTCTATAGGATACATCCATCTTGTTCTTATCCGGCCACAATGCTTTATTTCATATTGTAGATGTATCAAAAGATGCATAGAAATGTTAAATATTGTTGGTGGAAATTCCTATTCCAATAAACAAAGGAATTCAACAACCTCCTCCCTCAAACTATCAAAGTTCGAAGGATCTAATACATGTAAAATAATTTTCTTTAATATTAGGCCCAACTTTATAACTGCCAATCTTGGCCCCTTTTCCAAACTTAATATATTTACCACAATAGGTAAAATATTCTCCATTATGACATGATAATCATGGGTCTTGAGGCCTCTTAAGCCATTAATGTCAATTTTGGTTTCTAATACTACTACTTACATATCTAGTGGGAAAGCGAGTCTAAGAAATCAACTATAAGAATTGTGCATGTTGTTCCTTTGTCCAAACATAAGGAGCACTAGGTTTTCTATATTTTTTATCGTCATATTTTTCAACCCCAAGATTTTGATGAATCTTTAGTTGTTGAAATTCTTCAAGTGACGAAATAGTATCAAAAGTACCAACAAGAGTTTCTATAATAGCATAGGCTATATTTTTCTCAGTATGCATAAAGTCAACAATATGATAATGGCTATATACTTAAAGTCTGGAAACTTATAGAATATGCACAACCTTTTTACACTGCTTTCATTACATGGATCATATCTATTACCAACAATCCCATCATTTTTAATAAATGACATTCTTTTTTTTCCATTCTCAACAATGTAATCACCTATTATTAGTAATGGTGCTTCACGATTCTCTTCTTGACCATTGAATCATGTTTTTTGTTGACGATATGGATGATCCATTTTAAGGTAAGCACGATGTCCAAAATAAATACACTTACGCAAAATTATTGAGTGCCTCATAAAATAATTAAAGTTGCAAGTAGTACATCCATGGTATCCATGAACACTGAGACCAGACAATGTGCCATATGTAGGAAGATCATAAATCATAAACAATAAAGAAGCTCTTAAAGTGAGTTTGATTGAATGACCATCCCTTAAAGATTGAATTCCTTCAATTTATTTCCACAATTCCATTAGCTCATCATAGCTCTAGATAAGCATCAATTGTATCTGAAGCCACACTTTTCTTTCCTTGTATAATCAATGATAGCATTAAGAAAAATGGTTTAGTTGCTAACCATGGAGGCAAGTTATATTTTATTAAAAACATTGGCTAAGTTGACCATTTAGTACTTTGATCAAAGAATGGGTTCACCCCATCTAGATCCAAATCCAACCTTATATTATGAGGATCTTGAGAAAAATCGGGCCATCTATTATCAAATTCCATCCATGTCTTACAATCATGCACATGTCATTGTTTTCCATCAGTGCTCTTATTTTAGGCATGGCATTGTATAAGTTCAGCAATGTCTTTGCACCTATACATTCAGAGTAATTATGGGATTACCAAAAAGTGGCAAAGAACATTTCTAGGAACCACAACTGATTTCAAACCTTCTCTATACCTCGCTTCATGACATTTCAGACATTCACTCTCACTTACAATATTCTTGCAAAATAATACACAACTATTCACACATGTGTGGATGTTTTCATACCCTAAGCCTAGCTTAGTGATATCCTTTCTACATTGACTTCATTTTGTTGGCAATGTGGAGTCAGGTGGTAACAACGAACTTAATAATGCCAATAACTGATCTACACTCTCATTTTTCTAACCAAACACCACTTGCAAGTTAAGAATTTGAAGGATTGTTGTTAAATGACTTATCCTACAATTAGAATACAAAGGATTTGAATCATCCTCCATCAACTTGGCCCAATCATCGTTTAGACCCTCATTCACCATTCTAGCAACTTCAAATACTTTGTCTAACATTGTTTCCTCTTCTTCTATATTTGGTGCCACTTCATCTATGTTTGGTACCACTTCATCTATGTTTGTTGGCCTCTTCATCTCTCACACTTTGTCATTCTATCATATCTTCATAATAATTGACATTCCAAGGGCTTATACCACTATGCCCATATCTTACAATATGTCAATAAACGTGACTTCTTTTTTTCACCTTTCCACCAACACAATCATTACATGGACATGGATATTTTTCCATGTCACTCTCATCGGCTATTCTCTTATCAAATGCATGGTATTTCAACCTTTGACGTTGATCCATTTGTAATGTTCTACACATAGCAACAAAAAATTGTAGACTAAGAGAAAAACTGTTTTTTTAATTTAAAGGCCTCTCCATAGCAATAGAGTTATAGAGAGCAAATAAAATAGAGAGTTTAACTAATGAATTGTAAAAAATAGATTTTTGTAGTTTATATTCAAATTTTTGATTCAATTTCATTGCACATCTTTCAAACTCAAAGCATTACTTCACATTGGATAACTAATAGCTAGATGTTGATAGATGACAAAATTTCAATTACAATATAGTTTTTACAAAGTCAACCTCAACATTTATGTGATTACTTCACTTTGCATAACTAATAACTAGGAGAAGTTTCCAATTGCATTTGCTTGTCATGGCATTCCATGAGACCACATTTCTTTGAGGCATTTTTTCAAAAAGTTCACTGTCTTGTCTATGCTACCAAATTTTTCATACATGTCTACCAAAGCATTTTATCAAATAGTTCACTGCCTTGCTGCTATGGCTAAAATCCTAAAACAAGTACTTTCAAACAAGCTAAGGATGATTGGAAAAAATCTAGCAAAGCATAATAGTAAGCAATAGCATAGACAAGGTAGTGAACTGGTTGAAAAAATGCCTCAAAGAAATGTGGTCTCATGGTGATGGAATGCCATGAAAATCCATAACAATTCACTTGTCATGGGATTCGTCATGGCATCCCATCTCCATGAGACCACATTTCTTTGAGGAATTTTTTCCAAAGTTCATTGCCTTTTCTATGCTACCACATTTTGCATACAGGTCTACCAAAGCATTTTATCAAACAGTTCATTGCCTTGCTATTATGGATAAAAGCCTAAAACAGGTGATTTCAAAAAAGCTATGAATTCCTAGAAAAAATATACCAAAGCATAATAGTAAGCAACAAGCTATGGTCTCATGGTTTTTTGTAGCACAAAAAATTAGCATGATTTTATTTTCATTTTTTTGCAAGTTTTAAATCCATTTTCTTGGAAAATTTTCTATTTAAAATGGGAGAAAAACTTTATGGTCAATTTTGTGCACTTTTTAATTGAAGGATTCTCACACTCAGTGAAAAAGGTAGTGTTCATGAAGGAATGGAAAATATGTGTAGAGCCTTTCAATTATACCCATATTGTGCAATGGCGTTGAATCATTTAGGAAAGCATTTTTTCTTCATAGGGGAACATTTTCTTGTGGAATAGTTGATTGAGATAACTCTTGTTTCAACTGATCACCTTCTCATGAAATCTCATTCATATTATAATATTTAATGATCTTGTCATAGTAAAGGTGATTATGACCCAACTGGCCACTACTATATGACATTAATCAAGGAAAGCCAGAGGTCACAAGATTTTATGGAAAGGTTCATTGAAGGTAGGAGATCTTAAGAGTTCTCTCTCAAAATTTGAAAAGGTTTTGGAGGTCCACCCTGAGAACTATGAGAGCTTAAAAGTTGTAGGCCATATATATGCTCATCAAGGGCACACAGAGAAGGCTTTAGAAATTTTAAGAAAGGAAACTCGCATAGATCCACATGATGCCCATGCATTTATCAAGATGAGTGAGTTATTAATATTGCCAGAACACAGTGCAGCCTTAGAGTATCTTAAGATGCCAAAGTCTCTTTTGAAGAAGAGTAGAGAAGAAGTACCCATTCAATTTTTAAAGGACATAAGGTTCTTCATTTTGAGTGTGATGAACTAGAGTTGGCTTAAAAAAGTTTTATGGAGGCATTCGGAAATGATGTTCTGCCTCTACATATATATATTTGTAGTTAGTTTTGTGCATTTTTTACTTGTAGGATTCTCACTGTTAGTGAAAAAGGTGGTGTTCATGAAGGAATGGAAAATATGCACAGATCCTTTGAATTATACCTATACTCTGCAATGGAATTGAATCATTTAGCAAACCATTTTTTCTTCACTACAGGGCAACATTTTCTTGTGGAACAATTGACTAAGACAACTCTTGTTTTAACTGACCACCCTCTCATGAAATCTCATTCATATTATAATCTTGCATTATATTATCATAGGAAAGGTGATCATGACCCAACTAGCCAATACTTCATGACATCAGTCGAGGAAATCCAGAGGCCAAAAGATTTTGTGGATAGGTTCAATTGAAGTTGGGAGATCTTAAGAGTTCTCTCTCAAATTCTGAAAAGGTTTTGGAGGTCCACCCTGATAACTATGAGAGCTTAAAATCTATAGGCCATATATGTGCTCAGAAAGGGCTAATAGAGAAGCCTTTGGAAATTTTAAGAAAGGAAACTCACATAGATCCACCTGATGCCCATGAATTTATCAAGATGGGTGAGTTATTAATATCGCTAGACCCCAGTGCAGCCTTAGATTCTCTTAAGACACCAAAGTCTCTTATGAAGAAGAGAAAAGAAGAAGTATCCATTCAATTGTTAAACAACATTGGGGTTCTCCAGTTTGAGCGTGATGAACTAGAGTTGTCTCAACAAACTTTTGAGGCATTATGAAATGATGTTTTGCCTCTACATAAATCTTTGTGGTTAGTTTTGTGCATTTTTACTTGTAGGATTATCATAGTTAGTGAAAAAGGTAGTGTTCATGAAGGAATGGAAAAGATGTGTAGAGCCTTTGAATTATACCTGTAATCTGCAATGGAATTGAATCATTTAGTAAACCATTTTTTCTTCATTGCAAGGTAGCATTTTATTGTGGAACAGTTGACTGAGATAGCTCTTTTTTCAACTGACCACCCTCTCATGAAATATCATTCATATTATAATTGCACGATCTTATCAAAGTAAAGGTGATTATGACACCACTGGTCGCTACTACATGAGATCAGTCAAGGAAAGCCAGAGGCCACAAGATTTTGTGGATAGGCTCAATTGAAGCTAGGAGATCTTAAGAGTTCTCTCTCAAATTTTGAAAAGGTTTTGGAGGTCCACCCTAAGAACTATGAGAGCTTAAAATTTGTAGGCCATATATATGCTCAGCAAGGGCAAGCAAAGAAGTCTTTTTAAATTTTAAGAAAGGCTTGACTCGCATTTAGACCCACATGATGCCCATGCATTTATCAAGATGGGTGAGTTAGTAATATCATCGGACCCCAATGTAGCCCTAGATTATCTTAAGATGCCAAGGTCTTTTTTGAAGAAGAGTAGAGAAGAAGTACCCATTCAATTGTTAAACAACATTGGGGTTCTTCATTTTGAGAGTGATGAACTAGATTTGGCTCAAAATTTTTTTATGGAGGCATTAGGAAATGATGTTTTACCTCTACATAAATCTCTAAGGTCAGTTTTGTGCATTTCTTACTTGTAGTATTCTCATAGTTAGTGAAAAATGTAGTTTTCATGAAGGAATGGAAAATATGTGTAGAGCCTTTGAATTATACTCGTACTCTACAATGGTATTGAATCATTTAGTAAACCATTTTTTCTTCATTGCAAGGTAGCATTTTCTTGTCGAACAATTGATTGAGACAACTCTTGTTTCAACTAATCACCCTCTCATGAAATCTCATTCATATTATAATCTTGCATGATATTATCATAGTAAAGGTGATTATGACACCACTAGCTGCTTCTAAATGGCATCATTCAAGGAAATCTAGAGGCTAAAATATTTTTTGGATAGGTTCAATTGAAGCTAGGAGATCTTAAGATTTCTCTCTCAAATTTTGAAAAGGTTTTGGAGGTCCACCCTGAGAACTGTGAGAGCTTAAAAGTTGTAGGCCATATATATGCTCAACAAGGGCTAGCAGAGAAGTCATTGGAAATTTTAAGAAAGGAAACTCACATAGATCCACCCATTGCCCATGCTTTTATCAAGATGGGTGAGTTATTAATATCGTCAGAACCCAATGCAGCCTTAGATTCTCTTAATACACCAAAGTCTCTTCTGAAGAAGAGTAGAAAAGAAGTACCCATTCAATTATTAAAAAAAATTGGGGTTCTTCATTTTTAGCATGATGAAATAGAATTGGCTCAAAAAAAAATTTTCGATGCATTAGGAAATGGCATTTGGGTTGAATTCATAAATAAAATCCCTAGTGATAATTTTGTAGTTTTTCCTGTACTCTTTAAGGATATGAAATTCTTCCATCGAGTAGAAGAAGGTGGTGTTTAACTTGATTTACCATGGGATAAAGTCACAACACTATTTAATCCTACTAGGTTGTTTGAACAACTACATGATATTGAAAAAGAAAATCTTTTATACAAGCTAATATTGTTCAAGTTTCCTGATTATGTGGATGCATATCTACATCTTGCAACCATGGCTCAGGCTTGTAATAAGACCCAACTAAGCCTATAATTGATTAGGGATGCACTTAAGGTGGATAAAAACTCATCAAATTCTTTATCTATGCTTGAAAAAATGGAACTGAAAACAAATGACTGGCTTAAAGAAAAGAAACAATTAAAGTTGCATAAAGTGAAATAGATGCAAAAAATTATTATGTTGACATTTCACTTGAAAATTGGAATTATTTTTCAGCTTTTCACAATGAGAGGAGGGATCTAAAGTTGGAGGCACAACATCTTGAGAAGGCTAGAGAATTGTATTGTAAAGTGTTGGCACAAAGACCAGGAAATGTTTATGCTACAAATGACATAGCCATTATGCTAGCTAAAAGGGGTCAATTTGATATTGCAAAGGAAATTTTTACATAGGTACAAGAAGTTGTAACAAGAAGCATCTTTGTTCAGATGCCTAATGTGTGGGTAAATCTAGCACATGTTTACTTTGCACAAGGACAATTTGCGCTTGTAGTGAAAATGTATCAAAATTGTTTGAGGAAATTCTAATTTGGCACTCACATCCAAATTTTATTATATTTAGCTTGAGCACATTATGAAGAAGAATAGTGGAAAGATTGTAAAAGAACATTATTAAGAGTAGTAGATCATTATTAAGAGTAGTAGATTGTAATGACCATTTCAAATTTGTGTTTAATGTAATGAGGGTTTCAAATTACCTTTGAATTTTCTATAGATGGCGTCCCAAATCTGATTTTTCTAGAGAGGGTCTTGAAAAATTCAAATTTATTGCAGCAAACGTCAAATTCCTTGACCTTGCCCACCTTTTCAAACTTCTCCAAGTCATCTCTGAATCTTTATCGCCCAAGCAAGTAGTTGCCATAATTGATCAAAATGCCTCATGCCATGCCAATGAATGAAGCAAGGTCTGTAATGAACGAATGAAGTGAGATCAAGCGAGAAAAATGAATCTACAATGAACGTGAATAATCATGCCAATACATCACTCACATGAATACATCATGCCAATAATTGGCCGAATTATTTATTAAAATTTTATCTACTTTGGATTTGACGACAAACTATTTAGTAATTTTTATTTTCGTGACTAAACAATTTTTTAGTCAATGACCAAATTAGTCATTTATTTACTCATTTATAGCTAAGCTGAAAAAAATGAGTAGAATTTAGTCATTTTTAGTTGTTATGACTAAAATATTTAGTCACCTAGTCATTTATTTTCCAAATTCTACTAGTGAAAACAGGGTTTGACCATGGCAAACCCCTATTCCATAACACAACAACAATTTTCCCTCTTCATGTGTGATTGCATATCTAGGTGATTTGGAGCTTAAAGATCCTTTAAAGACAAAGTTTCAATATTGAAGAAAGTTGTCAAGAAGTTGTCATCTTCATGGAAACTCATGTATAGGCCAAAATTCATATTTTTAGACTTGGAGATCAGATAGGACGAAAGATACAGAAGAGCACTCGAGGATACAAAAGTTTTGGAAAATCCCTAACACTAGGAATAAATTGCCACCTTGGTTGTATGAGTCCTAGTATACCTATTTTCAATACTTTTCTATAGTTTTTGGTTTACCAGCAACAGATTCCAAATTCAACCCAAAACCCAAAACTGTGACTAAATCACCCAGTCTGGCATATGAGTCCCAATGCACATCAAAATTCATAATTTTAGAATTGTAGACCTTGTTTTGGGAATCTCCAAACTTCTAGGTGCTCCTTTATTTATCCTCAGTTTATTATTCTAATTTTAAGATTCATTTTCTAGGCCACATAGCTAGATTTGCATATTGCTTTCATTTCCTTCTTTCTATGCATTTTCTTAGTGGTGAACCCCTCTTTAATCACGCCTAAGGAAACCTCCTAGCAACCCTTCCCTCAATTGAATCATTTGGTTGAGGGATCTCTAGGGTTTCCTCTAATGATCTAAGAGTGAAATAGGTCCTAACCCCTAGTTGTTCCATCTCTCAAAAGGTGGAATGCATATTTCCATTTGTTCAATAGAGAACTTTCACTCAGGTAGTTTTTGTAATTGACTAATAGTTTTTTCATTTCCAAATGATGCAAGGAGACACTTCTCCTAATATTCATATGATAATGGATCATGGTGTTGTTGCAACAATAGTGATTCCAATGCCTTTTACAGAGGTATGAGGTAGATTAGTAAATTTCACATTATATTTTTTATTTTATTTGTCTATTATTGAAAAATTAAATGATATTTATTTATAGTTTAATTTCTATTTGGATGGTTTCCACAGGGATTTGCAACTCCAAATCATGAGTGTACCCCTGTTGTGGATGAATAGAGTGATTATTTTGTTACATTTCATTTTATAATATAATTTCTATATATTAATGTCTATACTTTTTATTATATTAGGCAGGGCTCTAGGAATATTTAAACATGAGTTCAAGTGAATGAGTTTGAAGGAGACCACAATGATATGCATCTCCATCCCCCAAAATTCAAAGGTATCTCATGATATATTCCCTTCAACTAGAGGGAAATGACTATGTATTAGGTTCATTCATTGTATGCCTATATGAAATTTTTGTAAGCCTATATGGCTTTCTTGTATATATGTTATACTTATATCGACATATATTGATGTATGCCTATATAGCTATTTGGTTAATATATATATTTTTTATCAATGGTTTCCATATTTGCATTATAAATGATTATTTAAATAAATCAATAATGAATTCATGTGACTATAAATGATTAATGTTATCCATATTTACACCATAATTGATTAATTGAAATTTTGAAAAAGGCTCACTTTTCCATTTGGACTGTAGTATGGTTGCATACAATTTGTTAGGACTAGATAATGACAAACTAATATTTCCAAAATAGATTTTTGATACCCATTGGTTGGTTAGTATCTACTTTCAAGTACCCATCCATCCTTGCACATTTGATCCTCTTTCAGTTTTATCATCCGACCAACCTAGCATTTCCTATTTCATTTAATGTTGTGACCTATTTATAGTATCGACCCATATCCTCTAGTTGACCAATCACTATTTCAAAATTAAAGAGTTATTCCTCATCCCCCACTTCCCTTCATGTCAAAAAAATATATTCCTATATTGAACAATTTTTTTATAAATACATTGAATTCAATCCGTGGAGGGGACTAATTTTTTGGTATAGATAATATAGTCATAAGAGTATAAAGAGACCTATGGTGACAAAAAAAACCAAAGTGGTCCTATTTTGTATCCATCCCAATAATTTAAATTATCGTTTACCCCCATGAGATGAAAAATGTAAACAACTCCTCTTGACAACTATTTACTAAATGTAACTCACACTTTTTACACCATCTGAATATTATTTCCATGCTGAAATGACTTGAATATATGAAAATATTGAGAGAGGTTCTTGTGGAGGGACTCTATGTGACCCTGTAGCTTTAGATGAAATGTTTCTATGTGCCATGGTTTCCGAGAAACAACTCAAATGTTTTTACCACTTTTAGCACTTAAGGATCTTAAGAGAAAGTATTAACACAATATAGCCTAGAATTATTTGGCATGATGGGGTATAACAAAATACTTTTCCTAGCATATACCACACACTTGGATTTTTTGGCATTGTCATTTTGGTTGCATAACAAACAAAATGAAAATTATGATCCCTTGTAACTTTCTCTTCAATGCATTTGATGTTTTTTTCAATGTGCAAAAACTTGTCGCCATGAACAAATGGATTGGAGATATGAAAAACTAAGAGAGGTTATCACTACTGTATTTGAATAGGTTTTACGATGAATATTTTTCAAAATTTTGACAAACTATTGTCTAATTTCTGACGAAACACTATTTTTATTTTCGTCGATTTATTGACCAACTTTTTTGTGTCAAAACAACGACCCAGAAGCGTCAGTCAACATGACAAAAAATGTTGGTGGGGTTCATCACAAAATTGATGAAACTTTGTCTATTTATTGATGAGAAATCAACAAAATGTTGTCGATTGTCAATCAGAAAGCAACAAAAAAAACAACAATTGTTCATCGGTATTCCGACGAACATAGGTTGAATTTTCGATGAAACATTCATTGGAGGTATAGAAACCTCGTCGGAAGTTGTTTTTGTTTCATCAGTACATTTCGTTGAAATTGCGATGAAATGTTGAAGTTTTTTTAAAAATAATTATTAGACTGATCTACCTAATGTCTTTGATTTATTGTCCCCTATCCCTAATCTCTTTGTATATGTAGTTTCCCCTCTATCTGGAAAGCACCACCTACTCACATAAAGACCTATAATACTAGAACTCCCACACTAACCACTTTGTCCTCTCTCTTGCTCACTCTACCTTTATGAAATATTTATTCAATCCCTTCTATGAACCAAGCAATTCACATGCCAAATCTCTCTGCCCATAGTCTTTGGACATATTACTAGGCATTTTGTAACTACACCTAAAGATAATTCCTCTCTAGTATCCAAGCATCTTGATCCTCCCTCAAACTATCCATCTCTACCTATAGCCTATATTACTCTACCCTCAATATCTCCCACTCTCCATGGGGTTGGTCCCAATATTCCATTGCCTTATCCCACTTTGACATCAATTTTGCTAACTGCAATTATGTATCATCATTCTCTCTACCTCCTTACTCCTCTTGTGTATTTGTATCCATGGGAATTGGCCCACCCTAGTCTTGTGTCTATGACTAATATGGTTGTTCCTACGCCTAAGGTTGATCTCCATCATGTCCCCTAGCCTCTTTTTCTCCCTACTCTTCCTCAACCCTCATCCTCTCCACCTCACCAATAGCTACTTGAATATACTCTTGTGACCCCTTATGATGTGGATATGATAGGAACACTAGTCTTAATGGCCACCACCAAGTCATATAATATATAGCAACTCCTACATCCTCCAAATCTAGTTGCAACACCCATAACACTAAATGTATTTTGATCCATTAAATCTATATGCTATCCTCAACTTTATCAATGCTCCCCATACTCCCTCCTCCTATGTGACCTATGCAAAAATATTCCCCCTTCACTATCACACCTTATCCCAAGAAAAAATACCATTACAAAATTTGTCTAGTTTATACCTCATAATAAATTACTTTTATTATTTGATGATGTAGCGCAATATAAAGACATACTATAGATACACGCTATCATCCACATAATCCTTTCAAGCCCTCCAAGGAATCTAGTCTACCTTAGCAATATCATCCATGACTTGGTGCTAATAAACCAATTCCCCCAACTCCATATACTATGGACAATTATCTTAGGAAAAATAAATAGATCCTATGGCATCTTCGTCATTTGACCCACATGCTTCAAAATGGAAATGTTCTTCCATGCCCATATTTATAGTATTGCATACCACCTTCTAGACTCCACTCCTCTTTGTAAACTAACTTGTGCATATCCCTACATACCTAGGTCAATACAAAAATCCCCCACACTAAATTTATGCAGCTCTCTTTCATTTGTGTGCATACACTTGCCATCCCAACTAGAAAATTGCATACCTTTTGTTAGAAAGCAATATGAAATTAAAAAGGGCTACAATAACTTAGGGTAACTCTTCCACCATGCCCACATGTACACCCATGTTCAAATCTATCTATCTCTAAGGGAGGTTACTACTCCCAAATAGTCTATCTAGTGACCTCAAATCATCCTCTACACTATAACATACCATGTTCCTATGAATCAATATTTGTAGTATCCACCACTAATGCAAGAGAAAATCACCCAAATCCACAAACATACAATTCATAAGGTTAAATAGAGAGAGAGTCCATTTTAATTTAAATCTAAAACTTCTTTCATTTATATTAAAACAATTACAAATTTGTTCAAATAGTTGGATCAGTACGTCTGGAGAGATGAGAGTTGTCTTCTCATATAATTTTTCAAATGCAAGTGGCCAACAGTAGAATGTTACAAATAGTTGATTGTGAAAAAAAATCCAGCTATTATGAAATGCAAATGTTGCAATAGTTATTAGTCACTCAATCAAATATAGCTTGAAAATCCTCACCAAGTGCATTGAAGTGAATCAACAAAGTAATGAATAAAATAGAATTATGGTTATTCAAAAATAATATGTGAATATATAATAAAGCATAGGTAGATTACTAAGGTGTTCTCCATAGGCATGTACCCATATAACATCCTCTAATGAGGCAATTGCATCTCCCAAAATGGTATAGTAGGTATTGGGAGAGCCTTGTATGATGCAAACATTGTCCTAAGTACAATATTTGTATAAACATGGAAACAATTTATGCTATTAATATTAGGTCATGCACTAAAATATAGGAAGAACTTTCTATACCTCTATGTTAATGTTATGTGGATAATGTTGAATTTGAGCACTACAAAAAACTATTCATAGTCATAAACATTCCTAAAACACAAGCTCCCTTGGAAATGACCACAATTTGAAATTGAATCATTCTACCACACTTAACAAGATCCAAAATCACCCTTCACGGCCTTTTTACTTTTGTATAAGAAGTCATTTTCCTATAAAACAATTAATCTTTCTTTGACTCATCCATTATCCACTAAAAAAAATTCATCCAAACCTAGATTACTACACTTGAGATCGACAAGAAGCAAAGTTTTTGCAGGTCACATGAAATTGTGGTGAGAAAACAAGCCTCGTGATTAGCCTCTCCACTTTCACTTCATCATTGGGCAATATCCTCCTATTATAAACCAAAATAATACAGTCAAACTATCCTTTACCTTAAATTTTGGACAAGGTGAAAGCATAGCTACCAAGAGGATGTTTATTATCATCCAAAGTGGACAAAAGGATAAAGGAAGAAGATTAATAAACATTGAAAAACTTAAGAGCCTAAAAGAAAGATAATAAATTGATGATGAAGTTTACCAAATAAAAGTAGTATTTCTTAAAAGTTTTGTGTAAGTTTCAAATTTTTGTTACTGCATCTAAAGAAGCTAAAAATGTAATATAATTTAAGGGAAAAAATATTACAAGCATTAATATATAGAGAAAGCATGCTCTTTCACAAAATCATCTAGTGGATGAGAATATTTTTCTAATGTCCAAAACTACTATGCAATTGTAGTGTAATGTTATTTCAATAAAGATAGCAAACTTCACAAAAAGTTTTTATCTCTACATGCAAATCTGACATCTTTAGTGCAAGAATTTAGCATGAAGCAAAAGTAAACATATCATCAAATAGCTATAAATTGTCCAACTCCTCTAAGTATAGATGCTCTCTTTGTAGCTTCAAAACTCCTACTTAACCATGGTGTGCAAATTATGTTATCAACAAAATAAAGAGAGTACATACAAGATTGGAATCACTTATCTATTAAAAGGAAATATGCTTGGGAAAAAGGCAACAAATCGCAATAGGCTAGAACTTTGTAATTATTTCATATCCTATATTTCACCAAGTCTAAAAAAATATAGGCAACAATTAAATCATAAAATATCTTCTATTCTTCCAAAATAATAAGTTTAACATAAGAAAACTATAGTTGTTACCTTTATTCTTTTAATCATCTTATTCTTTGACTCTGCTTTTGCCCGAGATTGTCGCCATCACAAAATTCCATGATATTGCTTTGAATTTACATAGAAAGGTTCCTCAACTATATCTGATGGAGGTAATGGAAGACCAACTTGTTGCACCCCAAGCACATGAGGAGGAATCTACATATATTTCACCAATGAAAAGGGTCAAATTTGGACAAGCACTCAAATTTGGTCACAAGGTTGCTCCTGTATGAGTAGCATGTGGTCCACAACAACATGAACTAGTATTTTAGGTCCAGGCATATATTTTTTACATACTCTCTAATACAAATGTAAGATATTTTTTTAAAACCTTGTGCATTTTTTTTTATTTCCATTATGTTGTGTATTATATTTAGTTTTACCTCTACTTGACATGAAATTGCAAAATCAATACTTTATCTAAATTTACTAGTATTGCCTCATTTTTAAGTTAACCCGGTTTTTGTAAAGTTTTTCCCATTTTAATCTTAAACCTAGGTAATTGAAATCCCTTCAAACTTTTTCCACACCATGTCAATGCCATGTAAACGAAATGATACTACAATCTGCACATAAAAAATCATAAAGCCTCATCTCCACTCAAAATTGGTGGGTTTGCAATGCATCAATATAGAGATGTCTTAAGATTAAAGGAGATGTCCATAAGAAATGAATGATCAAAAGGGTAGATCTATCTTGAAAATGGAGTGAGTGATTATCACATAGCACACTACACCATGGCACATACAAGATTATACACGAAATTCATGAATTTTGTACAAGAAGTGAGGACTACACATGAATAAAAGGGAAATCTAAATAAGTTAAAAGAGCATGATGATACTAAACAATGCACAAAGATATAGAGAATAGAGCATAATTAGAAGATATTTTGATAGGGATACTCTTATATTAGATATTCTAATGACCTTGGTGATGGACAGTCTTGGACGGGAAAATGATAGTCAAGTGGAGACATCACATCACATACCTGAGAAGAAATGCATGAAAGAAGTGCTTTATATAATATGGTCATATTTCCACCATGAACTTGGTATGTCATTAATTAAGTTAAAATGGGACAGTCATGTTAAGATTTTTAAAGTAAGAGTATATCTATCCATATGCATGGCATAACTTAAGGCAATTAAGACAAAATGATATGATAGTAGTAGATGATACCCCCCAAGGCACTAGAGATTGTCAAGGATGGATTAAAAGATCATCAAGGTGACATTCAAGTTTTTCTAATGCACAGACCATGAAAAAGACAAGTTTAGAGATGAATGGCATTGAAAAAAGGATATGACAATCCTTATACTTCTAAGATGGCAAACCTTAAATAAGGGTTAAGACAAAGGATAGACCAAAAAAGACCATTTTTTCATGGACTATGATGAAGCTTAAAAGGGAAACCAAAGGTCAAATAAGCAAGGGTGATGCAATAAATAAAGGACAGAGGTTGAAAATGAAGTGAGCTAGAAGGAGATAATAGCATGCCTGAGATGAACCCTATAAAGAAGAGATGATGCAAAGGGTAGTTTATAAAGTTGCAGACCTTGGTAAAAATGGCATTTGGGACAAAAACTTCATTAAAAATAAAGATTTGAAAAAATGAAAGAGTGCAAGGACATGAACATTCTATGATCAATCATGATAGTAAGATAGCAATGAATAAAGTGCAGTGTGACAGTGATAGGCATAGTGATTATGAACAATATAGTAGTTCAAAACCCTAGTTAAAACCCTTATTTCATCGTGAGAGGAAAACCATGGGCATATGGATCTCTTAGAAACCCTATAAAAATTTAATGATGGTGATTAGATACAAAAGGATAATAAGTTATATTCTATTGACAAGTCTTTCAAGAACAAGATTTTGGTGAGAAAAGGGTAGCAATATATAAAGGACAGTGATAGCCTTATGACTATCATAAGGCAGTTATCAAACTTCTCATACCTTTGTATCACTTTGAAAACTATTAGTATTCATTACATACCAATATTCATTGCAGATAATAACAACAAAATTCCAAAAATTCAGGCTTCAAGCTCGAGGAAGGTCTGGATCAAATAGTCTTTGTAGCCATAATATACAAACAAATCTGCAACAATCCACTCAGTATAGTCCTTCCGACTAGACCCTTTTTGCCTGAAAGCTTTGAAATTGGATATAATTCTAACAACTGATAGAGAAAGGATCGATATGTATCAGTAATGAACACTATCAAACATAGTCCAAATAGATGAAATAAAGTGATGCCTTGTAAACTTGAAAAAAATGCAACAACAATCAAAATTAAAACATTACCCTCTTTTATTCTCCTCTTAAGGTTTGGGAGGTCAGGTGGGTGCTTCCCCTCTTCTTCAAGCTCCTGAAAAATCAGTACAAAACATATGAACAAAGGAAAAGAATAAAAAAGAGACCGTCATAACCCAGTTCCCTGAACCTTCTAAACCTTCAGTTTCACCTCGACATGTGTACAAAATAACAAATTCTCAAGAAGACATGTCCCCATGGAGTGAATATGGCATGAAGCATATATGTGGGTGTCTGTGACAAAAATTTCAATTCAAGCATTCTACATCTGACTTAGGCCAACAAGAGAAAACACGGATAAGAAAGAGACAAGTATTTATTGAACCAAAAGACACGGAGAGATGGAGAAATTATATTAAAGTCAATGAATAACCAAAGTATACAAGAAGTTAGAATAGCTAACAAAGCATTTGGGATAAAAATCATCATTGCATATTGGTTTGATGCTTCAAATGATGCATTTCTTATATTGAAAAGTTCATTACCTTATTGAGCTTCTCTTTGTTTCGAGAATAGTTTAATATTTTCTACTTAACAAGGCCAACCACATGAAGGTGGAAGCTCATTTAGCCCCTCCCCCCCCTCACATCACTCTCAATTCCCCATACCCGATCATATAACATTAATCATTTATTCATTCATCATGCATTAATAACATATAAAATTCATTCATTAACATATTCACATTCATTTATTCATCCATTAATAACATATAACATTCATTCATTAGCATATAAAATTCATTCTTTCAGTTTTTACATATTATAAAAAATATGTTTGTCATAATTTGATTACAATCACTTTCTTTTTTTGTTTCTTTTTTGAAGCTAAAAAAAGCTGAAGTGGAGTATCATTTTCTAAATCATTTGTCCCCCCTTCAATTTTTCTGCCCTCTGTTCATGATCTTAATGTATGCCTAGTTGTGTACTCATGATATGGACGGCGTTGCATGGGGGGTGTCTGCTGCAATAGCAAAGAAATGTTAAATTGATATGTTTTATTATTATTGTTACAAGTATTTAATAAATTAAAATAACATTAGAGTGGTGTTCTTTACCTGATGGGGCCACATCATGTTCTTGATCTTGTCTTATAGCCTCATGCTCAACATGTTGAACACCCTCTAAATCTTGATCTAGAGTTGAAACATGAAAGGTTACATTAATTAATACACCAATTACAATTAAATATTTTTAAAATAACATTAGAGTGGTCCTCTTTACCTGATGGGGCCACATCATGTTCCTAATCTTGTCTAGCCTGATCATGCTCAACATTTTGATCATGCTCTACATGCTCTAAAGTTGAAAAATGAAATGTTACATTAATTAATACACCAACTGCAATTAAAGATGTTTAATTTTATTAATCCATACTGTGTTTTGTATACCACATGAGTACATCTAGAACCAGGATACACACCATGACCTTCATTTGCAGGTTGTGCTCCACCCTCACCTGGCTGCATTCCAATGTCATGTGCAATATTATCATTTCTTGCCCATTTAAAAAAAATAGACACATACTTACTTTATGGTGGAAATTAATATTGAATAGATTGCACAAGTATTCAATTTTAAGTAAACTTAATTGAGTTTATTTACTTGCGTGTCAGATGCAGTGGAAGCTTGTGTTTGCCCAGTCAAGAGTTTTAGGTGTTCACTCGGGCTCCATAGCCTTGCTGGAAGGCAATCTTCATGTCCTCTTCTGTGGGTACTCTGTTGAATTCATAACCCTACAATTTTGCATAAGATCATGAATTTTGCTTCTATGGTGTGATAAAACCAAAATTGTTTGCAATTTATTATTTGGATGCAATATTTCATTTATTGATACTTACAATTCATGCGGCTAATTTCATATAACCACCAGAGCCAAGTTTGTGTTGCCCGTGTTTTTCTATTCTTGCCTTTGTTTCCTTCATTGTGTCAGACAACCTATGAAAAGTTTAAAATACATTATATTGTGTAAAAAGAAAGAGTAATCAGTATATAATTACATTGTTGATAATATCACATGCCTTCCTTGGCCCAGTGGTGTCTTTCCTTTTTTCTTTTCAGACTTCTCCTTTCCATCTGACACCAGGTCCTTCCACTCCCTCTCTGGAATCATGGGGGGATGCTTGTACTTTTTTTTCTTCTCTAAATGTGACCTATATTGGTCCCTCACATACTTTAGATAGGTACCAACTTTCTTAAGGACCTTGGTTTGGTTGAATGTGGTATTACTGAACAACACAACTAAACGTTTAATGAGCTCATCTTTTAAATCTTCATTTTGGGCATTCCACCGTGTACGTATGGTGGGCCCGAAGATCTCCAATGTAATATCATTTAGATGTTTATAAAAAACATCATTTCTTGCAAAATGATCATGGAATCATAGTCTAAAAAGAGTGATCAATAGGTAAATTTCAATTGGATTATATATAATAATAATTAAAACATTTTAAACTACCTAGGACCTTCTCTATCTTTATGGGAAGGAAATCCTCGGTCACCATAAATGTGACCGAAAATGTTCCCATACTAGTGATATGGGAAGATCCAAGAAATGTTGCTAAAAAATCACTAGTACTAGTGGCCTTTGCATCCTTAGGTACATGTCCTAGTGCATGTTCTGGCATGTGTTCACTGCCAAAGGGTGCACTACCTGATGTCTGCATGGTATGTGTTGCTGACATTTCAGTCAACAATATAGGCACATATGATGGGGTCGAATGATGTGATGTATGCGCAGGAAGATCATGATCACCACTTGTACCAACCCTTGCTCCCCTGGCAACACTTGCAGTACCCTAATCATGGCCAACAACATCATGAGGATGCAAATAATCTTGTAAAAATAACATATTTTAGTTCATGACATAAAAGAGTACAGAATATAAAACCATGAATGAACTTATGTTATAATTAAAGATCTCATGACAACTTACTTGCAAGTTTTGTGCTCTCTCAGTCAATATTTTAACCCTTTCTCTTATCAAATATGTTTGAGGCACTATGAATATCAACTTAAGGATTTCTTCATTGCATTTGTTTTGGGTCTTCCTCATCATATCCATGGGGTTTGTGAAATATGTGATGTCATCATCGCATAATAGTGACTGCACCTCCCTATGGATGCTCTCCTCTACTAGTGTTGGTGCCAAAACCCGATCAATCGACTGCAACAAGAATATAAAAAATATTATCAAAATTAACCCAATAAACTTATTAAAAAAATATAATAATAAAACATTTTGCTGGTATCTAATTTGTATAGGTAAACCTGTCGGGTAGAAGCACCTGAAGATGCATTGCAATTTGTGCTCTGGGTCGGAGCCTTCCCCATAGGATCAATGTCCCACTGTGATAAAAATTAAATATAAAAAAACATTACCAAAATGAAACCAAAGACTTACGAAAAAAAGCATAATAATAAAATGGTATATTGGAGTCATTAATTAATGGAGGTTGGGTAAAATGGTATATAGTATGTACCACCCCCATAGTAACTATGTTTTTATCTATGTGATTCAAATTGTAATTGATTAGTAACTCTTTCCCTGAAGTTATTGATTTTATCGCACATACGAATACACGGTTTCCCTCACGCGCCTCGAATATGCAATTGGGTTGCTTATTTGTTGACCCAGGTCATGTACTATTTATAAACCATGCAATATTCCCTTATGCTTTTGGCCTTTCATCAATGTACATAGCCACTCCTTTATTTTGATCCTTATCTTTTAGTTGTATATAATTTGTTGATAGTGCATACCTACACATACTTCATGTATATCAAACCAACTGCATCCAATATTTGTAATTGTAATAGGGTCTGACAAAATCCATCAATTCAGTAACTTTTTCATAATAGACCTTTATGTTTTCCATGCAAAATAGGCCCAAACCATGTAATGACAATGGTGCTATGCGATATATCCTCTCGTTAACACAAAAATTAGTGTTTATTGGAGAAATTTCCTTGGGTATCCATTGTTTCCATAGATGTTTGCTAGTACCTCAAGGGCACCTCGATGTCGCCTATGCTCTCATCATCATAAGAACATGACCCCCCTTCAACAAGAAAAAATTCCATGCGTTTACGAAATTTTCTTCTAATCTTTTGATCTCTAGTTGATCTCCCTCTTTTAGACCTACTACATGTCTCACTTTCCTCTTCTCTTCCTGAATTTCCCTCACTCGAGGAAGACAGATTTGAAAAATACCTATTTGGTGGTACCTTCACTCATAAGGATGTTGGATGAAGTTATTTCATGGTGATGTGATCCCAATGTGACATTATGATTAATCTATCATTTCATCACTAGAATTTGATAGGTTATAAGGTAATTACGTCTTGATAGATTGCAACTTATTGTTACTACCATCCAAATGTGTCCATCACAAATAAAATCAATGTATGAAGTATAATTTCCCTTGCAATTAGTGACTTTAAAATGTCATTATTTTACAACCTAACACAAACATGGAGATTGGGAGATGCAGTTCACAGTAGTTAAGGATATAGAAGCCTAAAAAACCTAGACTCGGTGATGAATTTTCCTACATGAACAATGTATGGCAATGGTCCAAGGATTTTTTCATGACAATTGAGGGGCAAAGGTAATGAATGATAGTCATTATCAGTCTCACAGTCTTAATCCAAGTTATTTGATTTACTAGACTTCTACTTAATGTTTTAATTCCCAAACTTTGTAACAAGTGTTAAATCTGACTATGGTCCACTAGTTACACAACCAAGGCCTCCAATGTATTCTTTAATTGTAATCAAAGTACTTTTTCTCTTCATTCAAGTAAATAAACTTGAAGGGAAACACCACCAAGTGGTTTAATTTGTCTTGAAAAAGATGAATTAGAACACCAATAGACATAATTTAGGTGCACGTGTGAGGTGGTTCAACAGTCAACTAGTGATAAAATCCATGTCTAAGTGATTAACAGGGAGGGAATGTTTACTAGGCTTGGTTAAGTCATCATAAGTTTATGCTTAGGAAATAAAAATTGTTTAAGTCATCTTAAATCTTCCTATGTCTAATTTCTAGGAGACTTTTGGTATGTTTTAAGGTAGGATGAGTGGTTGCATCAATGTTCTAGTTCTCTATGACAAGGTTTCAACATCTTCAAATAGTGAAAGTTAGTGCTCATATTCATTTGAAACAACAACATTTTGATTATGTATGATGGTAGGATTTGATAACTTAAAAGAATTGGCTACCCAACAAACTTAAAGTTAAAAGAAACTTTTTCTGTTTAAGGGGTTAGCACTTTCTTTCATCTTTGCATATTGGTTTAATGCTTCAAACATGCATTTCTTATCCCAGTTCTATCATATTGTATTCCCATCCCATTGCAAAGTAAAAATCTTAAAAATTTAGCAATCTACCATTCTTAGCTTTGAAGTTGTTGGCCTTCCATACTTGTTTTGTTGAGTCACAAGTTTGCATGATAAGAAAGGAAGAATGAAATTTTAAATTTTAAATGTTGCTAAGACCCTATCTTTGAGTTGCTCCACTTTTGTGCCCAAGAAACCATATTATTTTTTGGTGAATGGGGGTCAATAATATATTCTAAAATCAATGGAAGATGACTCCATGTGATACAAGCATAGCTCATTGGGGAGTCTCTAGTGCGGGAGCACCTACACCTTATGTTCACAACTGGAGCATTAGAGGTTGACCATAGAAGTGTCTAGGGAGGTTTTCAAAGTTGTTTGATGTTTTAATAAGGTTTAAAAGACCATTTATTGTTTCATTGATCCATATTGTAAACAAGATCAAATATGTGAATAAATTGTCAAATATCGTCAAATATTGTCAATGTAGGTAGAATAGGTTTTCTTGTAGGGAGTCATGTATTCAAGGTGAATAAGGTCTAAAAAGACCATTTTCAATGTGTTTAGGGTGCTTGGAAGTCATCTAGTTGATAATGTAAAAAGTTACAATTGTTGACATTAAAAGTTGTCAAAATTGCAATTTTGCAAAAATAATGGGTTGTTAAGTGTTTGTAAGTCAGTTATTGGTGCAGGAGCACCTATGGGTCCAATGGACCTAGTATGTTTTTTTTTTGTCTTTGTGATGAAATAAGGTCCTAAGGACTATTTCAAATGTTTGTAATAGGTTTTTTAGGTTTGTTTCAATGGTTTCTATGTAATACAAGGTCTCCATCCTCATTTTGTAAGCTTGGTGCACCTTGGAAAATTAAGCAATAAGATTTCCATGTAATACAAGGTCTCCATCCTCATTTTGTAACCTTGGTGCCTTGGAAAAGTGGAGGCACTACTTGTTACCTAAATAATTTGTTGTTTATACTAATAATCATGCTTTGAGTTTCTTGAATACATAGGACAAACTCAATCATAGGCACATGAAGTGGGTGGATTCTTTGCAAGCTTATACATTCACAATAAAGCATAAGAAGGGCCAAGAAAATAAGGTGGTAGATGCTCTCAGTAGAAGAGCACTTGTAGTGCAAGAGATCCAACTCCAAAGTATGGGGGTTAATGCATTGAAGGGAATGTATCATGAAGATTCAGATTTCAAGGAGGTATACAATGTTTGTGAGCAGCATTTGAATACTTTTCATGGTGAATACTCTGAATTTTTAGTGCAGAATGGTTTTCTCTTCAAAGGAAGTCAATTGTGTGTGCCTAAATGCTCAATGAGGGAGAATATCATAAAGGAGAAACATAGTGGGAGCCTTGGAGGGAATTTTGGTCTTGATAAGACCTTAGAACAAGTGAGGAGGTTCTATTATTGGCCAAGGCTGAAAGTGGATGTGAGAAAGTATGTGGACGGAAACTTCATCAAATGCAGGGCTCTATCAACCTCTCCCCATTCCCAATAGGTCTTGGGAGAGTGTAAGTATGGATTTTGTATTGCAGCTACCTAGAAACCAAAGAGGTTTTGATAGTGTTTTTGTGGTGGTTGATAGGTTTAGCAAGATGGATCATTTCATTCCTTGTAAATGTACCAATGATGCATCTCATATAGTAGGTCTCTTATTTAAGGAGGTTGTTAGGATACATGGTCTCCATTCTCATTTTGTAAGCTTGGTGCACCTTGGAAAATTAAGGAATAAGATTTCCATGATGAAACCAATCATCTGAGGGGAGTTACCTTGATAATTGGAAGGGTTCTATATTCCTTTGACACATCTTGAAGGCTCTTTGTGGTCGAGTTGGTGAAAGTTGCACAAATTGCCTTAACTAGGCAATTAGAGGTCAAAAAATGAGTTAGTTGGTTTCCAATGTCCTTCTTTTCAAAATTCAGTTAGTGGACATTGGAGGGGGGTTTTGAGACATTAAATATGCCTCTATTGGTTGGGGAAAGGTTGTTGATGGAGAAAGTAAGAAGTTTTCAATAAAGAAATTGTTGTTTTCCTAATCTCGTACTTGGTATGGCCTGTAGATTTACTTTCACACTTCAAGTCTATAATGGTTTGAAAGAGGGTTTAATTAGATTCATTTTGGCATTGGAGTGGATTTTTTTCATTAAGGGACAAGGGAGATATCTGCATTTTCCTATTGGGTGGTCTGAAAGCCCTCAAAACCAAGGTTTTGAGTGAAAAATGGCCATTTCTTCCATTCCCACATTGTAATATTGCCCAATCTTGGTGGGATGGAATATCTTGGTGTTTATTTTCATGCTTTCAAGGTCTTGGAGAATGGAAGGCTATGTGGAGGAAGTTTTTCAATGTTCTAGGCCTGGCATCCTAATGTGACAGGCCTAGATTGTGAAGCAAATAGTTGAGTTTTGCTTAACTAGGGTGATTTTGGTAGTGAATACACTTAGGAATGATGGAAGTACATGTGAATAACCTCTAGGAGTCTGAGTTAAGGCTTTTTGCTGAAGGGGAGAGCCTAGATAGTCAATTGTCCTGTTGCAGCCAACCAATTAGGCCTCTTGGAGCAGCATTGTTTTGGGCCATTGTACCTTGTCCACTCACTATCATAAAGGGTGAATTTGGGGGCTTGTAGGGGCATATCATACCTGTATAATTCCAGTGGTTTGGGCCTGGTACAAGTTCATATGTGGATTTTATTTTGACTGTCCTCTCAAGCAGGGTTACAAGCCTTGTAGGAGTAAAGAGGCCTAGTGGTTAGAGCAATGAGAAAATGGAGTTTCCTAAGTGAAAATTTGAGTGTTATGGTTTGGTTTAGTCCTATTGGCCATGTTCCAAGTGGGTACAAACCCTCTTGGTTATTGGAGTCTGAGAACCCTAGGTGTGTTGGGTTTCATCCTTGAAGGAATAGTGTAGTTGATGACTCCTCATAAGAGTATTTGAGAGAAGCATTGTAAGAAGTGTCTTTTCCCTTTGTGGTTGGTTGTTTTCCTTCCTTGCCACTCTACATCAGTTATGGATGTTGGTTGAATGTTCTATAAATTAATGTCATGAATGTAAAGCTTTCTATGGGTCTAAAACATGTTCTATAAATCATGGGAAGGGTCAATCAAGTAGGGAGTCTTTTGTAATTGAATGTCTCTATGAATGTTTACAAATTTTCAAGGGAACCTTTGAGCCCAATGACCGGTTCTCTATTGCCACATTTTCTTGCCCAATGTATCAAGAGGTACATTAATGCATGATAACACTCTAGTGCATTGCAAACTATTTCAAAATAGTCTTTTCTTATTACATGTGGATTGTTGTTGTTTTAAAATGGATAATAGAAGAATGTTTAGTTGTAGATGTCTTCTATTTTTATTTGTATATACATATTCAAGTTAGTTATGTTGATGGTTTTTAAGCCTATTCTCTTCCCCTTCTCAATTTTTACTCAATTTTCCAATGGAGTAGGTACTAGTACAATTGGTGAAAGGCTAAAAGAAATTAGTTTAAAAATCTATATTATTAGCATATGAGTTGTTGTTAGGTTTTGGTACATCCACATGATAAAACACTATAAGTTGTGTCAAATCTTATGCAAGTTGAAACTAATAAAGATTTTAATCATGCTTATGTGTTTCTCTCTCTCACACGTGTATGAATTGTTAAGTGGATACACATGTAGGAATATTACATTGTTTTTTATCTTAGGATTAAGTGCAAGAGAATGTTCTATTTTCTTGTTAGAGGTTTTGAAGGTCCAATTGCAACTAATGTTAACATGAAACTAGTGACAAATCTTAGAGATTCATAATACATTGGGTTAACAAAGAATGAAAAATTTGACACAATTCTTATAGCTTCAAACTAGCATGCTCATTGTCATTTCTATGCAAAATCCAAACCCTACTGATAATTTACAAATGGAAGCTAACTTCACATAGCTAACCCTACTAATAATTTGCAAATGGAAGCTAACTTCAATGGTAGAGGCATCTGCAGCTCTAAGTGGACAGGTAAGTAGCTATGTTTTAATGAAAATTGCAAGTTAAAGAGAATGGGGGTGCCAAAAATCACTTACAGTACTCATTGTCCCTTGGTCATCGATTTTACCTGAGTGCCCTCAACCTCGTCGCTCTTCTTTCCTCCTGCCCTATTGCACACTAAGCTATGTGTGCTCCTGCGTGCGTGTATTGATATGTAGGGTTTTCACTCCTCCAAACTCTTCCTAATCGACGATATTGACCTTTCACTTCTCCAATTTGGCGTGCGAGCTACTGCAACCTAAAAATAAGGTTTCAACGAAGGTTTTAGAGTATGTTAATTAAAATGAAAATTATGGGCGCGTCATTTAGGTTTTCATATTATACATAGTTAAGTATATATTAGCTATATTTTACTTAATAAATAATATAATTATTCTATTTATTATAATTATATATTATATTCTTTAAATATACATTATAAATTATTATATATTATTATATTAAAATTATTAAATACATATAAAATTATTATAATTAATAATTAATAATAAGTATATTTTTATACAATACAAAATATAATTAATATAATAGTAATATTAGATTATATTATATATAATATTTTACCTGATATTTTAGAGGATTTTACCATTACACTACAACTAGTTTACCATTAAATGGCAGTTTAAACTTGTTTTCCAATGACACAATAGTGGTTTCCAGGCATGAGATTTGTTTCAAGCTAAAATCTCACAATATATGTAGTTTTTGTTAGCAAGGCCCAAAAATTTAGTTATCATTGTTGGCGTGAACATGTATTTTACAATAATATTTTAATTTTATGTCTTAATCACACCTAGTTAGTTAATTATATTGAGGGAAACATTTAGTTGTTTGAATTCATGTGCATATACATAGGGGCCCTTATATATAATATAAGAAAGGGTGAGATAAGCTAGGGTAGTTGAGAGCCCCTCATGTGCGTATGAAACTTATTAGGACACTTGTCACATTCACATGTGTGATTCTCACCTACTCCAAATACCTTCTTGTCTCATCACTGACTTCATACAAAATCATCTCTATGTAAATTTTTATCACATCAATATTGGAAATATATCATTTTTTTTTACTTATCTCTCTTGTGGAAGTATTCTTGCTCATATGAAGTTATTTTACAAACTTCAATATGGTATCAAATCTAGGAAATTACAAGTCCCTCTCTCTTTTTTAGGATATTTTCCATGATAGTTTTTGGGTGTATATTCCCAGCCTAAATTTTAAAACAGTGTCGAGTCCAAAAGGCTCAAATTTTCCAAAATCAAATTGTAATATTCATAGGGTTTAGATCTATTTCAAGAGTGGATACCTTTTTTGGCTTCCTAGTCCATATGGTGTATGCATTTTTGTACATCTATGTTGATGTTGTACCATTTTTGCATCCTTTTGTGTCACTAGCATATTTCCTTGGACGTAGATGTAACCAACACACATATATGGTGTACAAAGAAGGGATTTTCATTTTTTTAGGTTTAATTTAATATCTTTTATATAGGGTATGAAATGACCCATATAGCACCATACTTATCTTAGGTGTAAATAGGGTTCCCCATTGGGCATAGGACCCCCTATATTCCCTTGTCATAACCATAGGTACTTCACAATTTTTATGACATATTTGTGGTTGTAGGGTATGCCACACTACGAGTAGGTTTACTTAAAATTATTAGTGTTATTATCTTATGTGGTAGATCTTATTTTATAGTCCTCATGATAGAAGCCCATGTAGTCATAATATTTAGTGCCTAGCACATAAGAACTAAATATTTTTTGAACACCACTTGGGACTACCACCAAAATTGGAAATCCTTAGTCATCTCTACTGTACAAGGTATCTCAACCATTTTTTCACTCCACTAGTGACCAAGGCCACCTAAAAGAATCATCCTTATATACCATAGGGGCCCTTTTTCATCCCTTTGAGGCTATTTCTTTCAAAATCACACAAATTTTTCCTATGATGTCATATTTTATACTTCTTATTAAACAGATATTTGTGAGCTCTAAAGTATGATCCACATATTTTTACTACTTTTATTAATCTAGGTAATAGTAATTTCTATTTGAACCATCTTATTAATTTTTTTTGTGATTCTCATAACCTTCATCCATGAGTCAAAATTGGCTAACTTCTTTAAATTGATTAGAAAATACAAGGAATCTACTTGTAACCTCCATTTTTTGTTTGACAAGCCTATTTTCCTATAAATTATAAAAAATGTTATGTTATTAATGGTTGAATTTTTATTTTTCATTGTTAAAATTTACCATGTGTATTAATTCATTTGAGGGGC
Organism: Sequoiadendron giganteum; assembly: GCA_007115665.2. Taxonomy (NCBI): domain Eukaryota; kingdom Viridiplantae; phylum Streptophyta; class Pinopsida; order Cupressales; family Cupressaceae; genus Sequoiadendron; species Sequoiadendron giganteum. Next base: position 187,656,899 of record CM021102.1, on the reverse strand, counting down.
TAAAAGGAAAAATTTAAGTGCACATTGCCCTTTTCTCTCTCTTGGTCTTTTTTGTCCTAACAGATGAATATAGGGCTATTGAGATGCTATCACACAAAAATTAAAGATTGAAAAAATCCTAAGGTTTTATGGTAAATGTTAGCTATCAAACCACTTATATGTATTAACGAGTTTTAAAAAAATATTTACAAAAAAAATGGTGAAGCCATGGGTTTGATTGGATTACATTATTTAGGTAACTTTTTTTTATATTGTGGAGTGCACAACACCTCAAAAGGTAAATGATGATTTTCATGATCTATTTGGTAGCATTAATGAGTTTTATGCATTACAATTAGAAGAAAATTTGATATATATTTCTCATGATGTTCATTGCTTGATTGGGATTTATTTAAAAATTTCAAGTTATTGTTATTGAATTGAAGGGTAGTTTAAAAGAAAAAATCAATAAGAAATGTATCTTCTTGAATTTTTCTAAGGTAAAGGGCCCTTTTTAGGTGTTCTCCTCTACCTTTGACTCACCATGAATCCAGATTATGAACTAACTTTAATATTCCCACCCTAGATATTTTCTATGAGAACCTTAATAGGAAGAATTCCAAACTTAGATAATTGGGTGCTCTTCCTAGTTGTAAGTCAAGCATTAATGGATCAATATTCCAATAGAAAAGGTAAAAATAGGTAAAATATTTTTAAAAAAAATACTTTATGTTGTAACTCTCCATCCAAAAATATATGTAATTCAAATAAATAATCCACACCTCCCACTTTTAAGACTAACGAGTCTTGCTCCAAGACAAGGAATAATTCAAGTGACATGTGAAATTATTGTGGAAGAGGGTAGAGACATTAGAGTAAGTCATGTAGTAAAAAATATTTATATCTCCAAACCTTCTTCCACTTATAAAGGGTATTCCCTTTCTTCTTGGGCTTTACATAAACCATTTTCTAGCTAGATACTTAATTTAGGTGCTTCACATAATATGAATCATCTTATTTCTTCAGTTTCTAATAGTAACACTTCTTAGTAAATAGTTGAAAAATCTCCACAATTTTTAGTTTTAGGATCAAGAAATATATAGTTGGTAGATGGTTGAATCAATGATGTTCTCTTTGTTCCTAAGATTTCTACTAACCTTATTTATATTTATTATATTTTTCATTTTAGTGATGGGAATATTGTAGATTTTTCTCCAAATGATGGGAATATTTAAGTGATTGCTAGTTAAGTTTGATTTGTATGTTTTATTTTAGAACTAGAAAGGTAGAGATATGATAGAATAATATAACCATTGGTTGAAAAGTCATTGTAAGAAAGTTAAATTCATACCTTAAACCTACAAGATAAACCTTATAACACAATTCAATGCAAGATGATATCATTGGATGAGTATTAGTTGGTTAGTATATTATTACTAGATCAATCAAGAGAAAATTGATAGCTAAGTACTTGAATTTTATTTTATTGACACTTGATAACTGCGAGATTATAGAGGTATTATGTTTCTCAATTGAAGTAAAGAAAGTGGTTGACATGGAAGTAAAATATTTTAGAAACTCATAAATGATACATATATAGATATATCTTCTTTATATTATCCTTGTAATTATTTATGTATCTTCAAATATAAAAAATTAAAAGGAATATATGCATACAATGTCACATGTACATCATTAATTAATTATGTAATGGAATAAAAATTAAAAACATCATGAATTAATTATGTAACCATATAAGTCAAATATAATTCTATCAAGAAATCAATATCAAATAGATAATATAATCACATAACTCATACATTTCAATGTCATTGATCTTCTTCTTCATCCAACTCTTTGTTTGTATCGTCCGATCTAGATTCGACATTGTAAGGATTGGTCATATCATCATCATCGTCATTGATATCAATTTCGATAATGTCATCATCCATACAGATATCATCTTCATGAACATTAACTCCTACATCATCATGATCTTGTTCCTCTTCTTTGACATCTTCATCAAGCACATCATCAACTAACTGTTGATCTTGATTATCATCTACATCATCTTCTAGTTCTTCAATATCTTCTTCTTCCACCACATTATACTTTACCAGCCTTCCTCTTGGATCATGTCTAACAAAAAATGACCAACCCAGTTTACCTGGAACCTCTAAGTAAAATACCTGCTCACATTGGCTTGGAAGAACATAGGGCTCATTTCCGGCTGGCTCTATCTACCTTGTATTAACCATGGTAAATCCATTATCATGTTCAATAATAGTTCTCTCAGGATCATTTTCATTCAATCGTAGCCTGTGCCATTGGACGACGAACAAAACTGATTTCAAGGACTTAAAGTCACACTCAAGTATATCATCCAAAATCCCATAGTATCGATTTTCTAAGAATTTTGGATGTATGTCACTTCTAGATGAAGCATTAGTCACCTGAAAGACTGCAATTATCCCAGAATCACAAGTTTTATTTGTGTCATCCAACTTTTTGATTCAAAATTTATGACCATTGCACCACATAGCCTTGTGGTGTTTCACTTGCAATATGTCAAACATGTAAAATTTATTACATCGTCAGTTGATAAACATATTTATTCTTGGCCGAATATATGCAAAGAAAAAAACTCAACATATATATACATCAATATAATTTAAAATAATTAAATAATATGGGTGACTAATATATTTATATGTACTTGTTTATCTCTGAAACCATATGCTAAATCAATTTCCATTGGTGTAACATTGGAATCTCCATTATGATGAGCTTCTTTAACCAATGAAGCCACACCTTCCCATGTTAATGTGCGACCAAATTTTTGACATCATTCAATCCATAATGTCATCAGATCAAGATTGTTTGTGGCGTACAAATGTAGTGCATCCCACTCTTGACCAACTGTATAAAAAAAATGAAATTCACAAATGACGTATAATTGATTAATTACCACAGTATACGACCTTAATTTATAATTGATCTATATTGAAGATTAATCCATTACCATCTTATAATTACCTCTCACTTTCCTCAATCTACCTTTCCCCATCAGGTACTCCCCTTTGAATTTGTTAATGGAGTTGGGATCCCAAATGCGATCTACATGGATCTTTGCTGCAAACTTAGGAAGATATTCAGTAATGTACACCATGGTCTGGTATACCATATATCCCTCCACCATAGAACCCTCAGGATGTGCTCTTTGTCTAACCAAAGCCTTCAAAAATTTCAAGTGCCTCTCAACCATCGACATTGACCTTGTGTGTGCAGGTCCACACAATTCAATCTCCTCAACTTGGTGTATGAGGTAGTGTTCTTGTGCATTGAAAAATGTCAAAGGTAGACACTTTTTCATTTCACACATTAGACGAGGAATTTTTCTCTTCCAATAATTTATATCTTTTTTATGGATTTATTTAGATGACAACCATCTACAAGTGATTCAAGGTGCAAATATATTAACGAGATTTAACAAAAATATACAATATATTACATAACAAGTAAAACAAATGGCAAATATAAGATCTATACAACAAATTGAACAAATATTGCTACTTACCTCATGTATTTTCCAAGATCATATATAAATTTCTTGACATTGTTGTCGAAGTTGTCTGGGAGAGATAGAGGTAGAGCGTACTACAACAATTATAAAATGATCTTTTCATTATTTTTCCAAAATTAGTAAACATAATACACTGAAAAGTACATGTAGTATACAAATATATATTTAATATATCAAAATAATTACCTTAATGAAGGTATTCCAATCATGCATTTTCATCCCTGAACCAAATTCACCTTTCTTTGTTATGATATTGTTTATGTTTGCAAAAAATCCTGTGGGAAATTGAATTTTTCATATGACTTCTTTTATAGCATTGCTTTGTTGCTCCGTTAATAACCAAGGAAGGGCGCTTATATTAATTTGGTCTCCATCGCTATTTAATTGAATGAAAATTTTCATTGCATGATTGGCTTCCTGAATGTCACTACAAATTTTGACATTTTTTTCTTTGTCATGCCTTCCATCCAATATTTTCCATAACATTTATATTATATTCTTTCTGATATGCATCGTATCAAAAAAATGCACAATTTGTAGCTACTCATAGTAGGGCAACCTACTAAATTGTCTGGGATAACTTTTCAATCCCTGTGGAAGCCGACCATTAATATCTTGATGACCTTCATGAAGCATATAAGTTAAACAAATTAACAACGACAATCATTGTCAATTACAACATAAGTAAATAAAACACAATATAAAAATATAAATTCCAAACATATCATATATGATAGATAAAATATTTGATCCGATGTATAACCTTGACAATTAATTCTATTATATTCCAACTTCCATAGGCGAGGTGTCATTCTTCATGGTTTTGATGTAGTCTCTTCTTTCCCATTGAAAAGATGTTTTTCAGTAGTTCGATACTTATGATTTTTGTGGAGGAAGTGTCTATACTCATCAAACACCCGCTTTCCTAAACTTGTTGCACAATGAGATTTCATCTTTGGACCACAAAATGGACATGCAAATTTTCCCTTTGTTCGAAGACCTACAAGATCATATATAATTGGATTAAATATGTCAATTTTTATAATTATATATAATGAATAGATTATTTAAAAAACATGCATGATATCTACTTCATAAAATTAAATATCGTTAAAGTGTAGTCGAACGTTATAACATACCACAAAAATGTGTTAGCCCTAGGGCATCATGAATTGTCCACACAATCATTGCATGGAATTGAAATTGTCTTTGTCCTATTGGTCTAGAGACGTCATACATAGTGATGCCATTCCATAACTTTAGTAACTCATTGATAAGAGGCTCGATATATACATTCATATCTTTAACTTGGTACTTACCTAGTTGAATGAACATAAACATTACATAATTATTATAACCATTTTACTGCAATATATATAAATTAATGTACATGACTATTAAATGAAAAAAATATAAGTCATTATACAACAAATAAGACAAATGAGATGCTACTACGTTAAAGAAAATGATGTAAACAAATACTTGGAACAATCATTGCCAACATTATGTGCTCTCTCTTTATTGACATCCATGGAGGAATGTTATTTTTGATAACAAAAACATGCCACACCGAGTAAATAGATCTCAACTCTCCAAATGGATTGACACCGTTCGCTGCCAATGAAAGCTTGAGATTACGAGGTTCTTCTTTAAAGTGTGGCCATTTTTCCTCCATGTCCCTAAATGCAGAACCATTCATAGGCATTCAAAGAATGTCATCTCCACTTCTATTCTGTGCATGGTAATCCATAAATTGTGCTAAGATTTCACACCTAAATAATCGTTGCATACGTGGAATAATGAGAATATAACGAAGAACCTTGCGAGGCACCTTTTTTGTTAGTTGATCTATTCGATATCTACTGATATGAAATTTTGGGCATTCTGTTGCAAATTCATGTTGTTTATGATATATAATATGATCATTGGGACATGCATCTATTGCTTGATACTCCATTCCAATATCTTTCATAATGGCAGATAAATGTTGGTATGAGTGAGGTAAAATATTCGATGGTGGTAACAAAATTTCACCTATCAATCTACAACAAAAAAATAATTTATTAATATAAAGAATATTAATGGTACATATTTCATCCTTTATGTACTAGTGATGAACTAACAACAATTAAAATCGATAAAAAAAGATGACATAAATGACATACCTTAACATCCGTGAGATTGCTATGTGGGATAAACCATTCATAACCTTCAAGTTCACCAACAACAATACAACAGAGAGAAGAGTTGTTTGGGAGCCTTCATAAAGGGGCTCGTATGCCTTCTCAAGTACAGGTAAATCATGAACATCATCAAAGTCATCTCGATCATCATGATCAGTTGCACCACTAAATGTGTCACGGATCAATTTATTTGTACCATCATCTTCAACTATGTTTTCTGGCGCATGATCATCTTCTTCCATAGGATCATTAACTTCATCTTCAATATTCACAAATCCATGTTTCTCCACTTGCAAAACCATATTCTTTGGGCCGTAATAATCCATATCATGTGCCCTAGGCCATCCCACCTTTATAAAAATGATCGACACAAATAAAACATTATCACGATCAAGTGATTTTATATATATATATATATATAAAATGTTAAAACGATATAAACATTTACAAATTCAATCAATATAAAGACATATAATGAACAACTTACCAATGGATGACAATCATGCCCCCCTTTAGAATGACCATGTTGCCTGCAATGTTTCTTAGTTGTTGTGATTAAAAGTCTTCTCGTCTTTAAGCCCTTGCAATTATTGCAAGGACAATAACATTTCTCATCACCCTTTCTTTTAAATCTAGCCCACATTTTATTTTGTTTTGCACTAATATTATCTGACATTTTCTTTACCAAGCTTGAATATTTAGGTCTTCAAAAAAATTCAAAATCAGACTCCAATAGTTTTTAATCATAGACAGGTAACAAAATCTAATAATATTTTTCACCAAATTAAAAAAAATCGGCCCATAACCTCCACAAACTGTCACTCACAAGTGTCGCAAATTCACAAGTAGGAAAAATTTGCAAACACTGTCGCACATATGAATAAAATGTTGAACTAACTTGTACTTATTAAAAATTGTGCCCAACGTTTGTCGAAATTTTGAGGAAACTCACTATTTATTCAAAATTTCGATGAACCCACTTGTTAAACACATTGTTCGTCACAATTTCGACAAACAGTGAGTTTCGTCAAAATTTCGATGAACGTCGGGCACAAATTTTTTTAAAAAAATTAAAAAGTACACAGGTACCTGACGATTCATCTAATTGAACAACTTTCATTGGAAATTTTTGTCGTATTTTGCAGTCAAATGAGTTAGTGTATTATAGAGGGACCCTATGTGGCTCTACACCTTCATACAAAACATTTCTAAGTGCTATGGTTTTTGAGAAATAGCCTATCAAAGTTTGTTATTTTTTGGCATTTAGGGATCTTAAGAGAAAGTGTCAACATAATGTAACTTCTCGAATGATCTAGCATGCTGGGGTGCAAAACAACACCTTTCCTAGAATAAACCCACCCACATGAATGTGTTGGAACTGTCAGTTTTTCCACATGATGAAAAGAATGAAAATTATGCTACCTTACAACTTTCTCTTCAATTTATTGACACTTTTTCAATGTGGGAAAACTTGTTTCCATGGAAAAATGGGTTGGAGATATGAAAAACTGAGAGAGATTACTATAGAGGGACACTACATGACCTTATACCTTTAAATATAATATTTTTAAGTACCACAATTTCCAAGAAACATCTCATAAAAGCTCACCATTTTTTGGTAGTTAGGGCTCTTAAGAGGAAGTGTTAGCACAACGGTTTCAAACAATAACTTTCCTAGCATAAAACCACCCACCTAGACGTGTTGGAACTATCAGTTTGGTTGCATGATGAACAAAACACAAATTATGCTACCTTGCAACTTTCTCTTCAATGCATTTGACACTTTTTTAATGTGTGAAAATTTATCGCGATGGCCAATTAGATTGGAGATATGAAAAATTGAGAGAGTTTATTTTCAAGGGACCCTCCGTGATATTATACCATCAAAAATAATGTTTCTAAGTGCCATAATTTCTGAGAAACAGATCGTCAAAGTTTTCCATTTTTTGGCACTAACAACTCTTAAGAGAAAGTGTCAACACATCGTAGTTTGGAATGATCTAGCATGTTAGGGTGAAAAATAAGACCTTGAATAGCTTTAATCCAACTATATTGACGTGTTAGAACTATCATTTTGGTCATACAATAAACAAAATGAAAAGTATGCTACCTTGGAACTTTCTCTTCAAAGCATTTGATGTTTTTTTTCAATGTACGAAAACTTGTCACCATGGCCAAATGGATTGGAGATATGAAAAACTAAGAGAAATTATTGTCGAGCGGCCCTACATGATCATATCACTTTAGAAGGAAAATTTACAAGATCCACAATTTTTGGGAAACATCTTGTCAAAGTTTGCCTCTTTTGGCACTTAGGGCTCTTAAGAGAAAGTGTCAGCACAATGTAGTCTGGAATGATCCAACATGTTGGGGTGAACAATAGGACTTTGCCTAGCATAAAATCACCCACCTATATATGTTGGAACTATCAGTTTGGCCATACAATGAATAGAACACAAAGTATAGCTCTTGAAAAGTTTTTACTAAACACATTTGACACTTCTTACAACATTTGAAAAATTGTCACCATGGTCAAGTGGATTGGAGAGATGAAAAATTTAGAGAGGTTATTGTGGAAAGACCCCATATGACGCTATACCTTCAAATAAAATGTTTCTTAGTTCCAATTTTTTGAGAAATAGCTCATCGAAGTTCGCCAAATTTTGGCACTTAGGGCTCTTAAGAGAAAGTACCAACACAATGTAGTATGGAATAATCAAGCATGTTGGGGTGAAAAACAAGACCTTGCCTAGTATAAACTCACCCACTTAGATGTTTTGGAACTATCGATTTGGTTGCATGATGAACAAAATAAAAAAATTGGCTCTTGACAAGTGTTTACTCAACACATATGACACTTTTTGTAACAACTGAAAAATTGTTGCCACAATCAAGTCGATTGGAGATTTCAAAAACTAAGAAAATTTATTGTGGAGGGAACCTACATAACCCTATATCTTCAAAAAAAATGTTTGTATGTTATGTAGTTTCTAAGAAATATTCCACCAAATTTTCCCACTTTTTGGCACTTAGGGCTCTTAAGAGAAAGTATCGACATAATGTATCCTACAATGTTCATGCGACATGGGGTGTGAAATAGGACCTTTTCACCTTAAATCTACATATTCAGACGTGTTTCCATTGTTGTTTTAGATCTAGGATGCACTAAATGAAATGTTATGACTATCATAATAAATTTATGACATTTTCATTGAATTTATGAAAGACCTAATGAGTTTATTATTTTCCTAATGAACCTTAGGCCATTCTAATGAATTTATGACAGTCCTAATGAACCTATAACCATCACAATATCAAGTTATCCTCAACAACAAAAAAACTTACAAAATGAACCTCACTAATCTTCAAGGAGATCGAGTGATAATACAATGAGGATGAGTGCTTTATAGGATCAGCTCTAAATGATAAAGGGATTAGATCATGATTAGTGTCACCATCCTATGCGATGAGACAAAATGATCTAATAATAGCTCACTCTAGTAAACAAAAAAAAAATCCTCCTAACTTTAGCTTAAGTGCATGGGAATAAATTAGCCTAATAATCAATTAAATATTAATTAATTATTTTATAATGCATAATTACTCTAATATTTAATGTACTCACAATGATCTTTCTCACTTCTAACAAAACCTAATTTCGTTACATATGAATCAAACTATTAATACCACATTCTTGGAGATTGTTTTAAACCATAAAGAGACTTCTTTAGCTTACATAGCATTTTTGCTTTCTCTTCTACCTCATAACCTTTTACTTGTTGCATGTATATTTATTCTTCAAGATCACCATGTATAAATGTAGTCTTAACATTCATTTGCTCGATTTCCCAATTATATGTAGAAGAAATGGATAAGAAAAATATAACAGAAGAAATCGCAATAGTAGAGAATATCTCACCAAAATCAACTCCCTCTTTCTAGGAGTAACATTTGGCCATTCACCTAGCCTTGTACTTTTCCAGTGAACCACCTACATGTAGCTTTTTCTTGAAGATCCATTTTCATCCAATGGCCTTCCTATCTTTGGGAAAATGCACAAACTCCTAAGTGTTACATAAGTTTAAAGCCACCATTTCCTCCTCCATGGATTGATTCCAAAACATATTGTCATTTGATTCAATAGATTCCCTATAAGAATTTGGTTCATCATCAATACTCAATAGAGAAAAGAAATACACTAGTGGAAGAACATGAAGATGGATTGGACAAAAGTGAGGCAAGTGAGAGTTTGAGTGAGTTCAATACAAGTTGACCCAGATGAGGAAGTTGGATAATATGAAGAATATGAAGAAACTCAGTACACTCCACCTAGAAGATCCAAAATACAATGGAGCCCACCTAAGAGGTATAGTTCACCTGATTTCCATTATATTTATGCATTACTAAATTTATACAATTTAAATAATCCTATTTTAGATTGAATGCATTTGAATGTAAATTTAAATCTAGTTTTAAAACACATATTTAGGATTTCTTAGCAGTTTAAATAATAACTGTATTTGTAGCAATTGATATCAGAGCCAAGTTATTGCTAAAGGGTTTGTGATTATTGTGTTGTAGGAGGGTTTTCTAGGTATTATGTTTTATATATATCTAAGTGTAGAAATCATGGTAAATTCTTCAAGGTCGGATATTGAAAATTTTGATGATCCAACTATAAAATTTGGAATATAAATATGGAAGATCTTTTGGAAGAAAGAGATCAATGGATTGTCACAACTATAGAGGTTAAAATTGTAACTGTTAATATGATTTGGATAAATTAGGAAAAAGACACGAGGAACAATCCGGTTATGCCTATCCAACTCAATTCTTCTAAATATCAAGGGAGCAACTTTATCATACAATATTTGGAAGATAACTAGTGAGATTTACCAATCTAAGAGTTTGGTAAATAATTTATTTCTTAAAATAATTATTTTTATAAGGATGAAAGAAAATGACTATTTTTAAGCACCTTAACAATTTTAATATGATATTGATTCAATTAGCTTCGATAGATGTTAAAATAGAAGAGGAATATAAGTTTGAAAATTTAATTTGTTCTTTACCTAAGTCTTGGGAGATATGTGTTATGACTATTAGTTTTAACCTCTCAACAAATGTAAATTTGGAAGCTTTGGTTACATAGATTTCATCTAAAGAAATGAGGTGAACAACTATAAAAATGTCTAAGGAAAAATATGCTCTCAATGTCAAGGGAAGGTCTAAAAAAAGATCATAATATGATTTAAGGACAAAAAGGAGAAATCCAAGTATCAAGGTCCATCTAGTACTTTAAAGAAGAACAAAGTAAAATTTTAAAATTGCAAGAAAAAGAGTTTATGCCAAGAAAGACTACAAGAATAAGAAAGAAGCAATGGGATTCTAGCACAAAAAATTCCTCTAAATCAAGTCATGAAGCTCTTTTTATTTATTTCAATTATATTAATGATGAGAGTTGGTTAATTGATTCAAGATAATCATATCATATGACTCCTCATAAAGAGTGGTTCACCTCCTTCAAAAATCATGATGGTGGAAATGTGCATCTCAATGACAACAATACCTTCCAAATAATTTGTAAAGGCAAGGTATTAAAGTTGATTTTCAATGATGGGAGAATCAAATCTCTTAATAATGTTTTTCATATTCCTTTTCTAGTGAAGAATTTAATTTTTGTTTCAAAGCTTAATGATATAGGAATACATGTGAAATTCAATGAATTTGGTTGCAAATTAGTGAGGGAATCTTGGCGGTAGCTAAAGGGTCAATGAAAAAATCTTGTATATTGTGGCACCGACATTTTAAGAACATAAGTAAAAATGGTTTAAAAACCATTAGAAATAAAAAAAATCATTTATGGGTTATCCTTATCTTATGACTATTTGGATTTTTCTGAAAATTGTGCATTTGGAAAACAACATAGAAATTCATTTCTTTCTAGAAATTCAAATCAAATAGAAAATTGAACTTACTTCATTTGAATGTGTTTGGTTTATTGGGTGTTTCTTCAATTGGGAAATCTTGATATTTCATCTCTTTTATTGATGATGTATTTGATTTCTTGGATTTATTTTATGCATCATAAATCTGAAGTTTCTACCAAATTTAAGGAATTTAAAGTTTTGGTTGAAATAAAAATAGGGTCTAAAATGAAAGTATTAAGATCAAATAATGAAGAGTATTTCTCTAAGAAATTTGAATTTTTTTGTAAGAATGCAAGAATTATAAGAAAAAATATTGCTTCGTACACTACTCAACAAAATGGAGTTTCAGAGAGGATGAATATATCACTAATGGAAAAAGAAAAGAGCATGTTAAAAAAAGTACTACTTGGTAGTTAATTAATATATCTCCTTGTAAAGCTCTTGATATAATGCCTTATGAAGTGTGGATGGGTAAGAAACCTTTTGTTTCACATTTAAGGGTCTTTGGTTGTGAGTCTTATGTTCATGTGCCTAAAGAAAAGCAGTCTAAATTTGACCCTAGATCTCAAAAGTGTGTTTTCATTGGTTATGGTGAGAATGTAAAAGGTTATCAACTTTGGAATTCACTAACCAAAATTATTGTATAGTCTAGAGATGAGACTTTTGGGTAATTTAGAGTTCTTTCTAACCTGAAAAACCAAAGGAGAAAAATGGTAAGAAAAATATGCATTTTGAAATTAAGCAGTAAAATACACCAATGGAAGAACATGAAGATGGATTGGAGGAAAGTGAGGTAGGTGAAAGTTCAAGTGGGAGTTCTCAACAGGTTGACTCACATGGGGAAGTTGAAGAACATGAAGAAGATTAGTGCACTCCTCTTAGAATATCAATGCAATTGTATTTATTTATTATTAAATTTTTACAAGTTAAATAATCCTATTTTGGATTGAATGTATTTGAATGTTGTAGTGTAGGAAATTTTATACCTTTACAATTTCACACTATGTTTGGGTCCCTTAATTTATTGGACTTAATTAAGCTTCTAATTTTCCAAATTATGCATTTCAAAGCCTTACTTTCCTAATTTTATGAAAGGAGAACCAACATTAAATAAATAAAATAAATAAAATAAATAATTAAATCACCTTGGAATATGAGTGTCCTAGAGTTGTAGGCTAGGACCCATTTTCCCATGGGAGAATGGGTCCCATTTATAGTCCAGGACCCATTTTAAAATATGTTTTTGGTGGCATTTTAATGATCAAAATTTGAATTGGAAGTGTCGACTTTTGGAATCTATTTTTTAGGAAATTAGATAAACACCTATAAATACAGTTATTTTATCATTTGAAAAAGGAAGACACATGATCAAGATATCCTATGAGAAAATATTATTGTCAAGAGCATTCAAGAGCAACATTATTAGTCATTTGTAGCAACAATCAAGATCCTAACATCATGTCAAAGTCATGTGTTTTCATATTGTGAAAATTAACAAGCATTGTAGGTCTTCATGTATCCAAGAATTCAAGAAATCAATAAAGCCAATGATTCAAGCAAGATCCAACATTCTTTAAGAGATGTGTTCATCTTCAGTCCTTCAAGACAACTATTGAAGGGTGTTGAGTTGTAGAATGAATTTTTCATTCATCATTTCCTTCCTTTTTGTCATTATCTTTCTATCAAGGTTTAATTAACAAACTAGGGTTTGACTAAGGAAAACCCCCATACAAACAACTAAAACATTTCTTTCCCTTTTTTTGTATGTGTGGGTTATTGGTTGATGAATAATTAAAGAGATCTTAAAGGAGAAATTTTGCATTGTTGCACAAGTTATCATCATTTTTGACAAGCCATGAAAACTAAGTTGTAGATTTTATTTTTGTCACTCCAACAATGGTACCTGTGTCAAATAGAAGCCAAGATCTAGCATCATAGGACTATCAAAAGTTATTTTGGATGCCCTAACTAAGACCCATTCACGCATGGGTGAACCAGTCCCTTAGCACACCTCAAAATCTACTTTTGGTGGCAGGTACATGTCATCAGACCCTTCTCAAATCTACCTACAAAGTTCTCTAATAGTCTACATTTTTAGGAATCTACATTTTATGTATTAGGTTTTATTGTTCAATTAGTTTGAGTACTTCAAATCATTTCAGTTTATTTCCAGATCTTTCCTATTGTCTTAAGGACTGAGATCCAAGTTTGATTGGCTCACCATTAATTTTGAAAGTCAATCTTTACACCTTGTGATCTCTCTCCTAGTGAAATTAGGAAAAGGTCATTACCCTAGGTTTTATATACACATTTAGAATACAAACCACTCGAGGGGAATCCATTTCCCAACATTTCATTTTGGTGAACCTGTCAGTGTATCTTTTTATGTTATTCTGGGGAAAATCCCTTATCACTATGTAGTTTATTCAGAAACATATCATTGGCATAGGGATTTCCAAATAAGCTATTTTCGATCTTTTGTTGCATGGCATTTATTATACTCTAATTTAAAGTAATTTTTCATATCATGGTGTTTTACAATTTCTTTAAAGTGGGGGCATACATTGGCATTTTTCACTTCACTTTGTTCATAGGAAGTTGAAATTAGTGTAAGCATTGGCATAGCATTGATCATTTTTATGAGTGCGCACCTTGTAGACCTAGTGTTTGTTTCTCATATTTTGGGGCTCACCTTGTATAGCGGACTGCACTTAGCCCGTGTGAGAATATATTTTTGGACAAACATCACAATTGTGCTAGTCCACCTTTTTCCTCACCTAGTGAACAACGAATTTCACTAGCCTGTGAGTATTTTATTTTTTTCTTTGGGGTTCATAGTGGATAACAAATTTCACTGTGAACATGTTTTATGGACAACAATGCAATCATGCCAGTCCATACTTTTTTATTTTTGCATTAACTTTGACATTGTATGTTGGTGTACCTTGTTGTATTGCTACACTTGTGTATGTTATTTTGTTCCTTTGTTAGTTTTCCATGAGATCATAGATATTGGGGGCCTATCATCCTCCTTGATCCCTTGTTATCTTATATTTCCAATAGTTGTACAATTGGATCTCCCTTGACATATATTTCACTACTTTAGTGTGATTTTGAATGTAATTTCATAGTTTCACTAAAGTGGGGGCTAAATGTAGTGCAGGAAATTGTCTACCTTTACAATTTCACACTATGTTTGGGTCCCTTAATTTGTTGTACTTAATTAATTTTTGAATTTTCCAAATTATGTATTCCAAAGCCTTATTTTTCCCATTTTCTGAAAGGAGAACCAACATTAAATAAATGCAATCAATAATTAAATCACCTTGGAATATGAGTGTCCTAGAGTTATAGGCCAAGACCCATTTTCCCATGGGTGAATGGGTCCCCTTTATGGGCCAATTTTATATTTTTGGCAGTATTTTAATGATCAAAATTTGAGTTGCAAGTGTTGGATTTTGGAACCTACCTTTTGGGAAATTAGATAAACACCAATAAATACATAGTAATTTTATCATTTGGAAAGGGAAAACACATAATAAAGATATTCTATGAGCACATATTATTGTCAAGAGCATTCAAGAGTAGCATTATTAGTCATTTGTAGCAACAATCAAGATCCTAACATCATGTCAAAAGTCATGTGTGTTTATATTCTGAAGACTAACAAGCATTGTAGGTCTTCATGTGATGAAGATGGATCTTCATTATTCTGATTTCTCACCCAATTTCATAAAATATGGATTACACAAGACTCTAATAGTCAATTAACTCTTAAATCCACAATTACATTTGTTAATTTCAATCGATTTCAAATTACACAACATTACATTCAGTGTGAAAGTAAATCAAAGAATTGTATTTATTTACATTTCATGAAATACATATTATAATTAATCTTAGAGCATGGCTCACATAGCATCACCATGCCTCCTCAACTATAACTAATCTCTAAGCCCATACTACTGAAAAAAAAATTCTTGTTGGGTTGCCTCTTTACATGCCTGGTTTTAACCAATTCATTGGCTTGAATCCCCTCGTTACCCACTCATCGTGCCAACTCCTCTTAGTTCTCTTATTAACTCTACCCTCACATCCTTGCCTCTGTTCATTTTTTTTATTCTTTCATTTTATTTTCTTGAAAATAGTGGTAGCAACCTCCTCTTGGTTGTGCACCCCTTACTTTAGCTTTCAAACTATAATCTTATTTCCTTTTGTGATGCCATGAGCTTTCTTTCAAATCTATGCACCATATATTTGAACTTATATTCATTTTTAAATTATTGAACCAGGAAACTAAGAGGGGGTGAAGTAGTTGTAGCAAATTTAAACCTTTTTAAAGCATTCACCAAAACTTAGATCAATCAAAAATCCTCAACTTTGCTAAAATGATTAAACATTAAGTGCAAGCGCAAAAACCTGAAAACCAATACACAAACATAGTAACACCAAATTTACATGGAAAACCCAATGAGGGAAAAAATATGGTGAGGATTAACTCACACTATAAAGAATATCAAAACTAATTACAAAGGCTCATTTCTAGAGAAAAAGGCTCACTGCCAAAACAAGGACTCACTATCCAGATCATGAATCACTATCCAATAGGGTTAACCACCTGAAGGGCTCACTTCCATAGATATACAAAGAAGATAGAAGAGATATGTTACAAAGAGAAGACAATATCAATGCAACATAGATTTCCACCACAATTTACTCAACCACTTGCAGACATGCATGAAAGATAGAGTACACCTTTAGCTCACTGCATCTAGAAACTCCACTCACATCACACACACCCACTGATTCACATTTATCTTCTCTATTTCTTTGCACTTATCTCTTTGTACATATTTCATCAATAACTTGTCCTATATTTATATCATCTTCAACTTTGAAACATATCCAAATTCAACCATCCATCATTAAACTAAAATTAGGTCAACGCAAAAACATCCTAGGGTGGAATTGAAATGTACCCCCTTAATTTTTTTGGATTTTCAACACAATAAACCAACATCCAAACACTGATTAGGCGTTATCTCTAAATCCAAATCAGCTCATAAAATGACCCTCACCAAGAATGTTCACCAAGATCCTAGTATGGGCGAGGTGATAGCAAATGGATTGGGGATCATTAGGAAAATAAAAACTGAAAGTACAATTCATATGCTAAGCAGGCATCCACAAGCGGTGGGAATACTCCACTTATTCAACGGGTGAGATTATTACAACTCATTAAGGCGACAAGCCAGCCATGTTACCACACTTCCACTTGAATAGTGGGGGGTATACAATCCTCACAACCACTTATTTTTCGTGGGGGGAATACAACAATAATGAAAAGTAATTTATTGAACTCAACCACTCAATTGTGGGAGTATGAAATAAACCAAATTGCAGCAATATAAACAACAACTGTTAGTACTACTAATCAGCTTACAAACAAATGACATACAACTCCAACACATCAAAGATAAGCTTCCAAAAACAATTGATGGTTAGAGTAACACTTCCTCTAACTCTTACAATGTTACAATGATATAGAATTGAAGCACGAACCAATAGTATGATGAAAATATGCAAATCTAATCAGAAACAACGTTAACAAAAAAATCAGACCAGCAACATGAATACTCACATTAATGGACATATCTCCTCCTAAACAACTTAGAAAGCTCTCAAATAATAGCCAAACCATAGCTAAGAGCTAGGCATCCAACCTCCAAGAAGAATTCGAGCCAAAAATAGCAATCATAGAGTGGCATGAATTCCAATGCACATGCTAGGAAGAAGTATGACCAAGCAAGAAGGTCGACCTCTTCTCAAAAATCAGAAACTTAATAATAAAATTTGGAAACTTCCAGAAAGGGGTGCCCTCCATAGTAGAACAACATGAGAAAACACCCAGAATGAAAATAAATTCACTGACAAAGCTATGAACAAAAACTTGCTTCAGCCATGGCGAACCAGCAACTCAGAAAACAGGCTATACATCAGCAACCTGTTTGATAACATCAAATTTGAAGCTCCATCTTCACTCCAAAGTGAAGTATAGTCTCAAAGAACCACCTAGGAAGCCATAGTTCCAGGCTCGAAGGATGGATTGCAAAATGCTAAGCTTCCCCTTAGCTAGGTTCTGGATTTCAAACCAACAACATAACTTTACTTTTCAAAATTCATGCATGAGAATGAAAGAGCAAGCCAACAATAAATAAGCTTTAAAAGGGGAGATGAATCAACTGTAACTCCAAAAGAAAACTCTTCAACTTCCCAAAAGGGACGCCCATCTCCAAAAAGCACCTTTTTAAAATATAATATTCAAAATCTTCATTCTCCTCTCCAAGTCGTCCCACTTTGATAAGAAATAAAACATTTAATAAAATATTAATAAAATCAAACAAGGCATCCACTTTATGGCCCCAACTTAAAAACAACTTGAAGTCATTAAGCTAGCCATGGGTTACAGCTTCAAAACACAATTTTAACTTAGTATGAAACTGATTCCAATGAGAAAGCCAAAGCCAAACTGGAAACTGAGAGATTACCATGATCTGGATAATGATCTAAACAATATTGTTGATGATGATACTACCAAAAATAGACTTACTAAAAATGGCCAATGCTAAAAATGGTAAGTTTACATCAAAACCATAGAAGGCCAAGCTGAGCAGGAAACAATGGAAATCCTAATTTATTTATCTGAATAGCCTATAGATTTTTGGAAATAGGCTATCAGCCCACAATGAGGTCATCACTAAAAAGGGGAAATTACAGTCCGCCCTTCCTAGAATTGCTTGTCCCCAAAAAATTGCAAATCAAGATGTTGCAAAATATGTTCATTCTCCCATGTAGCATCCTCGATTGGCAGGTTCTTCCATTTAACCAAGAACTCTTCAACTGACCTCTTTCTCAAAGAGCATTCTCTAAAATCAATAATTGCCTCAGGAATCAAAAATAAGTTTTCCTTCCTAATCCAATAGAGGCAATTTTGTTGATGCAACAACATTATGACTAATAGCCTTCTTGATTTTGGAAACAAAAAAACACATTGTGCACCTTGCTGCTCAATGATAATTCTAACTCATAAGCCACTTCTACCACTTTTTTGATTACTTTGAAAGGCCCAGAAAAACATGGCTTGAGTTTTTCAGCACCACTATTCTTGAGAGTAGACTGCCTATAAGGTTGGAGCCTCAAGTAAACCAAGTCACCAACCTCAAAAGATTTCTTAGTACGCTACTAGTCAACATATAATTTTTGTTGATTGTGAGCATGATGGATATTGTCTCTCAATGATTTGAGAATGTCTTGACTCTATTGCAACTTGTCCTTTACATGTGGATCTCTACAATCACCAAAAATAAGATCAACAAAACTTGGAGCTTCATATCCATACAAATTTATTAAGGGATACATTCTGATGCACATATTATAGGATGAATTGTAACAATATTCACCCAAATGGAGCCATCTCACCCATGCTTTTTTCTACCCTGAGACATAATTCCTGAGATGACCCTCTAACCATTTGTTGACAATTTCGGTCTAACCATCAGCTTGAGGGTGATAACTAGTGCTTGGGGTAAGCATTGTACCACACAATTTAAACAATTCTTTCCAAAAGGTGCTTAAAAATTTACTATCTCTATCACTTACAATATTATTTGGGAGCCCAT
This sequence comes from Sequoiadendron giganteum, assembly GCA_007115665.2. Lineage (NCBI taxonomy): Eukaryota > Viridiplantae > Streptophyta > Pinopsida > Cupressales > Cupressaceae > Sequoiadendron > Sequoiadendron giganteum. The sequence goes on along the minus strand of CM021102.1, from coordinate 187,637,545 downwards.
GCAAATGAAACACTTCATGTAAGAACAAATCAGCAACTTGTGCTTCTGTAAAAGTGTTGGTAATGGCCAAGAAATGAGAAAAATTGGTCAATCTATCATCCACAACAAAGATACAATCCCTCCCTTGCACCTTTGGCAACCCTGTAATAAAATCCATGGAGATACTCTCCCATTTCTGATTCGGAATAGGTAAGGGCTGCAAGTAACCAATGGGAAAAACATGCTCATTTTTATTTACTTGGCATACATGACATTCTCTTACATAACTCAAAACTTCATTTTTTAATCCCTTCCATGAAAATCTTTCACAGATCTGCTTGTAAGTCTTGAAGAATCCTTGGTGACTAGCAAGAGGTATGCCATGAAATGATTGTAGAACCTTCTTTTTCAACTTAGAATTCGATGCCAAAAAGATTCTATCTTTATAGTAGATTATCCCTTCAACCAACTTGTATCTATCATCTTGAAAAGTGCCTTCAACAATGCTAGTTACAAAAGAATTTTTAGCATAATCAACTAAAATCTACTCCTTCCATTCTGCAAAAATCTCAAATAAGGAGCACAAATGAGGCTTCCTTGATAATGCATCAGCAACTATGTTATTTTTTCCTTTGATGTATTCAATTTCAAAGTCGTAAGCTTATAGCTTACTCACCCATTTCTATTGCCTCTCGTTCAAATCCTTTTGATGCAAGAAATGTTTAAGACTGTTATGATCAATCTTAACAATGAATTTACTCCCAACCAAGTACTGCCTGAACTTGGCTAATGTGTGCATGATTGCAAGAATTTCTTTGTCATAAATTGAATTTCCTTTCATCTCCTCTTAATTTTGTGCTCTCGAAAACAATGGGATGCTTGTCTTTCATGAGAACAACTCCAATCCCTTCTCCTGAAGTGTCACACTACAACTCAAAAGTTTTGGAGAAGTCAGGTAAGGCCAAAACAGGACACAAGCTCATGATTTTTTTGAACTTATCAAAAACCACTTGAGAATTTTGAGACCATGCAAATTCCCCCTTTTTAGTGAGGTCAATCAATGGAGCAGCCATGTGAGAGTACCCTTTGACAAACCTTCGATAGAATCCACAAAGTCCTAAGAATCCCTTCAGATGTGTCAAATTCTTAGGTGGGGGCCAATCCAAGACTGTCTTGATTTTATTTGGATCAACTCTAACTCCCTTAGAGCTGATTATATGGCCAAGGTAGAGTAGTTATGTCAACCCAAATTTACACTTTGATTCCTTGGTGTAGAAAAATTCTAACTCAAGAATACTAAGCACCTCATCTAAGTGCTTAAGATGCTCCTCCCAAGACATTTTGTAGATGAGAATATCATCAAAGAAGATCAACACAAATTTCCTCATCTATTTCTGGAAGATTTTTTTCATGCAAGACTGAAAGGTTGTTGGAGCATTAGTCAAACCAAATGGCATGACTAGAAATTCATAATGCCCAAAATGACATCGGAAGGTAGTTTTCTCAATGTCTGATTCCCTCATTCAAATTTGATGGTACCTAGATCTGAGATCAATCTTTGAAAAATACATTGCACCATAGAGTTCATCAAGAATCTCATCAATTCTAGGAATAGGGTATCTATTCTTGATAGTTTTTTATTTAATGCATGGTAATCAACATACATGCGCATGGTACCATCTTTCTTTTTCACAAGAACTATAGCTAAAGCAAAAGGGATTTTTCTTTGATGTATATGACCCATCTCCAAAATTTCTTTGATGGCCTTTCCAATTTCATCATTCTGCTTCTTGGGATACCAGTAGGCAGTAGTGATAACCGGTTTAGCCCCATCTTCAAGGACAATAATATGTTCAGCCCCCCTTTCTAGTGGTCTTTTAGGAGGTATATTTCCAAACACTTTACTCCTCTTTGTGATCAAAGATTGAACATCAGGATGGTAGTGCCTTTTGTCCTCCACTGGAATGGATGGTAAAATAAAAAATTCAGCTGCCCATTCAACATGATCATGCCGAATCAACTTCTCCATTCTTTTGAAAGACACAATTTGAGGACCTCCATTTGACAATCCTCTTAACACCACCATTTTTCCTTCTTCCTAGAACTTCAGCTCCATGGTTTGCAAGGTCAAAGTAATCTCTCCAAGAGATCACATCCACTGAGTTCCAAGCACAACATCAGTTTCTCCAATAGCTACAACATAAAAATCATCTTTGACTTCATAGGTTCCAAGTTGCATGGACAGATTGGAGATCTTTCAATTGCAAGAAATTGTGAAACCATCTGCCACCATGACTTTGAATCCTTCAAACTCTTCAGTTTTAAGCCCTCTTCTTGCAACTATCCCTTCATCAATGAATTTATGCATTTCTCTAGTATCAATGAGAGCAACCATTCTCTTCCCACCAAGCATACCACAAACTCTGAAGCATTCATTCTTTTAAAAACTTGTTAATTGAGAAAATGTATATCCACTTCCTTGTACTCTTTCATGTTCATCTGGTACTCTCTCATCATCACTGTACTCATATTCATATTGTTGTTTTGGAAAATCAAATTCTGATTCATAATTAGAATAATCTCCCGTGTGATGTGAAAGACCTTTACCATAGCATATGTGCCCTCTAGACCATGGTTCACGACAAGTGTAATAAACCCCCTCTTTTCTTACCTTCTCTGGTAGCTCTTCATTCATCTTAGGTGGGAATTTTTTGGATGGAAGAGGAAAATGTTTCTTTTCCTTTTTATGAACAAGGGGTTTTGAAGAAAACTTAGGCCTTGGAGCAGATAATTCCATGCTTCTAGCTTTCCTTATCAATTTCTTCCTCAAGACTCGATGGATCAAATTATTTAACCCACCCTTTCAATGGATCCATAAGACCTTCAAGAAATAGCACAACAAGCCTCCTCTTAGTGATGTTTGGCACCATCATAGAAATTCTTCGAAATTCAATAATGTAGGAGTCCAATGAGACATGCTATTTCAACTAAGCAAGCTCACGAAACTTGATTTTTGGATCCTTGGTATCAAACCTTCCGATCAACTTGCTGGTAAATTCTTCATATGTATGAATGAGGTTATGGCCAAGAGTGACCAAACAATGGTACCACCACTCATGTGTAGCTCCATCCAAATGCAATGTTGTGAATTTGATGGCATCTTCTTCTGGCATAGGCCTGAGTAATAGGTATTTGTCTAGCTTCTGGACCCATGAACGAGCTGTGCACTTGTCACTTCCATCATAGTGTGCCAAGGTAACTTTGGCAAGTGCTTGTTGGTAGTCCATTTTGGGAGCCATAGGAGCTCAACAAATCTTTTTTCCTCATCTTCCTTTCTTTTGATTCATATACTAATCAAATGTCAAATTCTCTTTGATTTCATATGGAAGAGAGACATACTCCATGTAAATTTATCTCACTTCATCCGTCATGGGGACTTTGGTCTTAGAATATGCTTCCTCCCTAGGAGTGAAAGAAGGAAGGAGAGGTCTAGGGGTTGATTCCTATGAATTGGCAACATGTTTCCCAACTGTTCTCCCTCTTGGTTCCGAATTAGAACCACTAGAATCTGATCCTTATTTTGGCTAGGGTGTGATCACTTGCTAATCCATTCTTGCAAGTAATCTTGACATCATATCCAACATTGCATCAAACTTCTTTTCTACTCTACAATCACTGTCATCTTTAGTCTCATTGGTTGGTCCCTTACCCTTGTCAGCCATACTGTCAACTGATGTTTCTTGGTTTCTCAAAACCTTTGAAAAAGTATCAATCTCAAGAAGCTGAAATTGAACTTTGTTTCCTCTAGTGTAGCAATGGAATTCTCTTTCACTCATCTATCTCTAAAGTGCTAAACACACAGAATGACAGGAAAACGGGCTCTAATACCACTAAAATGTACCCCCTTATTTTTTTTTTAGATTTTCAACACAATAAACCAACATCCAAACACTGATTAGGTGTTAGCTCTAAATCCAAATCAGCTCATAAAATAACCCTCACCAAGACCCCAGTATGGGCGAGGTGATAGCATATGGTTTGGGGATCGTTAGGAAAATCAGAACTGAAAGTACAATTCATTTGCTAAGCAAGCATCCATAAGCGGTGGGAATACTCCACTTATTCAGTGGGTGAGATTATTACAACTTATTAACGTGGAAAGCCAACCATGTTACCACACTTCCACTTGAACAATGGGGGGTATACAATCCTCACAACCACTTATTCTTCATGGGGGGAAGACAACAATAATGAAAATTAATTTATTGAACTCAACCACTCAATTGTGGGAGTATAAAATAAACTAAATTTCAGCAATATAAACAATAGTTATTAGTACTACTAATCAACTTACAAACAAATGACATAAAATTGCAACACATCAAAGATAAGCTTCCAAAAACAATTGATCGTTAGAGTAACACTTCCTCTAACTCTTACAATGTTACAATGATATAGAATTGAAGCACAAACCAACAGTATGATGAAAATATGCAAATCTGGTCAAAAACAACATTAACAGAAAAATCAGACCAACAACATGAATACTCACATAAATGGGCATATCTCCTCTGAAACAACTTAGAAATCTCTCAAATCATAGCCAAACCATAGTTAAGAGCTAGGTGTCCAACCTGCAAGAAGAATTCGAGCAAAAAAAATTTGTCATAGAGGCACAAATTCCAATGCACATGCTAGGAAGAAGTACAACCAAGAAAAAATGTCAACCTCTTCTCAAAAATTAGAAACGTAATAATAAAATCTAGAAACTTCCAGAAAGGGGTGCCCTCCACAGTAGAACAACATGAGCAAACACCCAGAATGAAAATAAATTTTCTAACGAAGCTATGAATAGAAACTTGCTTCAGCCATGGCAAACCAGCAACTCAGAAAATGGGCTATACATCAAAAACCTATTTGATAACATCAAATTTGAATCTCCATCTACACTCCAAAGTGAAGTACAACCTCATAGAACCACCTAGGAAGCCCTAGTTTCAGGCCCGAAGGTTGGATTGCAAAATGCTAAGCTTCCCCTTAGCTAGGTTCTAGATTTCAAACCAACAGCATAACTTTACTTTTCAAAATTCAAGCATGAGAATGAAAGAGCAAGCCAACAATAAATAAGCTTCACAAAAGGAGATGAATCAACTGTAACTCCAAAAGAAAACTCTTCAACTTCCCAAAAGGGACACCCATCTCCAAAAAGCACCTTTTTAAAATAAAATATTTAAACTCTTCATTCTCCTCTCCAAGTCGTCCCACTTTGATAAGAAATAAAATATTAAATGTATCAACCAAGGTGTCCACTTTATGGCCCCAACTTAAAAACAACTTGAAGTCATTAAGCTAGGCATGGGGTACAACTTCAAAACACAATTTTAACTAAGTATGAAACTTAGTCCAATGAGAAACCCAGCGTCAAACTAGAAACTGAGAGATTAACATGATTTGAATAATGATCTGAACAATACTACTGATGAAGATACTACCAAAAATAGACTTACTAAAAATAGTATGTTTACATCAAAACCACATAAGGCCAAGCTGAGCAAGAAACACTGGAAATCCTAATTTGCTTATCTGAATAGCCTACAGATGTTTGGAAATAGGCTATTAGTCCACAATGAGGTCATCACTGAAAAGGGGACATTACAACAATTAGAATTAGGGTGACCTAAACACATGCTTGATGTGGACCCAAATAGATCCCAACATGCTTCATCAACTTTGAAAGTAGTGTTCAACACAAGGTCGACCAAACCAATGTAAAACACATAGAAAAATTAAGTACACACAACTCTTAGCATAATGAAATCCTTCTAGACACCAAAATATCTTCAACACGATCATAAAAACTTAACTCTAGAACCACAAGTCATAAGGCTTAGCCAAAAGGAAATCTGGGCCAACAACATTTGTCCCAGACCTCAGCCAAATAAACAAAAAACCTCATTTCATAATTGGTGAATATAACTCACACTATACAGTGAATCAGAAGCCAAAAATATAGATATAGGAGCTTCCAATGACCATGATCAACATATCTGAACTACACAAACATAGGAGAAAATCTTGGAGTAAACCCGGAGCAACCACTGAACACCTGCAACCTTTCTTCATTACAATTTTCTCAATGTCCTCGACATATACAACCAATACCCTACATCAATGACAATAGCAACTAGTTGACCAATTGACATCAATGACAACACTTTCATCTTTGCAACAATCTCCCCCTTTGTCATTGATGGCAACACATGATGTGAAAAACCATCAAAGGTAGCATACTAGCTCTAAACACTCTTCACATGATTTTTCTTTCTATTTCTCCCCCTTAGTAGATAATATTTTTCACATGATACTCTTCTCTTTTTCACATTCTTCCTCCCCCACTTTGACATCAATGGCAAAGGAAAAATAAATTTTACATTGATTTCCTCATTGACATTAACAAAAAAATACTCATACACTGACAGCACATGACACTACCTACTCCCCCTAAGAGGTAGCCACCAAAATATTATTCCAGAAGAAAGATATATCCATAGATCCATTAGATTGATGCATCTCCATATGCATCTAGTCAAATAAAGGAGGGGCAATAAACCCTAACATCTCCTAGATACTCAAAAGTATCTTTAGGAAAAGCCTTCTTAAATATATCAGCAATCTAATTCTTTGTAGGGAAATACTCAATCTTTACTTCACTCTCCAAAATCTTCTCTCTCAAGAAATGATACCTAATATATATATATATATATATATATATATATATATACTTTATCCTCGAGTTCATCACTGGATTCTTTGAATTGTTAATTGCACTTGTGATATCACAAAAGATAGAAATAGGATCATCATACACAACTATGATACCTTTCAATGTTTTTTCATCCATAGAACTTGTGTACAACAAGATGTAGTAGCAATATACTCAGCTTCAGTAGTAGACAAGGAAACTAAATCTTGATTTTTACTCAACCATGCCACTAATCTACAACCAAGAAATAATGCACCACCTCTTGTATTTTTCCTGTCATCTACACATCCAATCCAATCTGCATCTATATAAGCACTTAGATTAAATTTAGTATCCTTAGGATACGATAACCCATAATCTAGAGTGTTGTTCAAATATCTGAATACTCTTTTAACAAAAGTAACATGTGTTTCCTTAGGATCTTCTTGAAATCTATCCACAAGACAGACAACATGCTTAATATGTGGTCTAGTAGCAGTCAAATACAATAGTCCACCAATCATTGATCTATATTTTCTCTAATCGTCCTTAGGTGAATCATCATCTTTTCCTAATTTGCAACTAGACATCATAGGAGTGCATACTAGTTTGGAACCATCCATCCAAAACATCTTCAACATTTCTTTTGCATAGTTAGACTATGAAATAAAAATTCATTTCTTTGTTTGATTAATTTGTAGCCCAAGAAAGAAATTCATCTCTCCAAACATGGACATCTCAAATTATTTTTGCATTTCTTCCACAAACATTTTACACATAATTTTATTTCCTCCAAAAAAAATTTTATCAACATATATAACCACAATTAAGATTTTGTCATTTTCAATTTTCAAATACAAATTACTATATATCGTACCTTTGTTGAAACCTTGTTGAATCAAATACATATCTAACCTTGCATACCAAGCTCTAGGAGCTTGATTCAATCCATATAAATATTTATTCAATATGAAAACCATATCTGGTTGATCTGATAACTGAAATCCTTCTGGTTGTTCCATGTAGACCTCTTCTTCTAGCTCACCATTGAAAAATACAAACTTGGCATCCATCTGATAGACCTTGAGCTATTTATGAGAAGAAAACACTAAGAACATCCTTATAGATTCAATTCTTGCCACTGAAGCAAAAGTCTCCTAAAAATATATTCCTTCTACTTGTGAGTAACCCTTACACACAAGCCTTTCTTTGTTTCTAACTATCTCTCAATTCTCATTCAACTTATTTCTATGTACCCACTTTGATCCAATAATATTTTTTATTCTGATCTCGGGACCATTTCCCAAGTTTGATTCTTCTCAATATGCATAAGTTCTTCTTTCATGCTACCATCCAATGCTAATCTTTATAGGCTTCACTTATAGTCTTCGATTCAATCTCAGAAAGTAAACACAGATTTATCTCACTAGCAACATCTCTACTTCTTGTCAATACTCCTTTTGTCTTGTCTCCAATTATCTGACTTTTTGAATGATTCTTCTTCACATATCTAGATGTCTTAGGGGACACCACTAGATCTTCTTCTTATTTTTCTTCTTTTTTCTTCTCTTTCTCATCATTTTCGTGTTATTCCATAATTTCTTCAATCCTTACGCAATCAAGTTCATCAAATACATATCCATCAACATCAATTGAATTTTTCATTGCTTCATCAACCTTGACATTTGTGCTTTTTACAATCTTCCTCAATTTTTTATTCAAACATCTATAATCTTTTCTTTTAGTAGAATATCCAAGAAAAATACCTTCATCACTTCTAGCATCAAACTTTTCTAAAGTTTCTTCATCCCATCTGATATAAAATTTGCTTCTAAATACCTTGAAATACTTAACAATAAGAGTTCTTCCACACCAAAGGTCATAGGGAGATTTTGTATTGTTCTCTTGCTTGAAATCAATTGAATACATAAACAACAATGTGAATAGATTCTCTCTACTAAACTTTCGATAGCCTCAGTAATCATTGATCTAGTGGTCTCTTGAACTATTGTGTTCTTTCTTTCAACACTCCATTCTGTTGAGGAGTTCTCAAAGCAGATAACTTTATTTTTATTCCATGCAATTCACAAAACATATTAAACTCATGGGAGATAAATTCACCACCTCTGTTAGACCCTAAGACTTTTATCCTCAAATTTACTTCATTCTCAACCATAGCTTTGAATTTCTTGAATCTATCTAATGCATCAGACTTCTCTCTAATAAATGTAACCCATGTATATTTAGAATAATCATCATTCAAAAGCATAAATTACCTTTCACCTTGTAGACTTCTCACTCTTCTAAGACCAAAGAGATCTCTCACGACCTGAATTAAAATAATCTTTTCCAATTTATCAAAATTCATATGACATATTCTTCGATTTCACAACCAACTATCATTAATCTGAGTCATAAAGCATCATCCATCAACACCCTTAAGTTGATAGATATTCCCTTCATATTTATTTCCTACAACAATCATTGTTTCAGATCCTTTCCTGATTTCACATTTCTCATCCTCAAATAAAAGATTATATACTTTATTGCACATTTTTGCAACACTCAAAAGATTATCCCTTAATCCCTTAACACAGAAGACATCATTATTATTATGCTAGGTGATCCCACAATAGTGGTTTACACTTTTTGAGGCATCCTGATTTTTGTTGAAATCATATATTTTTAGAAAATATAACGATTGAAGCCTTGAAAAGTTCAAATTAAAGAGGGTTTGATCAAACACCTTAGATCAAACTCCCTTGGATAGAACCCAACTAGTTTTAAACCATACCTATAATGGAGTCTCATTTACACCTATCAAAATGTTGATAAAAACCCATTTTTGATTTACCTTTTGTGGGATCAAATGAATTCATTTAAAATTTAATTTTTGTAAGTATTTAGTCCTTATTATAAGCTTCCCAAAAAGTATAATTTTAAATTTATTTAATTTTATTATTATATATTTTTTATTTTTTTTGGATGTAGCTTTTTCACTGAAAATCAAGCTCTATATTCTACATGTGGAAAAATAGCATATTATCAAAAAAAAATCTAAAAAATATCTATGCACTAGATATTGATGTCCTTGATCCAACTAAAAAATTAAAATTGAATTTTGATACATACACTAGATATTTATGCACTAGATAAAATAAATAAATATCTATGCACTAGATATTTCATGAATTCCTAAAAAAAAAGTTGTGTTAGCAAGTAAACCTATGTCTGAATTGTAATTGGTCTAACATCAAAACTTAATTAAGAAAAAATATTCAATAAAACACTATGAAACCAATTGCATTCACTAGATATTGTAGTTACAAATTTAAATTAGAAAAATTATAATTTTATCCTTCATAGAAAAAAAATTATGTGTTAGCAAGTACACGCCACTCTTTAAAAATGGTGTTTATTGTTAAAAACTAGTTTTCGAAGCAGATGAAAAAAGAAATGCCATTTGAATCCAAATTTTTTAAAATATACATATTTAGAATCTATAGAAAAAAATTCACAAATAAGTAGTTTGCATCATCTTCAAAGTCCTCATGGTTTCGCAACTATACGTGCCTGAAAGTAAAGATTTAGTTAGAAAAATTCAGTTCAATGTCCAATTTGGCCAAAAATTATAAACCAATATTGTGGGATCAACTTGCTTTCCATGAAAAATTATTGAACCTATTACACAAATCTTAGCACCACTATCATCTCCAAACATAACTAAGCCTCCATCATATTTTTCAATTTTAACAAACTTACTCTTATCACCAATCATGTGACGTGAACAACCACTATCAACAACCCAATAGTTATTTTCATGTTTAGCATGTAGGGCAGAGATAATAGTACCTTCATCTTTCTCCTTCTTCGGAGGGCATTCCTTCACCTATTTTTTAGAATTAACAAAAGTAGGTTCATATTTTATAGCCAAGAACAAGCATTCATTGTCATCAAGATCTTCATAATCAAATTCCTCATCAGATATACTAGCATTCTCATTCACATAATATGCTTTGTTAATCTTCTTTCCCTTCCTTTCTTTCCCATATCTTTGTTTATTCCTCTTAGCTCTTTCTAGACACCTTGAAGCATAATGACCTATTCCTCCACAACTAAATAATTTAAAGGGTATCTTACCTTCATACTTGTCGATGCCTTTCTTCATCCTTCTCACAAAGTTAGCTTCTACTTTATCAAGATTTTCTTCTGCCAGATCTTCAAATTTTGTAGCCTTAAAAGTGGCCTCTGATTTGGATCCATTTCTCAAATTCATCTTTCTCACCTCATAAGATGTCAGAGTTCCCAACAACTAATCTTTAATGTAAGTCTTATAATCTATATGTTCTTCAATAACACATACCTTTTCGCTATAAGCATTAGGGAGAGTTCTAAGAATATTATTTATAATCCTGCATTCATCTATTGTAGCACCAAGTCATCGCATTCTAGCTACTACCTCATTCAATCTTTGTACATACGCTTTAACATTCCCCTCTTCAGACATATGTAAGAGCTCAAATGTGTCTCCAAATTCTGCAACTTTTCCTCTTTGACCCTTTCATCACATTCATGCACCTTTTCTAAAGCATCCCATACTTCCTTAGCAGTCTTCAAATTTTGAACTTTAATCAACTTGGACTGAATTTAAGACTTCTTCAAAATGTACTCCACCTTATTGTTCACTTCTTGTGCCTTGATCTCATCAGTTGTACTCAGACCATTAGTAGGAGGAGTGTAAGGATTCTTGTTAGCTTTCTCGACATCATATCCACAATACTCTAGATATTCTTCCATCAATATTTTCCAGATAGAATAATTAGTTCCATCGAACCTCAGATAATCATGAGTAGCTTTTCCATCCATCTCGGACTTTCCTTAAATGGTTAATCTCTTCTCCAAGGAACCAAGATCTGATACCAATTGTTGAACCAAAAAACTAAGAGGGGGGTTGAATCAGTTGTAGAAAATTTAAACCTTTTTAAAACATTCACTACAACTGAGATCAATAAAAAATTCTTAACTCTATTAAAATGATTAAACATTAAGTGCAAGTGCAGAAACTAAAAACAAACACACAAACATAGTAGCACCATATTTATGTGGAAAAACCAATGAGGGAAAAACCACTGTGAGGATTAACTCACACTATAGATAATATGAAAACCGATTACAAAGGCTCACTTCCAAAGCAAGGAATCAATGTCTAGATCATGACTCATTGTCCAACAGGGTTAACCACCTGGAGGGCTCACTACCATAGAGATAAAAAGAAGATAGAAGAGATATGTTATAGAGAGAAGACAATTTCAATGCAAGAGAGATTTCCACCATAATTTTCTCAACCACTTGCAGACATGCATGAAAAATATAGTACACCTTCAGCTCACTATATCTAGAAACTCAACATTTAGACTTCACACTGATCTTCCATACTCACATCACATACATACACACTGATTTGAATCTATTTCACATTTATATTCTCTATTATTTGCACTTATCTCTTTGTACATCTTTCATCAATGACTCATCCTGTATTTATACCATCTTCAACTTTGAAACATATCCAAAGTCAGTCATCCATCATTAAATTCAAATTAGGTCGATGCAAAAACATCTTAGGGTGGAATTAGAATGAGGGTCACCTAAAAACACGCTTGATGAGGACTCAAATAGATCCTAACACGCTTCATCAACTTCGAAATTAGTGTTCAACACAAGGTCAACCAAACCAATTTAAAACACATAGAACAATTAATCACACACAACTCTTGATTTGGTGGTGATGATGCGATGGCATGCCTCCACTTCTAGGAGCCATGCTAGGGAACCCGCACCCTAGCCCGTGAACGTTTTGTGCCTGTGCCTGTGCGTGGAGGGTGGGGTTTGTTTGCTGTCTGGGGGCGTTGTTTGTTGCCTGATTTCCTGTGTGTTGCCAGGGTGCTAGCCCGTGACCTTCCTGCTTTTGTTTTTCCGTTAGGGCTTTTGGGCGCATGGGGAATCCCTTCTCATTTGTGTGGTGCACATGCTATTGGGCCTCGGTGGTGGGGCAGGCGTTTGCATGCTTGGCTCAGACTGCTGGGGGAGTGTGGCGGGAGGAATCATTGATTCCCCATTTTCTTGAAGGGTGAAGTTGTGTGGGTAGAGTTCGGAAGGGCTGGTGGTCAATTTTGTATGGTCGCTGCTGGATCTTGAGTTTCAATGCCTGGGGGGGAGTCTTCGCAGGGTCCGGCGGGAATGAACTTTCGGTCCATTTTTGGATCAAAGTCGTCATTGCATGCAACAAAAATGATTGACAATAGCCTTTTCTTTCAAGATTCAGCAAAAAATGGTGCTTGCAGGTCCAGGGGACCTTGCATCACTAAAGTTAATGGATGTCTTGAGTAGTGTAAAGAGAGACCTAAACTGGTCATTCCATTGGAGATGGTAGCTGAGGATATTGAATATTATTCTAGGCATTCCTTGTATTGCAAATTTTTGGTGATGAGGGTTTCTCCTCACTTTTTGGTGTCTTGGGCTCAGAGGACCTGGTCACCGGAAGGTGAAATGGACATTATGTTGTTGGCTAACAATTACTTCATGGTCACTTTTGACTACATGGCGGATCGGAGTAAGGTTTTTGAGGGAGGTCCCTATTTTCATAACCAAGTGGGGTTGTTTATCAAACCCTAGCATGCAGGTTTCAACCCTTCGGAGGAGCTTCCAAATCGGGTTCCGGTTTGGGTCAGGTTGCCTCGTCTTCCGGTGGAATGTTGTCATGATGATGTCTTGCAGTTGATAGCATCTTTTCTTGGAAAACCTGTTGGCTCATCGCAACAAACTTTGGATAGAAAGGTAATGACTTATGCCCGCATCTGTGTTGAGATTGATTTGGGTAAACCCTTGCTAGATTTTGTGGACATGTGTATGGGTTCTTACTCTTGGGTGCAACAATTGGATTATGAGACTCTCCCTTTCTGATGTCACTTGTGTCATGAATATGGTCACTTGTTGCGTCGATGTCCTAAGGCAAGGCATGTGGAGCCTCCATCTTCTCAGCCTCCATGCAACCCTCCTATGGCTGATAGGGGGAAGGATCCTATTCCTGGTGCTGGGGCTGATGCAGATGGTTTCATCCCTGTCAAAGACCGTAACAGGAATAGGGGTCAGAAGAGGACCTGCAAAGAGAGACAAGATGAAGATACTTTTAATATATTTTAGGTGTTAGATGATCTTAGCCAGCAAGAAGTGAATCCGGGTTTGGTTAACCTGGATTAGGGAATTTTGAGTATAGGCCAGATAGGTCTCCGTTTTGAGGCTACCCCCGATGCTCATGATGTTAGTGTCTCTGAGATGGTCACTGACCTTCATATGGGTGTCATGGTGGACTCAATTCTTGTAGCTGAGTTGAAGAAGGATGGTGGGGATGGGCCTCCCCCGGGTCTAAATGTTAGTATTGATTTCGGGAGGGGTGCCAAGTCTCTTTCTTCCTTAGGTCTTCATCAAAAGGAGTCTTAAAAAGGGGCGGGGGAGAAATCTTCCAAGCCTGGTCATAAAAAGGATTTGGAGAAGATCAAATCAACAGGGGAAATTTTGGTGGAGTCAAGGTCGGTCAAGACTCTGGATGCTCATTTCTCAAATTCCTCGAAATGATTGTGCTATCATGGAATGTGAGGGGCTTGAACAGTGGCCCTCGACAAAAAGTTGTTCACAATATGATTAGGAGTAATGCTCCTGATGTTCTTTTCCTATAGGAGACTAAGTTATCATTCAAAGGTATGGTCGATATGATGCCCAAGTTATGGGGAAATGGTGGGTGCTAGTGCATTGGGGCCCTTGGTTCAGCTGGGGGAGTGGCTTGTTTGTGGAACCCTCAGAAGGTTCACCCTCTCTAGTGGATGTCCTATAAGTTTTCCATTTCTATGGTGGCCTCTTGGTTTGAAACTAGAGAATCTATTTTGTTCTCTAATATTTATGCACCTATTGACCTTCTTGGCAAGCAGTTGCTTTGGTCCCATATTAGGTATGTGTGTAGCATGGCTCCTCTTCACCCATGGATTCTGGCTGGAGACTTCAATGCCATTACTAAGTTGGCTGAGAAGAGGGGAGGTATTGTAAGGCTGGATCCCTCAGTGATTCTTCTTCAAGACAACATCTCTGCTTTGAATCTGGTGGACATTGTGCCTAGTAATGGTCGGTTCACTTGGAACAATCGAAGGTCAGGAGATAATTGCATTGCTGAAAGGTTGGACCGCTTCCTGGTCTCTTGCTTTTGGATTGGAGGCATGTGGACCTCTTGTTCTGAAATCTTGGATTGGAGGGGTTCAGATCACTGGCCTATCAAGCTCGTCATTTCTTTTGCTCGGGTGCCTCAGTCTCCTCCCTTCAAGTTTCAACTCATGTGGTTGCAGGACCCATATTTACATGTTCATTTGGTTGATTGGTAGAAGATTGGCAGGCCATCTTTTGGCACGGTGATGTATACTTTTTCTAAATTGCTCCAATTTACCAAATACCAGTTGAAACATTGGAATAAATAGTGCTTTGGAAATATTTTCCATGATAAGGCTCGTGCTCAGGTTGAATTGGATGGTATCACAAGGGTGATCAGGGAAGAGGGAGTGACGGCTGACTTGCTACAGGATGAGGCTAGGGCCCTAAAGATGTTGGAAGAGTGTGAATTGAGAGAGGAAGTTTTCTAGAAGCAAAAGGCCAGAATTGAGTGGCTTCAAGAAGGAGATAAAGACACTACTTTCTTCTTTAACTTGGTGAAAGCTAGAAGGCATGGTAATTCTATTTCAATTTTGGTTAATGAAAGAGGTGAACAACTCTCTTCATCTCAAGAGATCTTGAATGAAGCAGTGCAGTATTTTGAATCTTTATTCAGGGAGGATGCACAAGGAGGCTCGGTGGATGAGGCTTAAGTTCTTTCTTGTATTCCCTCTTTGGTCACGAGGGAAATGAATGAGCACCTAATGGGTGACATTTCTCTAGAGGAGTTGGAGGGAACTATTTTCCGGATGAAGAAAGGGAAAGCGCCCTGCCCTGATGGCTTCCCGGTTGAGTTCTTTCAAGAATTCTGGGATATTATTAAGTTGGACCTATTGGTTGTAGTTCAGGAGTCTCAGAAGAATAAGCAGATGTTACGGGCTTTGAACACTACTTTCCTTGCCCTCATTCCCAAGTTTGATGGGGCGGATAGGTTAAGTCAATTTCGGCCGATCTCCTTATGCAACGTGATTTACAAAATTATTTCCAAATTGATTGCTGATAGGTTAAAGAAGTGGTTGAGAATGTTGATCTCTAAAGAATAGAGTGGCTTTGTGGAAGGTAGGAAAATTTTGGATGGGGTTGTTATTGCTTTGAAAACTATTCACTCGATGGCTGAATCGAAAGACAGGGTGATGTTCATCAAGCTGGATATGGCTAAGGCTTATGATCGTGTCCGATGGTCTTTTCTCCAGTGAATGTTGGGTGCTTTTGGGTTTGGCCCTAAATGGATCCAGTGGGTTATGAGTTGTGTTACTTCGGTTTCTTTCTCTATGTTAACCAATGGGGAGCACTCTAAACTTTTTGGAGCCTCTCGTGGTTTACATCAGGGAGACCCCCTTTCTCCGTACTTGTTCACTCTATTGGTGGAAGGTATGGGGTGTTTGATCAGAAGGGATGTTGATCTGGGACATATTTAGGGGTGGTGTTGGGGAGGTGATTTGCCACCGCAATCTCATCTGCAATTTGTGGACGATACGGCTCTGATGGGCATGGCCACTGTTAGGGAAGCTTCCAACTTGTGCAAGGTGTTGGATGTGTATCTATCCGCTTTTGGTCAATGAATTAATGAAGATAAGTCCTCTATCTATTTCTTTAACACTCTGGTGCCCATTCAATGGAGAATTTCCCATATCTTGAGATTTCAAATTGGGGTTCTTCCTTTGACCTATCTTGGTATGCCTATCTCTATTGGTAAGCTGCCTAAGGCTTCTTGGCAGAATATTTTAGACAAATTCGGGGTGAAAGTTAATCATTGGACCCACAGGTGGTTGTCCTTTGTTGGCCATGTTTAGTTGCTCAAGTCTGTGGTGCAGGCTTTTCCCATCTACAGATGTATGTTTCAGGTAGCCCCGATGGGGTTTGTTAAGGACTTAGACTCTTTAGCTAGGAAATTTCTATGGGCTAGTAGCTTGGTGTCTGTGAAGTGGAGCCTTGTTAACTGGGATACTGTTTGTAGCCCCTGTAAGTATGGTGATATTGGGCTAAGGAAGGTGCCTTTGACTGGGGAGTCATTGGTGGCTAAGCTATATTGGAGGTCGTGCGTGGAGCAGGATCAGATTTGGGCTAGGATTTTATCCCATAAATACCTTCTTGGTGTTGCTTGGTAGGATATTCCTCGATTCCCCCTGGAGGGGAGGGGATCGATAATCTGGAGTACACTTAAGAAAGGTGCAGCGCTGGTTAAGGGTGGCCTTTTCTATATTTGTAGGGGGGGGTCAAAGGCTCAGTTCTAGTCTGATTCTAGGGATGGTTTTCCTCCCATTACTTCCCAGTTCCCTAATTTGTTGACTCTGAGTCAAATATTTCTAAGGGTTGGCTGGTCTAGGGTGAGTGACTTTATGGCTTTCTCTGTCCATGACCGGTTGGTGACGGTGAGATGGAAGCATCCCGATGAATGGCTTGTTGTTGGCTTGAATGAAGACTGTGTGGAGCTTCACAATATCCTCTCTGGTAGACATTGTAGTTCTCTTCTGGATGGGGACGTTCTCTCTTGGTCTCCTAATCCTAAAGGGGTTTATTTTGTTGCTTCTAGGTATCAAGTGTTTTTATTTTGTAGGGTGGAAGGGGTGGAGGTTCCATGGTGGAAGAAAGTGTGGAATAACTTCTCTTGGAAAAAGTGCAATTGTTTTGTTTGGACTTTGGCCCGAAATAGATGTTTTGACGTGGGACAATATTCGAAAGTAGGGCTTTCAGGGTCCCTTAGTGTGTGTTCTTTGCAGTGGTGGAGAGGAGGATTCATCTCACTTATTCTTTCATTGCTCCTTTGCTTCTCAGTTGTGGAACTTCTGGTGGGGAGTGTGGAATAGTTCCTGTGTTCATGCTTCCTCTTCGATTGAATTTTGGAGTAGTTTGGGTAGGCCTCCTTCGGTGGCCTCTTTTCTATAGGATGTTTGGTTTGTGGGGCCTACTTTCATCTTGTGGCAGATTTGGTTAGAGAGAAATCATAGGATTTTTCGAGGGGAGATGTTGGATGTGCAGCAAGTCTAGCAGAGAATTCTGAGTATGATTCAGGAAACGGTGGCTACTAAATGTGAAATCGGGTTCCCCTTGGAAAAAGGAGATGCTGTGGTGGTGGATAGATTGGGGATCCATGGATCATCTCTGGTTGTTATTGGCCTCAGGAAACATCAGTGCTAGCAGCAGAGGGTTCATAAGGTCGGTAGATGGTTTCCCCCCCTGATTGGCATTCTGAAGCTCAACACTGATGGTTCTTCCTAGGGTAATCCTGGACCGGTTCGGGTGGGGGGGATTGGTAGTGATTCTTCGGGATCGTCTGTATTCTTCTTTTCTATTTGTGAGGGGCTGCAACCCATTAATCTTATGGAGGGTTTGGAAATCTTATATGCATTCGAGTGGGCTTTTTCCTTGGGCTGGCGTAAGGTTATTTATGAGTCTGACTCACAAGTCATGATAAATTTGCTTAAGGATGGGAAGTTGTCGGGTGTTCACTAGCAGTTGGCTAGGTTGGTTCAATAGATTTTGAGGATTAGTTCTTTGATGGAGATGGCGTCTTTCATCCACATCCCAAGGGAGTGGAACATAGTTGCTGATTGTTTGGCTCACTGGGCCTCTGAGTATATGGAGGGTTGGAGGGTTGATGAGCGGGGTCAGGTTTCGTCGGAGCTCCGCCATGACTTGGAGGGGATTCTTGCCGTGGATGGAAATATCAGTAATGGGTGATTTGGTTTCTTGTGTTCTTTTGGGTCTTGTGGGTTTGGGCGTTGGCCTATTGATACTCTATAATGCTTTTCTCTGATTATTAATAAAGTTTTTACCCCTTTTTAAAAAAAAAAAAATCACACACAACTCTTAGCACAATTAAATCCTTCCAAACACCAAAATTATCTTCAACACAATCATAACAACTTAACTCTGGAGCCATAATTCATAAGAGTTAGCCGAAATGAAATCCAAATCAACAAAATTTCTCCTAGACCTCAACCAAATACAAAAAAAAAATCAGTTCACAACTGGTGAACATAACTCGTGTTGTACAATGAATTAGAAGCTAAAAATATGGATATAGCAGCTCCCAACAATCATGATCAACATATCTAATCCACACAAACATAGGAGTAAATATCAGAGCAACCAACGAACACTTTCAACCTTTATTCATTACAATTATCTCAATGTCCTCGACATATAAAACTAATAACCTGCATCAATGACATCATTGACAACAACAACTAGTTGATAACCAATTGACCAGTTGACATCAATTACAACAATTTCATACTTGCAACATAAATACCCACCATATGCTTCCCTCATTTATTTTATTCCTCCAATTGACCTCTCCATCTACTCTTCCCTAATGCCATCCGTTCCAATCTAACTCTGCACAAAAGTTTTATCTTCCTCAATGTAGCCTCTTAGTGGATTTTACATAAAATTTTAGGCAATAAAAGAATAATTTCCTTTATATGACTCGAACTCTGTCATGATTTACATCAGTCTGCATTTGAACTCCTTTGTGGCATGGGCTAATTGTTCTTCTTTATGTATGCTTTGATCTTAATTCACAAAAAAAATTCCTTGATTCCATCATGGCTTGCATATTCCTTTTTTCCCTGTGATTTATTGGTTTGATTTTCATTTGGTTGTTTGTCATCGCCTACCATTTCATTGCCTTAATATATATTCACATAACCCCTTATGTTGTGTGCATAATTTCTATATTTTCATAATGTTTTTAGCATATATTCCTTCTCTTCCCGTGTTGTCTGCCAAGGCTCTCATCTCTATGCATTGATGCTTAATTTACACCATCATCCATCGGCATGTATTATCTATATTAAACCAACAAATTGGACTTATTAATCTACCTTGAGCCATGGAATGGGTCTTCCTTCTCACCTAGGTGCCCTCCTTATGTTGCCAAACATACAATTTTGTATTGCTTGGTGTACCTTCAAATTCTTCACAAAAAATCTTTGTTTCTACATGCATTATCATGACTTTTCCTTTCCATTGATGATCCCATTCACTTTCTTTTCTCCTTATTGTTTTATTATTGCCAATTTATATATTTAATCCATGATAAGTTTGGCCTTTTAACTTATCTATTTTGGCTTCCCCTTTTACTCATAGGATGATTTTAAATTAATTTAGATTCAATTGAAATTATTAAAATTTGGAAGATAAATCAAATATGGAATTTTGTCAATTAGATGAAAACAATGTCAGCCAAAATCAATCGCCAACACCAATTCAAATTTAACTTTGAAACCCAACTATAAGCTCTAAAAATTCAACATGAAACTGAGATCTGACCAAAATGAAATAAAATCAAACCAAGTTGTTTTTTGAGTGATGTGGATAACTTGTCTGCTCAAGATTGTCCTACATGAGATATGCCAAGTATAAATATTGTGAGCATAGGCTCACAAAGGTGGAGTTGAGTGTTAGAATCACCCTTCAAGATTATGAATAATCTACAATGAACTCCATCATTGATAGCTTGACCTCCTCTACCAAATACTTCCTCTTGTTCTCTCCATGCCTTCCTCATGACATGTATTCACTGCAAATCAACCCTTTCAACATGCCTTGAATTTACTTTTGTAACCCACTACATCTACTATAACATGTCACTACCAAATCAACTTCCTTGCGCTGGCTTCCAGATCTCAATCACTCAGGACTTCGCACACCTACAACGATACTTTTGAGCTCTTCAATCATGCTTCCTATATCCACAAGTTTTTTCATAAGTCTCCCCATGTTTGACAATCTTCTTATGCACTCAAAACCTCTTCTCTCTTCCCTTTCCACCCATAGGTTCTAGTGTGAATTGCCTCATAGTTGGTGGTCTTTCTACATGCTTGAAATCTCTGGCTTTGATACCATTTGATGAAGATGGCCCTTCACTCTTCTGATTTCTCACCCAATTTCACAAAACACAGATTACACAAGACTCCATAGTCAATTAACTCTTCAATTGATAATTACATTTATCAATTTCAAGCAATTTCAAATTACACAACATTATATTCAATGTGAAAGTAAATCAAAGAATTGTATTTATTTAGATTTCATGAAATACATATTACAACTACTCTCGGAGCATGGCTCACATAGCATCACCACTCCTCCTCAATTAAAATCAATCTTTAAGCCCATACTACCAGATAACAAATGCTTGTTGGTTTTCCTCTTTATATGTTTGGTTTTAACCAATTTGTGGGCTTGACTCCCCTATTTACCCATTCATCATGGCAACTCCTCTTAGTTCTCTTATTAAGTCTGCCTTCGTGTCCTTTCCTATGTTCGTTCTATTTATTATTAAATTTTATATTCTTGAAAATAGTGGTAGTAAGCTCCTCTTGGCTATGCACCCCTTACTTTATCTTCCAAACTATAATCTTATTTCCTTTTGTGATGCCACAAGCTTTCTTTAAAATTTGTGTTCCCTATATTTGAATCTACATTCATTTTTAAATACCCATCGTAAGTTGCCCTCATTTTTTTGGTGCCTCCAATTGACCTCTCCATCTGCTCTTCCCTAATGTAATCCCTTCCAATCTACTTGCCTTGACTGCATAGAAGTATTGTATTCCTCAATGCAACCTCTTAGTGGATTTCACAAATAATCTCAAGCAATAAAAAATAATCTCCTTTACATGACTCAAACTTTATCATGATTTCCATCACCTTGCATTTGAACTCCATTGCAGTGCAGTCTGATTATTCTTCTTTATGTATGCATTGATCTTAATTCACAAAAAAGCTGCCTTAATTCCATCATGGATTGCATATTCCTTCTTTCCTTGTGCTTTATTGGTTTGATTTTCATTTTACTAGTCTTTGTCATCACCTACCATTTTGTTGCCTTAATATATATTCACATACCACCCTTTATGTTGTGTGCTCAACTGCTATCTTTTCATAATGTTTTCAACATGTATATGCCTTCTCTTCCCACACATCCTACCAAGACTTTCATCTCTATGCATTGAAGTTTAATTTACACCAACATCCATCATCATGTCTTATTTGTATTAAACCAACAAATTGGACTTATTAATTTCCCTCGAGCCATGGCATGGGTTTTCCTTCTCACGTAGGAACCCTCATGTTTCCAAACCTACAATTTTGTATTGCTTGGTGTCCCTTCAAATTCTTCATGGAAACTCTTTGTTTCTACCTACACTATCATGACTCTTCCTTGCCATCCGCAATCCCATTCACTTTCTTTTCCCCTTATTATTTCATTATTTCTAATTTATAGATTTAATCCATTATAAGTTTTTCCTTTTAACCTCTTTGTTTTGGCTTCCCCTTTTACTCATAGGATGATTAGAAATTAATTGAGATTCAATTCAAATAATTAAAATTTTGGAAGATAAATCAAATATAACATTTTGTCAATTAGATGACAACAATGTCATCCACAATCAACCACCAACACCAATTCAAATTTAACTTCGAGACCCAACTATAAGCTCTAAAAATGTCACATGAAACTGTGATTTGACCAAAATGAAAGAAAATAAAACCGAGTTTCTCTTTTGAGTGATATGGATAACTTGTTCACCTAGGACACTCCTACATCATCATGCATCCAAGAATTCAAGAAATCAATCAAGAAAGATCCAATATTCTTGAAGAAATGTGTTTTTCTTCAATCCTTCAAGACAACAATTGAAGGGTGGTGAGTTGTAGCAAGCATTTTTCATTCACCATTTTGTTCCTCTTTCATTATCTTTCTATCAAGGTTTAATTACCAAATTGGGGTTTGACTAAGGCAAACCCCCATACATAAAAACAAAACAATTTTTCCCTCTTTGTGTATGTCTAGGTTACCTATTGATGAAGAATTAAAGAGATCTCAAAGGTGAAATTTTTCATTGTTGAACAAGTTGTCATCATTATTTTCAAGCCACAGAAACTAAGTTGCAAATTTTATTTTTGTCACTTTGACAATGGGACCTATGTCAAATAGAAATTGAAATACAACATTAGAGGACTATCAAAATTTATTTTGGAAGCCCTAACTGAGGCTCATTCGCCCATGGGTGAACCAGTCCCTTAGCACACCTCAAAATCAACATTTGGTGATAGGTACATACCATCTGACCCTTCTTAGATATGCCTGCAAAATTCTATAATAGTCTCTGTATTTTTGAGAATCTGTATTTTATGTATTAGGTTTTATTGTTCAATTAGTTTGAGTACTTTAAATCATTTCAGTTTGTTTCCAAATATTTCCTATTGTCCTAAGGACTGAGATCTAGGTCTAATTGGCTCACCAATAAGGTTGAAAGTCAATATTTACACCTTTTGATCTCTCTCCTAATGAAATTTGGAATAGGTCATTACCCGAGGATCTATATACATATTTAGAACACAAACCACTCTAGGGGAATCCATTTCCCAACATTTCAAATGTAAATTCAATTTCATATTTAAAGCACAAATTCAATATTTCTTAGTAGCTAAAATAATCACCATATTTTCAACACTATTTAATTAATTATCCCATCTTCATGGACCCTTATTAATTAAATAATATTTTATTATTTAATAGATAAAATCCCTATTTACCCTCACCCATTTTATAGCCTAAATAATCTAATCACATTCCTCATACAGTCCACCTTATGTAAATAAATCTAATTATTTATTTACCTATGTCTCCCATCCTCATCTCAAAAAATAAATAAATAAATAATTTATTTAATTACATATTTTCCTTCACATTCTATTAATTGGGCCAATCCAATCAACCTCGTAATCCCCCTCTTGCACATGTATAACCCTTGTCAACCCCCATCAAATCCTTTACATACCCACATATGTAAAAAGGTGTGACCTTTTGTACACAATGAATTATCTTTTGTACACAAAGAACGGGCCTTTGTACATGTGGCATGGCCTTGATACAATGTCGCATGGATAAAAGGACTTTCCCATCCCTCAAGGGTAATCCTACGTACCCTTTCCATCTTTTCCATTTAATATTCCCAAGAAGAATCTCTACCATTGATCCTCCCATTAATCCATATCCCTCTATCTCCTCCACCAAATGAAGAAACTTGTCCTCCTCTAATCTCCATGTGCCTCTTGACCAATATGATCCATTGATCTCATATTTTTATCCTTACTAGCCATTCCTTGATACAAACATCTATAAATTATGAAAGGTAGAAAATTGTCATTGCTTATGGTTTAGGACATAGAACAACAATCTTCTACACTCTCATTCAAGGATGCCCTAGAGATCTCAATCCAAGGATGAAGTAGGGGAAAGAGATCTTGCAAGGGACTATCCTAGGGTATGATTAGAGACTAAAAGAGGGTTCACCACCAAGATAGGGCTTGGAAATACAAATGATATGCAAGAGTTAATGATTGAATCTTATGGTATGCAAAGCTTCACTAAATTACATAGAAATGAATGAAAAATGGAATAGAAATTTGGAAAAGCACAGAGGGGCACCTAGAAGCATGTAGCAGCTTGAATGGAGATTGGAAATGCTGAATATACTAAAATTAATGCAAACTAGGACTCATACACTAGACTGGTTGATTTAATCCCAGCTTAGGGTTTCTGGGAAGGAACAAAAATATGGAAAAAACAAGTGTGGAACTCCCAAAAACTACAAATTTGGCTATACTTGGACTCATACACCAGAAGTGGTGTATCAGTCAAGTTTGGATTTTTCAAAGAATCTAGATCTGAATTTTCTCTTCAACCTCTTCTCTACCTATTCAACTTGATTTTTGGGTCTGAATTGTTGAATTCTGCTCTGTAGAAGTCTTTTAATGCTCTTCAAAACAAGGTGACAACTTGGACAACTTTGTAGACTTGACAACTTCTTTCCAATCTTTCTCCTTAGAAATTCTTCAACCTAGATTTGCATATCACACACTAAAGAGAGGGAAAAATGTTGTTTTGTTAGTGGAAAGGGGTTGGCCTTGGTCAAACCCCATTTTGGTACAATCAAACCTTGTAATGAAATAAAATGAGATAAACGAATGATGAATGAACTAAATGTGATGTTGAAACTCACCAAACCTTAACAATAAAGTGTTGCAAACATGTACGAAGTGGCTCCAATGGACGTATGTCTTGACTTAAATGCTAGCTTGAATCATAAAACCCTACATCACAAATGTTAGCTCAAAAAAAACATGGTGCATGATGACTTTGACATGATGCTTGATACTTGAATAATGCTCCAAAATATTTGATAATCAACTCTTGAAGACTCTTGAATGCACTTGTAAACACTTGAATGCTCTTGTGAACTCAATTTTTCTCTAAGGATCACTTAATTTCTTGCTAGGATGAAAATGAGTGAAATAACCTTGTACTTATACTTGTTTATGCCAAATTTCTCAAAATTACAACACTACAAACTGACATCAAATCTAGGAGAATAAAATCCCACCAAGATTTTGAATTAAATTTAATTTTGGGCCACATGGGACTCGTACATCAAAAGTGGTATATGATCCCATTAGGCTAGGCTATGGGACACACTCTTCAAGAAATCTTAAATTCATGTGAAGTCAATATCAGGTACTCAAAATTTAGGTGGGATCCATACGTCCAAGGTGGCATATGAGTCCCATATCACTAAATTTGGGCCATACAATCCAAAAAAACCTGAAATATGATTGGATGCTATTTTATGTCAGGGTTATCCTTGCAAATATGGATTAATTAAGGCTTGTGGATGCAAAATAAGGCCAATTAAATCATAAAGAAGCTCAATTAATTAATGAAAACCCTAGATAAGTGTGAAAGTGTGGTACAAAACTTTACAACACCCTGAGGTAAAATTAGGCTCATTTGGTTCACAAGGGCCCAATACCTAATGTGAATGTGTTAAACACATTACAACACTAAATCAAGGCAACATTAAACTCAATTTTATAAGGAGGGCCCAAACAAGTTTGAAAATGTCACAGACAACATTTTTTGACACTAAATTTAGCCCCCACTTTAGTGAGAGGATGAACTTGCTTCAAACTCACACTAAAGTAGAGAAGACATTAAGAGGGGTTCAATCATACCAATGCTAGTGGGATAGGGCAACATGAACCAAGAGGTTTGTGCAAGCCCCCAAGATTGATGTCCTATAGAAAACTAACATATGAACAAAAGAACACAAATGAAAAAGGATATAAGAAGAAATAACAATGCACACGCATGCACTACCAAAGAGAAAAGAAAAGAAAAGAAAAAAAGGGGTAGATCAAGATTCAATCATTTGCCCCACATGTTGTGGATTAGATCTCAGTTGTTTGTCCAAAAATGTACACTCACTCTGAGGCAACATAACTTCAAACTATTTGTTGGGTGAGTATCCAAAAAGGTGAGACACATACACACGTGTTCGGTATGTGCCCTCACAAGAAAGTGGCTATGGAAATTCATGCCTAAGTTTAGTTTCCCATACAACCAGACCAAATCTATGCCTCCTAATAACTTTGATAAGGTGCCACACAAAAATTAACTTCAAGCTTCATGAGTCAAGAAAAAATTCATATGCTTAAAACTCATGAACAAACAAGATGGCTCCAAAGGCATGTGCAAAGTGTATTATGCAAGGTGGCCATATAACCAAAATTTCAAATGTAATTTAGTATAAGGAATGTTCAAAGGAGTTTTTCTTATTTCATGTGAGGTATTAGCTCAAGGAACATTGTGCCTAATGTCTCTAAGAGAGTACCAATCAAAGAATATAAGATTCACAACTTAAGGGATGCAATGTGTCACATCAAGCCACTAAGAGGAATATGATATACTAAGAGAGATCACGCTCTTGAGGGACATCACACCCAATGTCACCACAAAGAAAAAGATGCATCACATGAAGTAAGAAGACTACACAATGAAACATGAAAATAAAAAAGAATAATTCCAATGTATTCCCCCACTTTAAACAAATTTCTAAACACCATGTTGTGAGAAGAAATTACTTTAAACTAGAAAATGATAAATGCTAACAAGAAGAAAGACATGAGAGATAACTTGGAAATCCCTATTCCAAGTCATATGTTTCTAAATAAAGCTACATCATGAAAAGAATAAGGGATTGCCCCCGAAAATGAAACTCCAAACACATGAGGGATCTATGGATTTGGGGTCAGTATGTTCTTGCTACAATATTTTTAAGAGAGCTTGGTACTGTCATCCTTCCCCAAATACTCATAGAATTGGAATAATGACACAAAGAGAATGAAAACAAAGAAAAATATTTTGGGTCAACATGGAAGAGACATGAGTGTCTCAACGCCTTATGTTATCCCCAAAAGGAAAACATAAGACAAATAAAAGATAAAGGAATAAATTTTGGGTCAACATGGAAGAGACCTAGATGTATCGATGCCTTGCACCATCCCTAAAAGGAAAACACAAGACAAAGAAAAGATAAAGGAAAAGGAAAATATTTACAACATAAAGAAGAATGTAGGTATAAATAGAGGAATTTCACAAAGAGAGATAGGTACATCAAATAGAACATCACGGGGGATCATTTTACACACATAGAATCACACAAAAGAAAAAGAAACAATGCAAAAGACTAGTTAGGCACATGTGGGTCAACCTGTTAGTAGGTCGTCTACATCCCAATTGTGTTCATTGTATACAAAAGGTGGACACCTAGCCAAAGGGACAATGGAAAATTCACTACTTGGACAAGGCTATCTAATTCTTTCCCCCACTATGTGCAAGACAAGAATGAGCTGAGGTAGGTGATGAGAAGGAGCTCCTTGCATCTTGAAATAATTTTCAATGAATGTAAAGCATGTAACAGTGAGAATACTAGGATCCTACAACTATTACATGGCAAGGAGCAAAAGTAAATGCTTTAAGGGACTATTTCTATGATATCAAACTTTTTAAATATTTTTTTTAAAGCACGACACTCATCAGTACTATGTCCAAGAACTCTATGGTATTAGCAATGTCATGTGTTTGTATTATTCGGATTTGGAGATCAATCTTCTCTTATTGGTGGTAATGTAAGAAGCCCTTGGTTTAAAAGTATTTGTAAAGTTCTTTCAATGGTAGTTGGTGGACAAGGGAATTTTAGTTTCTTTGGTTTGTAAATCCTTCGTCATTTTCTAGATTCACTGACTTCTCTAGTTGAATGTGGAGCAGGAGGAATTACGATAATCCTATCATCCTTATCATTGTTAAGAGGCATTTGTTATTTTTTAGGAAGGAGGACACTCATATCGGGAGGAGGATCTTGATATCCTAACTCTTTAGTATCTTCAGTTAGAGTTTTCTCTAAGAGTTGATGAATGTCATGTTCACTTGTTGTATCACATCCTTCTTTTCTTAAGATGGTGAATCCTTTTCCATATGTCTCTTCTAGATTAATGGAATTGTTTGTCAATTTGTTAACATAGAATGGTTGAATGTTTGCTTGACTAGAGGAACTAGGTTCACCTATTATAGGGGGATTAGGTTTGGTTTTTTTTTCTTCAGTATGTAGGCAATCAAACATCTCAAGTGGTGGGAAGCTAGGGGGGTGTTTGGTTCATTGAAGGGTAAAAGGATGCATTGGTCTCAAGGTTATTAAGGCAATCGTTTAAGAATTTATTCATGTTGTCATAATCTTCTCCAATGATGTCAACATCACGAGGAGGACATGCATTAGGAGTTGAGTGAGCATGAGTAAGTTCAATTTCATTAGGATCATTTCCAAAAGCACAACTTGACACATCCACTAAGGACTTCAAGGACATCCACAACTTACTAAAGCACATATCCATGATGAAATGAAATGCAAGAACTTAGAATAAAAGGTCTAAATGAAAATCTGAGACTATGCAATGTATGTAATGAAGCTAAATTCAATGAGATGAAGAAAGAAAAAACTTTGTAAACTAAAATGGAAAGCTAACAACAACAAATAGAAGCATAAAAACAAAGTTTTGAATGCTAGAAAATATAATTTAAAATATATACTGGGACTAAATTTCCCAGAGGGGCATATGAGTCCCAGTCTATGGGTTTTGGTTTAATTTCAAAAAAAAAAAATGATTTGTATGCTTTTTGGTTTAGATAATGACTAGGGTAAGTGCAAATTTAGATTTCAGATGATATTCAATGATGCAAGATGCAAAATTGCAACCTATATGCACTTTCACTAATGCAAAAATTAGAAATCCTAGATGTCAATTAACTAATGCAAAATATAATCCAATGTTAATGCAAGCTAGATCTAAGATGATGATGCACTCCAAATCAAAATTAAGATGTTCTAAATATAGGTTCACCAAAATAAAAGGTGAAAATTTGGCGTTGCTTATGGTTTAGGACATAGAACAACAATCTTCTACACTCTCATTCAAGGATTCCCTAGAGCTATCAATCCAAGGCTGAAGTAGGAGAAAGAGATCTTGCAAGGGACTCTCCTAGGGTATGATTAGAGACTAAAAGATAATTCACCCCCAAGCTAGGGCTTGGAAAGACAAATGATATGCAAGAGCTAATGATTGAATCTAATGGTATGCAAAGCTTCACTAAATGACCTAAAAATGAATGCAAAATAGAATAGAAAACTAGAAAAGCATAGAGAGGAACCTCGAAGCTTGTAGCAATTTGAATGGAGACTGGAAATGCTAAAAATACTAAAATTAATGAATATTGGGACTCATATGCCAGACTGGGTGATTTAGTCCCATATTAAGGTTTTTGGGCAGGAACAAAAATCTGGCAAAGACAAGTTTTGAACTCCTGAAAATTGCAAATTTGGTTGTATTGGGACTCATACACCAGAAGTGGTGTATCAGTCTAGTTTGACTTTTTTAGAGAATTTGGATCTGAATCTACTTTTCAACCTCTACTCTGCATGTTCAACTTTATTTTTGGGTCTGAATTGTTGAATTATGCTCTATAGAAGTCTTTTAATGCTCTACAAAACAAGGTGACAACTTGGACAACTTTGTAGACTTGACAACTTCTTTCCAATCTTTCTCCTTAGAAATTCTTCAGCCTAGATCTACAAATCACACATTAAAGAGAGGGAAAAATGTTGTTTTGTTAGTGGAAAGGGGTTTACCTTGTTCAAACCCCATTTTGGTAATCAAACCTTGTAATGAAATTAAATGAGATAAAGGGATGATGAATGAACAAAATGTGATGTTGCAACTCACCAAACCTTAACAATAAAGTGTTGCAAACATGTATGAAGTGGATCCAGTGGATGTAGATCTTGACTTGAATGCTATCTTGAATAATAAAACCCTACATCATAAATGTTAGCACAAAAATAAACATGGTGCATGATGACTTTGACATGATATTTGAAACTTGAATACTACTCCAAAACACTTGATAATCAACTCTTGAAGACTCTTGAATACTCTTGTAAAATCTTGAATTCCCTTGTGAACTCAAATTTTCTATAAGGATCACTCAATTGCTTGCTAGAATGAAAATCAATGAAATAACCTTGTATTTATACTTGTTTATGCCAAATTTCTTGAAATTGCAACACTACAAGCTGGCATCACTTTTCAAGAAATGCTTAAATTCATTTGAAATCAGGATCGAGGCTCTAAAATTTAGGTGGGAACCATACACCCAAGGTGGCATATGAGTCCTAGATCACTAATTCTAGGCCATACAATCCCAAAACACCTAAATTATGATTGGATACTACTTTATGTCAAGATTCTCCTTGAAAAGATGCATTAATTAAGGCTTGTGGATGCAAAATAAGGCCAATTAAGGCATAAAGAATCCCAATTAATTAATGAAAACCCTAGATAAGTGTGAAAGTGTGATACAACACTTTACAACACCCTAAATTAGGTACAATTAGGTTCATTTGGTTCACAAGGTCCCAAGACCTAATGTGAATGTTTTAAACACATTACAACACTAAATCAAGGCAACATTAAGCTCAATTTAATAAGGAGGGCCCAAACAAGTGTGAAAATGTCACAGGCGACATTTTTCAACACTACAAATTCAATCCAACCCAAACCATTTAATCATCAAGAAAGAATGAAATATTATGTTTTCAAAGTGAGAAAGCATTAAAGAATATAAATTGGACAAATCCACTCTCAAGTGCAGCAAGAAGTATAGCATGGATTAATTTAGTTTATTTTATACTCTTGTTTAGATTTCTTAGGCCTAATCTGAGTATTTTTTTTCCTTTTATGGTGTTCAATTATGTGCTTAAATTTTTCACTTATAACACAAAATTCATGCACACACCTATTAATCAAACCTTCAAAAATTGGAATGACTTTTGTAGCATAGAAAGAAGGAACCCAACTTACCCATTTATGGTGCCAAAGAAAATGTAATTTCACTCTTGTAGCTTTGAAAACACCATGAAAAATCAATTATGTATTGCAATTTTCATCTGGATGTTTGAGCACAAGGAATTCAATATATTTGAGTCAAAATCCTTAAAGGAATGTTATAAAACCAACATTTCCAATAGTAATTTCTCACACAAATGAAATAGGTGAGTTTCTTGCTATCCATTAACAGTCACTTGTAACATGAAATTCATGCACACACCTAGTAATCAAATCTTCAACAATTGAAATTATTTTTGTAGCATAGAAAGAAGGAACACAACTTACCCATTTATGGTGCCAAATAAAAAATAATTCCACTCTTGTAGCTTTGAAAACACCACAACAACTCAATTTTGTATTGCAATTTTTTGTTGGCTATTTGAGCACAATGAATTCAATATATTTGAATCAAAATCTTTAAAGGAATGGTAGAAAACCAACATTTCCAATAGTAATTTCTCATACAAATGAAATAGGTGAGTTTCTTGCTAGCCATTAACAAATTTGAATTTGGACCACTAATTTGATGAGGCACATAAATCAACAACTAGTGTATTCCTATCCTTTAGCACAAAAGAATTTGGAATTTCCATTGGTGAAGTTGCATTGTAAAGAGAATATGGATGGAAATGACATATTGATAACTTTCCATATGGTTCGATTGAAGGGATAAAGTATATCACCTTTCTTTGACATTGTGGAGGACATGTGACAAGATAACATATCAACACAACTTTGAAAAAATGGGCACAATTGAAGTTTCATTACAAAGAATTTATACATTCCAATGATACATCACCACTTATAAAGGTGTCACCAAGTCATGGGAAGAGTCCCAAAGTCATCACCCAAGTCTATATGCTAAGATACCAAGTTGTATTTTCTTATCATTGTGGCTTCCAAGTATTAGTAGAGCACAATAACACACCTTCAAAAGGTCCTACTCAATGAAATCATGCTACAAAGACACATTGCATTTAATAGGCAATAAAAACATAGTGCTCATTGATTTATCTTCACAGTTTACCATATGCTCAACAAGAAATGAGGCAATTGTTAGAGTAATCATGCATTAGATAACAATTAATTAACCTTTAATTAATTATTAGTCCAATTTATTCTAATGCACTTAAACTAAACTTAGGAGTTCTTTATTCAATTAACTAAGTTCTTTTCTATGTTAACTAAAGTGAGAAATTATTAGGGTTTCTCCTATATAGTACTCAACCCTCATTTTATTATCATACTCTGGAGATTTACTCTCAAACTCTCAACCTTTAAGTACTTTTTTTTTCCTTGAAGATTCTTGAGGTTCATTCCATAGCTTTTTCTTGTTGAAGAATATTGCACATTTTGTTTGCAGATCTCTTGCATGGACTTGGTGTCTTTGTTCATTGTTTGATCCTATGGCTCATTTTTTTCACAATTCTAACATGGTATCAGAGCTTAGATTCAATGAACCTCTTCTCGATTTATGAGGTTTTTTCTTCAACAAGGGTTATAGGCTTCATATCTGAATCCCCGTTGCCTTTTTTGTAAATTTTGGAGGTGGGAATTTTGGGTGCATTTTGGTATAGAAAGGACCTCACCGTTGGATTTAGAGTTGTCAAGACAGTCATATTTGGCTTTTATTTAGCCTGATTTTGACTCTTGAGGTCAGATCTATGAGGGTTTGAAGTAGTTGTTTTTTTCCAAATCTAGAGGGTAGCTACATTTTTGAAGCATTTTGGCACGAAAAGGACCTCATGGTTGCATTTAGGAGGCCAATTCCATGAATTTTGACTAAAATTTTCCCTATTTCAACGTCAAGAACTTCTAAGGTAAAAAATTGTCTCAGGGGTCGTATGACTCCTATACAACCCCTTCAACACAAAAATAAAAAATAAAAAGGTCAATGGTTTTTTAAAAATTTCTTATTTTTTAGAAATTTCCCAAAAATTAAAACAAACATATTATAAAATCTTTAAAAAAAAGGTTTTTTGAAAAATATAAAAAAGGGGCCCACTTTATGTTTAATGCATAGGGTATTGTGCATGCAATACCCTGGCATGTGTATCCCTACCAAAGTACGGTGGTGGCCATACTTTGTGGACATTTTTTTAAAATTTTCGATCACCTTTTTTATTTTTTTGGTAGTGCCCTTTGTTAGAATATTCCATCAAGAAAGGAATATACCATTCGTCAGGCTTTTTTTGTAGGTGATCATTTTTTTTCTCAATAGAGGGAATATTCACATAATATCCGTTGACATCATGCTAATGTCATCATGACGTTAGTGGTATGGATGCATGTTCATGCCCCCTTTGACCCTCCTTATACCCTAAAGGGGGTGTTTTTATTTTATTTTGGCCATAACTTGGGCATACGATGTTGGATTTTTGTAAACAAGGTATCATCGAAAAGTTGGTTTTGCCAAATTTTTAGTGGTGTGGGTCTAATCGGCTATTTTTTCTACTAGTGCATTCTATAACCTATGGAAGTCAAAGGTGTTGTTTTCAGTCCTGAGCTCATAACTTTTGACTAGATTTTTTTTTTTTGCAATTCTAGTGGTGTTGGAGTCATCTTTCAAATATCTTCACAAAAATTCATGCCTTTTTTCTAGATTATTCTCCAAGTACATTTATTCAAGCTTTTTTGTTTTCGCACTCTAGTGAATTACTTGGACATTTTAGCTCATGGGAACTTGTTGTTTGCATCGGATGACTCGTTTTTGGATTTTCTATATGTATTTACAACATTTTGTCCTATTTGGAAATTTTAGACATTGTTTCATGCACACTCTCTTTTGTAGACGCACTGAGATAAAGTGCCATTTTGGTGTATATTTTTTGGGGATTTCGCACATCATGTTGTGCCTTTTGTATTCACACTATGATATAAAGTTCCATGGGGGATTTGATGTTTGGCTTTGGTTTTCCATCACACCTTTGTCAAGTGAGTTCTCTTCCACAATAGTAGTGACTCCTGGTGATTCTTGCCTCATGCATGTGTGCCTTAGTTTGCACACCCTTTTATTTGTAGGTTGTTTCTCTTACATTCACTTCTTGGAATCACACAATTTTTGTGTACCTATCTTGGCTCTACCTTTTCAGCATTATGGGGGGGTTCTATTGTTGGTGCTAATGCTTCATTGATTTCATGGTTGAGTGATCTACGTATCTAGTTCTTGTTCCTATGTACTTTCAAATGCAGTGTACATCAATAGTTGGTTACATGCATTTTAGTGAGATGGATCATTTTCCATATGGACACTCTTGCATTCCTATTTATGGGGGTTCTTCATTTCAGCATTATAGCAGTCATCATTCGACAGTAGTCTATAGCTTCTTCGTGCTTCTATGATATTCTACATGTTCCTATTTTTTTGGATATTATTTTGGTTGGAGGCTTGTTAGTTCTTCACACCTTGATTTGGATGCCTTTTCATTCCTTCATTCGCCTTTCTCTCTTTTGGAGAGGAGTTTTCTCTCATTGTGGTTTTCTCCTTTTCTCTAGTTTTTGAGAGATTTTTTATTTGTACATGGGTACCTCTCCAGGCTTTTTTGTCAGGACCCATCATACATTATTTTAGGGTTTTTAGCTACTCCCTAAGTTAATATTAAGGGGTTTTTAGAGTAATCATGCATTAGCTAATAATTAATTAACCTTTAATTAATTATTAGTCTAATTTATTCTCATACACTTAAGCTAAACTTAGGAGTTCTTTATTCATTTAACTAAGTGCTTTTCTATGTTAATTGAAGTGAGAAATTATTAGGGTTTCTCCTATATAGCACTCAACCCTCATTGTATTATCATACTCTAGATATTTACTCTCAAACTCTCAACCTTTGAGGACTTTTGTTTTCCTTGAAGATTCTTGAGGTTCATTCTATAGCTTTTTCTTGTTAAGGAATATTGCAAATATTGTTTGCAAATCTCTTTTCTGGAAAGTATCTTTGTTCGTTGTTTGATTGTGTGGTTCCTATTTTTCACAATTCTAACAACAATCACCTAGGCCCAATCTATTTGATTGATACATTCCATCATAGAGTGGAAGCATAAGTTTTCTCTGAGTGCATATCAATAAACTATGTTGCATAGAGTGAATTCACTATACTCTGAAAATTCCACATGTACAAATATTGGACCCATGTATGTGTTGAAATCACAGATCATTAAAGGAGTTGTGGAAAAAAAATTCATGAGCACAACTTGTAGAGACTTCACTTTCTCAAACCTATACTAAAAGGAAGAAGTGGGCTCCATAAACAAATTAGCATGACAATGGCCCCACAACCTTGTTCTGAGTAAGAAAAGGACTATAATGGAATCCACATGGCATAATAGTGCATGAGTAAAACTTAGAAGCTATTATGCATTAATAAATTTGGCCATAAAGAGTGAGCATGCTCGAATAAAACACCACATGGACATAGGTAGGGACCACCAAATGATATATTTTCAGAGTGAACAATAGTGCTAATTAAAGTATTAGGAAAAATAGCTATTTTGATTACTAGATTAAAAGGGTTCAATAAATAAATGTAACCCTAAACATGAAGAAATTACTTAAAGTGCATGGAGTTGGCTTAATCAGTCAACATGAAGATAGAGAATTAGGGCACAGACCAAGGCCAAAGGGTTTGGGGGCTTTACACTTATTGAATAAACCCTTAGAAAATTGTATTAAAAACTTTAGAAATTTGTAGGTTTCAATACGGTCAATTAGGGTTTTTCTATTAAATTATAGAGCTCAAAGAGACTCATGCTATCAAATAATCTAGAAATTTCATTTTAGCCAAAGACTAACTCTATAGCCTATAAATTGATCTTTTCTATATTATAACCTAAAAATAACACCTTTTTTAATCTTAACATTAGGGGAAGTTTGAGGAAATTTCTCAAAAAAATAATCAATAAAATTCGTTGGCCCATCCTCCAATCTATCATTGATTGAAAAGGTAAAAATGTAGCATCCCTTATACATACACTACTTAATTTTCATAGTAGAAATTATACAAAGAGATATGGGCCTCTATACACTTGTAATCTCAACTACTCCACCTAGATCATCAACACACTCAATGGGAATTAAGCCAATACATTTCAACACTATATCATAAGAGCCCAATGGAATGATTCAAAGGTCCATAGATATATTGAAAACCTGAAGTCCCAACTCACAACCTATCACAATTGTGTCAACTACCAGATTCCCTCTCAAAGCCAATTCAACCTCCCAACTATAATCTTTCCTAGATACCACCAAACTAAAAAACTCCACTATAGAAGGTGCAATTTAAAGGAATCAAATATCTTTGAATCAAAAAATATAGAAACTGGAACATCCTAAATAGAACCTAGATGCTCTATTATTATATCTTGGTGCTCCACCTAATAGTTCTCAACCACTATAAATAGCTGGTGTGATTTCCCCTCATCACCCATAATCTACTATGCATATATAATTTTCTAAAAAATTGGTCTACTAGAGATCACTTGACTAATTCTATGTGTCGATTATGTTTAATTTATCCCTATACATTGTTTTTGAGGTTGCTAATATCTATGTAGGCCCTACAACTACCATGCTATAAGGGGCGCTCCCCAATATGGTGGAGATATTTTTATCTATTGCTACTATTACTAATGTGGCCTAGGAGGCAAGGAAGTGAACTTGAATCCTCTAATCTATGAGAGTGGTGGCCAATAAAAACCCTAATTTTTCATGGCTAATTGCAATTCCAAGAGTGATCCCTATTCTCCAATGACATTTTCTAAT
Source organism: Sequoiadendron giganteum (assembly GCA_007115665.2). Taxonomy (NCBI): domain Eukaryota; kingdom Viridiplantae; phylum Streptophyta; class Pinopsida; order Cupressales; family Cupressaceae; genus Sequoiadendron; species Sequoiadendron giganteum. The sequence goes on along the minus strand of CM021102.1, from coordinate 187,600,514 downwards.
TATTCTCTACAATAAATGAATTATTCATGGTGAATTGTAGAGTCTCAAGATTGGCTAACCATATTGGACCTACTATTCCTTGATTAATCCCTCTTGTAAAATGATTAATGAGATATATTATTTTCTTGAATATAATTCACATATTATAGTAGCTCCAAAAAATGGCCCTCATATTGGGCTACTATGAATCCCTTCTATTTTAAATTAGGGAAATCATTAATACATCTATGTAGAAATGATTTGATATGTATCTATTTGTTAACTACTCTAGAAAAGTATTTCAAGACATTGTATCCAACTCTAAATGATTATTCCCTTCCTCTTGTTACTATCAAGTTTTTTTAGTTCCTCTAACAATGTGAACTATAAATTGTACATTATTTTTTCTCTCATAAGAATGCAACCCAAATAATCTCTCCAAGCTAAGGATCCATGACTCTACCCCAACATCATGTATAGATCCTTCAAAGGTAGTTGGCTAGCTGAAGTAGCTCTGTTATGTGATCCCTCATGTCTCAAGGAGCCCTTTATGTCTCAACATTATCTAGTTGTTCTACTCAATCAGGTATATGATGAACCGATTCTCCAACCATCTCATCCACATGCTCTACTCTCTCATGTGGAGGAATCCTACTATGCTTCCTATGCACAAAAGTGTTCTCCTCCAGCTACTATTGTGATTGAACCATATAAGGAGTCTCAATCAGGGGTGATAACTAATTCTAGACCACATCTATTAATTGTTGTAATGCGTTAAGTATATATGGCCCATGGTCCTAGGGTACATCCTAATGAATTAATTTTAATAAAGATATTTTTGAGTTTTTTGGCTACAAAAGTGCTCTCTTGCCTATATGATCATGATAGAAAATCATTTTTTTATCTGGGTTACATTCTACATTAACAATATGTAAGGAATTAACCACAATAAAATGCTTAGGGTGAGTGCAATATCATGATGGACCAAACAATGACAAAAGGAAAAAAATGTGTTTTTACTTAGCCAAAACTATGAAAAAAAAAATTGCCTTTTGTATGGGTTGGATAAAATTTGATTTTGTTTTGTTAATACCAAACCAAAATGAATATCCATTATTAATAGATATTTTTTGATAATGGATATCTATTTCCCACAAGTATTTTTGTCATTTTTTTATGCTTTCAAAAAGAATATGCATTTTACAAGGAAGACAAATATCTATTTTGAAAATAAAAATGAATATTCATTTCCTACAAGTATTTTCATCAATTTTATGTTTTCAAAATTGATATTCATTTTGAAAAGCCCAGAAAAACACACTTTAGTAAAATAGTCATAAATTTTGTGTTACTTATTGAAATTTTGATTTTTTATAGGCCTTGGAAAGGTGATACAAAGATCTACACAATGGATAAGATAATTTTGCTAGGTTTTGCACCAAAATTTAATTATAGTGATTTTAATTTCCTTCAATTTTTTAAATTATAATTCTCATAACTCTTGCATACAAAGTATTTTTTTCATGGTTTATTTGCAATAATTTTCCCAAAATACTTGAAACATTAAAGTAATAAATAATCAAACATTTAGATTTTTTTTCTAAGGAGAATAAAAAAATTGCATAAATAATCATAGAAGGTCTCCTTGTTTCCTTTGATCCTATACACATCTTTGCCCAAGTTGACCTAGGAGAACATGCCTCTCCCTCTCTCCCTCTCTCCCTCTCTCTCTCTCCCTTTATATATTTAACTATCTCTACCTCTCTCCCCTATCCTTCTCTCTCCCCATCTACCTATCTCTCTCCCTTTCCCTCACTCTACCTCTATTTATATTTATCTCCTCTCTCTCTTCTTCTCTATGTAGCTCTCTCCCTTTCTCTTCCCCTCTATCTTTCCCAAGTTATATATATACACATATATCTCCCTATTTCTATCTCTATCTCTCCCTTTGTCCCTCTACCTATATCACTCCATCTTTCTATATCTCTCTGCCAAATCTCTATACCTCTCTTTGCTACTTGTCTCTATCACCTCCATTCTCTCACACTCTTTCCGTCTTTGTATATATCTCCCTATCTCTCTCTTTATCTCTATCTATATATCATTATCTCTACCTCTATCTTATTCATTCTCTCTCTATCCATATCTTTATCTACCTTTGTCTCCCCATCCCTCTCTATCTCTCTCTATCTCTCTCTATCTCTCTATATCTCCCTCTTTCAATATCTCTCCCTCTCCCTCTATATATTAATCTATCTCTCCCCATCTTCTTATCTCTCTACATCTCTACCTATTTCTCTCCCTCTCTCTACCTCTATCTCTCTATATATCCCTTCTCTATTTATCCCCCACCCCCATCCCTCCTTTATCTCCCCCCTCTCTATCTCTCTATATCTCACTCTTTCTCTCTAACTCTATATCTCTCCCTCTCTATCTCTATTTATCTCTATCACTTTATCTCACCATCTATATCTCTCTATCTCTCTCCATCTTCCTCCATATATATCTCCCCATCTTCCTATGTATCTCTATATATTCCTCTTTGTCTCTCCCTCTCTACTCCTATCTCCCTATCTCTCTTTATATCTATATCTATTATCTCCCTCTACCTTTATCTTCCTCTATTCCTTTCTATAGAGAGAGGTTGAGTAGATATATAGAGAAGTAGAGAGGGAAGGTGAGAGATAGAAGAGAGATATAGAGAGATATCTAAAGGGGTGAGAGGGATAATAAGATGGATGGAGTGAGAGGTAGGTAGAGAGAGACAAATATAGGAAACAAAGAGAAGTAGAGAGGGAGGGAGGAAGGGATATGTAGAGATAGAGAGGTAGGGTGTGAGGGATATAGAGATTAGGTAGGTAGATAGAGATAAAGATGGAGATGTAAGATAAATAGAAGTAGAGACACAAAGAGAGGTAAGGTGAGAAAGATAAAGGGATAGGTTGGTAGAGAGAGGGAGGGTGGGGGGATATAGAGATAAGTAGAGAGAGAATGAGAGAGAGTAAGGTGGTAGGGATAGAGTGAGAGGTATGTAGAGAGAGAGGGTGAGGGAAGATAGAGAGTAGAAAAGGAAGAGGAGAGAGAGGAAAAGAGAGAGAGAGGAAAAGAGAGTGAAAATGAGAGAGAGAGGGAATGAGGGAGAGAGGGAGGGAGAGGTATGTAATGAGATAGAGGTAGTGTGATAGAGGGAGAGGTAGGTAGAGAGAGAGGGTGAGTGGAGATAGAGATAAGTAGATAGGGAAGGTGAGAGAGGTAGAGAGGAGATAGAGGGTGAAGAGAGATATAGAGATATATCTAAAGGGAGAGAGATTTGGAATGATGGAGGGATGGAGTGAGAAGTAGGTAGAGAAAGAGGGGAGATAGAGAGAATTAGAGAGGGAGGGAGGAAGAGAGAGTTAGAGATAGAGAGGTAGGGTGGGAGGGATATAGGGAGAGGTAAATAGAAAAAGAGGAATATGGAGATGAGAGATAAAGAGAAGTAGAGATAGTGAGAGGTAATGTGGGAGGGATAGAGGGAGAGTTAGGTAGAGAGGGGGTGAGTGGAGATAGAGATAAATATAGAGGGAAGGTGAGAGAGGTGGAGAGGAGAGAGATGGCGAAGAGAGATATAGAGAGATATATAAAGGGAGAAATAAGTGGAATAAGGGATGGATGGAGTGAGAGGTAGGTGGAGAGAGGTATATGGAGATAAAGATAATTCTAGAGAGGGGGGATGAAGAGTGTTAGAGATTGAGAGGTAGCGTGGGAGGGATATAGGGAGAGGTAGGTAGACAAAGATGAAGATGGAGATGATAGATAAAGAGAAGTAGAGATAGAGTAAGGTAGGAAGGATAGAGGGAGAGGTAGGTAGTGAGTGTATCCTCCACTCACCCTCCCTCTCTCTACCTACCTCTCCCTCTATCCCTCCCACCTTACCTCTCTCTTTTTCTCTACTTCTCTTTATCTCACATCTCCATATTCCTCTTTATCTACCTACCTCTCCCTCCCTCCCTCTCTACCTCTATCTATCTCCTCTGACCATCTCTATATATCTACCTCTCACTCCATCCCTCCCTCCCTTATTCCCCCTCTCCCATTAAATATATATCTATATCTCTATTCTCTATCTCCTCTCTACCTCTCTCCCCTTCCCTCTACATATCTCTATCTCCATTTACCCTCTCCCTCTACCTACCTCTCCCTTTATTCCTCCCACCCTACCTCTCTCTCATTACCTACCTCTCCCTCCCTCTTTCCCTCCTTCATTATCTCTCCCTTTCACTCTCTCTCCCTCTCCCTCTCTATGTACCTCTCTCCCCTTCCCTCTTTACTTCATTCTATCTCCCCTCACCCTCTCTCTCTACCTACCTCTCACTCTATCCCTCCCACTTTACCTCTCTTTCCCCTTCCCTATCTAATTATCTATATATCCCCTCAACTCCCCTCTCTCTACCAAACTCTCTCTCTATCCCTCCCACCATCCCTCTCTTTCTACCTCTACTTCTCTTTATCTCCCATTTCCATCTTCCTCTATGCCTACCTACCTCTCCCTATATACCCCCACCCTAACTCTCTATACTTCTCTCTATCTCCCCTCTTTATATCTCCCCCACTACATACCTCTTGCTCCATCCCTCCCTCATTTCCCCTCGCTCTCACTTTAGATATCTCTCTATACCTCTCTTCTCTTTGTCTCATATCTACCTCTCTCTCACCTTCCCTCTCTAATTCTCTCTATAGGAGTGAGATGTGGAGAGGGAGAGAGAAGGAGAGAGGGATAGAAATAAGGAGAGATGTCTAGAGATAGATATGACTTGGGAAAGATAGATAGGGAAAAGAGAGGGAGAGAGATAGGTAGATAGAGGGAGAGGGAGAGTAAGGAGGGATAAATAGATAAGAGGGAGAGGTGGAGGGAGAAAGGAATAAATAAATCCAAAAGGTGCATTTTTAAATATTGAGAAAATAGAAATATCAATGATGTATCAAATGTAAAAATGAAACCCTAATGTGGTTGGCAACGATGGGTAGGGTAAGTAAAATTGATTTTAAAATCAATATAATAAATAAATATTTAACAATATAAAATCAATGAAGAATTGGTCATGCAAAGAGTTTCAAATATAAAATTGAGATGTAAATATCATAAAATTATAGATCTAAGAAATGCTAATATGAATAAGAAACCATAGAAGAATACTAGGTTGTATAGGATTGATTGGGTTTTCTAAAATAAAAATAGGTATAAAGAGAGATAAAGAGAGGAAATAGAGGGAGAGGTAGAGAGATAGGTCTAGAGTTTGGGGGAGAGAGATAGAGAGAGGGAGAGAAGGATATATAGGTATAGAGATAGAGTGAGAGGGGAGAGGGAGAGATATAGAGATATAGCTAGAGGGATAGGGAGAGAGAGCTGATATTGAGAGAAGTAGAGAGGGAAAGAGGGAGGGAGGGATATTTAGAGAGAGAGGTCTAGAGATTAAGGAGAGAGAGTGCATGAGAGAGAGGTCTAAAGAGGGAAGAAGAGAGATGGAAGGAGGAAGGGATGGAGAGGTAGAGAGATAATTCTAGAGCTTAATATATTAAGAGAGAGATATCTAAAGATGGAAAAAGAGAGGGAAGGAGAGAGAGAGAGAGAGAGAGAGAGAGAGAGAGAGAGAGAGAGAGAGAGAGAGAGAGGAGGTTTAGGTCTAGAGCTCAAGGGGAGAGAGAGGTAGAGAAAGAGACAAAGAGATATGATGATTTATGAAAATGTGTTCCTCCCCTTACCATAAAAAATCTAAATAGTTCATTATTGATTAATTCTCTAATGTTTCAAGTATTTTGAGATGATTGTTACAAAAAATCATGAAAAGGGGACTTCATATGTAAAATTTGTGAGCATTTGATGTTTCAAAAATAAAGGATGAATTTCAACTAATTATAATTAACGTATGTGTATAATCTAGAAACAATGTCCAGTCCATTGCATGTAGCTCTAAATTGCCTTTCTAATGCATATAAAAAATTAAAATTTTGATTAGAAATGCAAAATTTATGCCCATTTTACTGAAGAGGAATTTTTGGGCTTTTAGGTCATGGATATTCATTTTGAAAAATGTGATGCAAGAACATCCTGGGAGTTCGGTTATCCAAATCTACAAAAAAAAATAGTATGGTTTTAATTTTTGGGTTTGAGATTGAATTTTGGCTTTACGTTTTTGGTGATGATAGTTGGCCTTCTCTAATGATTCAAAAACTAAGCCCTTAAAGTTGTAACTCAAAGACTAGACATTTTTACTAAATAGCTATCTTTCTCATCATGAATGTTCATTTAATTGTCAACCCAGGGACGTCAACTTGAAATGGGTCAGCACTATATGTGCACTAGGTTTCTATTGTAGCCATATTCATTGTATAGCTAGGAAAGTAATGATTCTGAAAGTAAATTGCTTGAAAGGAAGTAACATAAACACTAAGAATAAACCAACAACTTTACTAAACCAAAATGCATGATAGAAATAAAAATCTTAGCGAATGAACAGGAAACTACTCTGTTTGCTTTGGCTGCAGGAACAGACAGTTGCCAGAATTGTAACTATTACTGAATAGAAAAATAATGACTAAGCTAAAATGGTGGAATTCTCACCAAGTGGACCCCCTTGGATGAGTATCCCTTAAAACTAACTCAGATGCAGAAAACTTATAACTTCATTTTATTCATTGAAAGCATGATTACAATAAAGCAGCAACATAATAGTATTACTTGAAAATTAGAAATGTGAGTACAACATCAGATCAATCAACCTTATGAGAAGGAGTATTCGAGTCTTATTTATAGAAGTAAAACCTAATAAATACCTAACAAGGTGATCAACTCCAACAGATTAGGAGGACACCACTTATGGAAAGCATAAAAAGAGGAAATGAGGTTATGCATGCATGGAATCTGGCCAAGCCAACCTTGCCTTAATGCATATCTACCATAACAACACCTCCTATATTCACTCAACCAATGATCATTTACAAGGAAGTTACATTCTTCAATTCAAACTAGGATTTTCCCTCCATTGAGAGTTTTCCCTCCATTGACCTTTTAATGATCATCTCATTGACTTTTTTGGCAACCAACCAGTTGGAAGAAACTCCCTCAACTTGTAGGCTCTAATTATATCTGCATAACAATATTAGAATGCACAAACAATTACATATATATAACTAACTTAAAGTAACATTCATTAATCCACATGTAAAACAACATAGATAATTCACATAGCATGTTAATGTCATTAAAAGTCACAAGGATAAAATTATGCCCAATTTCTATGGTTTTGAGGAAATAACATTGAAAATGCCAACAACCAAGTGTCAAAGTCTATGGTAACAACAAAAAATAGATAATAAACCCTATCAAAATTGAGCCATTAATTGGACTCATCAATGATAACTATGAAATTCTTGTCAATTTCATTTGACAAAATGTCTCAATGCCAGTTCTTTCATTTTTCAATTAAATGGTAAATCAATTCTAAATGTTTAAAAATTGATTTTGGACAATGTTTTGAATAGAAACTCGATTGATTAAGAGTGATATTTGAATTAATTTATTCCCACCTTGGAAACACTTGGATGGAACAGGAGCTAGAATGTTTTAAAATATTTAAAAATCCATATTGCTAAGAAAAGGAGAAACAAAGGTATTTTATTTTCATTAGAAGAAATTAAAATTAATATATGACAACATGAATAGGAAGGGGAAAAAATAAGGAGAGAATGTGTGGAAGGAATGTGAAAAGAGGGAGCACGCTGGGTAAGAAAATATATCATATTTAATAAATAAAAATAAATAAAGATGACAAGGGGGTCACACTAGGCAAGATTGGAAGTTGAAAAAGAAATGAAATTTGAAACATAGGCACATAGAAATGAGGATGAGGGAATAAGAGATTATTTGCATAAACATTGGAAATAATCTACAATTAAGAGAAATACTACATAAATTAAATCAATTTCATATTTAACAAAGGAAAGAAAGGTGAGGCAATGTGGTATGAATACAAGGGGAGCTAGAAAAAAAGGTCAGTGTTAAAATTTGTGAAGGTTCGCACATAGGTGTATGGGAGTGAATTTTTACCCCTTATGCAAATTCCCCTTTCACACATCCTCACCTTAGAAAATCAAATTTGGAGGCAAAATTCTACATCACCCAACTTCCTTCCTTCCACTTGGCATTTGTTTGTTGTGTTGGTGGGAGAATATTTGTCAGGGACACACACACGATGCATAGACGTTTGCAAAGGGCATTGCCATCCCTGATGGATTCCTACGTCTGAAGTTGGCAGAGGCATTACACTTTCGATTGGGGTTGATTTTTAATGTCTCTCTTCGACCAACCAACCCTGAAAATGGTAGATTCTTCCCACTTCTTCCTTCAAATTCATTCATTCTCATTCCATTTCATCTCTTTAGAAGCTCTAGAAATTCAATCTCACTCTCAAGAAACACTCCATCAACTCCACATAGTAAGTGTAAAGCAAGCCATCCTAGTGTGGGCTTGAAGTCTTGCGAGACCTCCCTTCATCATAGTTGAGGTTGTGGTGACCTTTCCAAGTTTTCTTTCTCCTCCATAGGCTAGTGAGATTTTGGGTGGAGGTGGTAATGTTCAACTCCTTTCCTTTGTGATTTGGTTGAGTAACATTATACTATTTTGTAGTTTTTATTACAACTTCTACTTTCTTTACCTCTTTATCACATATTTCTATCTCATTGCTATCTAGTTGTCCATGGAGGTGGGAACACCAAAATGGGGGTCTAACTGAGGTAGACCCCTATATGGACCCAACATTTTCCCCTCCTTCTTGTGTGTAGGTGAATATTCATTTGGAGCTAGATGGAAAACTACCGCATTGGTGAGATCATCTTCATCACTCTAGCCTTCATCTATCTGCTTTATAATCTTTGTTTGTATCTTTCATACTTTATTGTCCTGTTTTGTTCACTTAAGAATAACTAGCTAGGTCATTATTTTTTTTTGTAAGTTTATATTATACTTTTTTCCTCTAGTAATATGAACGCTAGCACGCCCGAGAGATGCCATCATGTCACGTTGTCATATCAGAACTATGTTGTCATCCTCAAACAAAGAGCTATTTGAGGTACAATATTGACCCTGAAAACCAGCTCACCTAGCCTGAACTTAGATTCCAGATCTAAAGAGTGATAGAAGCACCTTATATTCATCATCATTCTTGACCTCTATCTAAAAAAACCCCTTTAGAGTGAGGTAATTTAGGGTAGCCGTCTGCTCTCAGCTCTTTGTGACTTGGAGCCTTGGCATGGTTGGTCCCCCTCTCTTACATTTTTGGTAAACCCGACGTGAACCATTTTGGTTCCATTTAGTAGTACTGAAATCTCCTTTCCTCATGTTCAAGGAGTGTTGTAGGTGTGTGCGTTGCAGGGCTTTTCGCCTTGCAACCCAATCTATGACCCCTAGTAGGCGTAGTTAGAAGGGTTTGTAAGTGTTACACAACGAAACCTTAAGTGGGTCACTATTCTATTTTACAACCTTTGGGGGGCTTTATGAGAATATTGTTTAGTGTGTGTGATGGCCTATTTTTTGCATCGACCTATCCCCCGAAGCAACCTACAAGTGGTGGTACAAGTATAACCTTCACCTCGTAGGACCTGCTGATGGGCTTCAATAGAGAACCATCTCCTCTTTATATCCCTGCACGGATCAATGGGAACATTGTAGTGGGTGTTCTTATTGAGCTGACATCTCAGGTGAATATCATAACTCGAGAGATTATGTTAATTAACTTCCTACACAAAGATGGGTACAATGCATCTATGATCACCATTCGTACGCATACCAATTTTTTTGTACCTCTCCTGGGTAGTATCATGTTGTCAATCCTTGTCGGACCTAAGTTTGTAAACATGTTGTTTGACATAATCCTGAGGGATGAACTCTTTAGAGTGAAGCTAGGTATCCTCAGGCTAGTAGCTATAAACGCAATTCCCTCAATTGTGCACAAATGTCTGAAGTTCATTCATGGGGGGTCAGCGCATGTGATTCATGACACTTGTTATAAACCACCAGACGCATGTGATAGCTACTCCTTAGATCACTTTTGGCCTACACCTGTTGGTCCTCTTCTTCCTAGGAAGGACCTCTTGTATCAAACATATCAAAAGTATAAGAAAGGGTTCTTGACACCTAAAGTGAGGTACCCTCCATCAATTTATGTTGTTTTGCATAGGGCGTGCCTAAAAGCTGACAGTGATACCGCCAAGGCCCATAGAAGGGAAGAAGAAAATCCCTCTTAGGGTCCCTTTTCATCCTCTTCCTCTGATCAACCTGATGCTTCATCTTGCCCTGTTGTGGCACCATCAGATTTTGTTTTGCACTTGTAAGAGAAGCCTATGGTGCTGGCTTGGCGAAACCTTAAGCATCTTGCATTCGATCTTCTTGTTCTACCATGAAGCCTAGGCCCATTTGATATGGTAGAAGGAAGGGTCCCCATGGTTAATCCTCTATGTCTTGGCTTCCATGGCCTCCTACCACTTTTTCTCAAAAATTAGTAAACAAGAAGAGGCCCATTGTCGAGGTACTAGAGTTGATTCCCCCCATTGTTTCTCGACCTGCTTCTCCTACTCCCATTTAGGAACCTGTCCCTCTATTGGAAATGGCTATAGTAGACACTCCTATGGTTGAGCAAGAGCCTCCCGTTCCTTCATAGCTCTTGTCCTCAATCTCAAAGAGTCATAGAAACTAATGAGTCTAGTTTATGGTCTAATTATTGATAGAGTTGTCCATTTCTTGTAGTTGTCATAAAACTTTGATACTTGGGAGTTGATTTTGTATAATATTTCCTTAAAACTATAGACTTTGGACATGAACTTATTTTCATAACTTTCAAATGATATTGACATGCTATATGAACTGACTATTTTACTTTTACATGTAATTAATGAATGCCACTTTAAGATGATTATGCATATGCAGTTGTTGTGTGCGCTAAAACTATCATGAAAAATAATTAGAGGCCTACAATTTAGGAGGATTCCACAGCTGGTCGTGTGCCATATCTGTCAACAAGGTGGTCATTTAATGGAGAGAAGACTCCTGGTGGCTGGAGATTCCTCATGCAAATTGAATTGCAACTGCCTTGTAATTGTCTTAATTGTTGTTGAGCAAAAGCAGGTGTTATTGTTTTTTCGACTCATGTTAAGGAAAGCATGCTTGACATATTTTTTGCATGTGTAGCCACCTCTACTCTTTTTTGCATTTCCCCTAATGTGGCATCCTCCGCATCCGCTGGATTTGACCGCCTTGCTATGTGTTCAAATAAGGCTCTAATGTTCCTTTTGAGCATCTAGTCAAAGAATGTTAATTTGATGATCTACTCGCACTCTTAATATTTTCAATAATACAATCATGTTTCTCATTTGTACTCATGTTTTTCAATGAATGAAATAAATTTATAAGTTTGTGCATCTAATTTTGTCTTATTTTTAGGGAATACTTATCCAAGGGGGTCCACTTGGTGAGTATTCCATCCCATACCTTAGTTTAGTTTAGCTGTTATTTTCTATTTAGTTATTAGTTAAGAATCTAGCACTGACTATTCATGCAGCCACTAGAATTCCATTTTGTGACTGTTCCTGCAACCAAAGCAGACAAAGTAGTTTCCTGCTTGTTCGCTTAGATTTTCATTTATGTCATGCATTTTAGTATAGACTAGCTATTAGTTGGTGTTCATCATTTATGTTATTTCTTTCCAAGAAATTTACTTTCAATACTGTTTCTTTCCTAGTTGTAGGATGAATGTGGCTACTTTAGGTTCCTAGTGCACATACAATGCTGACACATTTCAAGTTTACTTCCCTAGGTTGACAATTTAAATGCACCTTCATGATGATTGAGATAGCTATTCAGGTTATATCTCTAATCTCAGAATCACGGTTGTAAAGTCTTAGTTGTTAAAACATTATAGGAGGCCGACATTTTTGGCGTCGTTATCGAGGATGGTGTCAAACTAGGAAGTTCTTTGGAGTCATTGATAGTTTTTCTTGCTGTCTTATTTTTGGAGTTTGTTCTTATTTTACCCCCTTGTTTAGAAGATTTATGACCCCCCTATTCTTTTTCCAATTCTTTGTGTGAGTTGGTTGATAGTGACTTGATACCGTATGCATAGAGAAAGGAGAAGATATGCTCGTGGAAGATTCCTTCCTAACAATCTTTATCTATTCCAGATAGTTGAGTATTAGAACCTGCCAAGAAACAAAGAAGAAGAAGAGTCACACCTCTTTGTTGATACATTTCCAAACTTGACCAGTTTTGAAGTTTCCTTTGAAGATCAAAATTTGATTTAAGACCCCTTTGCTTTGGAACTTCATCAAGCAGGCATGGTTGATGCAAATGGAAACAGACCTAACAGACTAGATTTTCCTTTCCCCATTGCTCATGAAAATGAAGTAGACAACCTCAAAAATATCCCTGCTTCAGTCCTTCCTAAATTCTATGGACTTGTCATAGAAGATCCTGATACATTCTTGTTTGAGTTTGATATACTTTGCAGGATTTATGACTATACCACTGATGCCCATAGGCTTAAGCTATTCCCTACCACTTTGAAAGAACTTGCATTAAGATGGTTCATGAGCCTAGGTAGAGATATTGTGGAGACTTGGGAGGACATGAAGACAAAGTTCCTTGATAAATACAAAGAGTATTGCAGAGGTAGTGACATGAGAGGAAACAACATTTTTAGGATGCAACAAAAGGAGGATGAGAGCTTGGAGGATTACATTTCAAGGTTTTTGTTTTCCCTACAGAAATATCCACACCATACACTCAATGAAGAATCACAAAGCTACTTTTCTTGAGAGTAATTAATGATAGCTATACAGATGCCTTGGACTTGATGGGAGGAGGAGATATCAACCAAGTTCCTTGGGAGGATATCAAGAAGATATGTCAAAACTATTTTAGGGCAGCTTCAAAGAAGGGGAGAGCTTACCAATCTTCTCTAGGTAAGTCAACTACTAGTGGAGTTTCAAGGATGGAGATTAATCACTTATTGGCATACTTCCAGAAAGAAATCACAAAAAATTTGGCTACTTAGTTGGATTCACTTCAAGCCAAAAATAAACAAGAGGAGGCAGAGGGAATGTTGGAAAAATATTTCCCTCATTGCAAACAAAAGAAGAAGGACTGTAGATGCAAGATGATAGCTAATATTGATAGCAAACAGATGGCACTTGAGTTCAAGCCAATTCAGGGTGAAGATGATCAAATATACTATGTTGCACAGAGAAGGTCATGGACTCCAAGACATGGTATGCCACCAGATCCACTATCTTTCATTGGGCCATATTTTAATTCTTATTCATCTAGTAATAAATGAAAACACTCATATCCATCCAATTATGGAGGATATCCATTACAGCATTGGAGTAACCCTCCAAATTTTTGGCCCAATCACCAAAAATCTCCACCCCAGTGGCAACAACCTCAGGGGAATTGGCAGCAATTTCAAAGAAATTGGTAGCCACCACTAGGAAACTGGCAGGAAACATCTCAATGGAGGGGAGGCCAGCAATGGCCAAACCAGGCAACCAATTACATGCAGCCACCTTCTCAGCCCCAACGACCTGCTATAATGTCTCCTCCTACTAATCCAAGTTGAAATGCACCTAAACCTATGCAACTACCAGCCCATCCCACACCTAACCCAAATTATAAACCACAACAGCAGCCAGTATACTTTGTTGATCCAAATCAATTCCCTGCATATGTTGTGAGTGTAAGTGACATCCGTTTTTGTTCAAGAACTACTTTTCCAGCTCCTTCCACACCTATTATCATTGAGCTTCCTATGGAAGAGGAGGAGCCTTTGAATGTCCTCATTCAACCAAGCGCACCTAAAAATATTGAACCAGTCCCAACCAAGCATACTGAACCTAAACCACCATTTCCCCAGAGGTTGGAAACTGTGAAAGAAAATGAGGGCACAAATTTTGACATTCTAGATCAGCTGAAGCATATATGTGTCCAAATACCTCTATTTCAGGCCATAAAGATGTTCCTATTTATGGAAAAGCAATCAAAGAAGCATTCCTTAAGAAGCCAAGCAGGAAGAAGAAAGACCCCAAGACAATTCATGTGGTGGGACAACTTGTTAACATCATGCTTGGGAAAGTGATTGTTCCCAAGTATAATGACCCAAGGAGTTCTATGGTAGGAGTTGTTATAAATGGAATGCAGATAAAGAATGCTCTGATTGATTTGGGAGCAACAATAAATGTAATGACCAAGGACATCTTGCAACAACTAAATATTGTAAGCATGAGACCCACTCCTACTATCATGCAGCTTGCTAATAGTTCTACTATTATGCCTGATGGTATAGTGGAAGATCTAGTGGTAACTCTATACTCTTGGGAGTACCTAGCAGATTTTATTATTCTTTCTCCTAAAGCCACACTAGGCGGGTACCTCATTATTCTTGGAAGAGCATTGTTAGCAACATCAAATGCTTATATTGGATGTCAAATAGGAGACATGACCATTTCTGATGGAAAGAGCACCAAAAATATTGCTCTTTACCCTCCCGCTCAGCCATCCCATGATAAGGATGCTCTAGTATGGCCCATGTTGGTGAAGAAGCCGAGGAAGTTAATTATGTGGCACAACTTATGATGTTAAGCAGAAGTCCTTTCCTGCAGCTTCAAGATGAAGATGAAGTATTGTCTAACATAATTTAGAACCATTATGAGGTAGAGGAAGCATCGTCCTCTCATTTATTTGATTATGTTGCAACAGTGAAAACACTCGTGCCCGCTCTTCTTGCAGTCGCTTTTCCTACAATCACTCTTCCTACAGCCGCTTGTCCTGCAGCTGAATTTCCTATAGCAATAGGTATGTTTCATGCATTACTGCCACATGAACTTAAGGTACCAAGAATTAGTGGAGCAGTTATGGTAGAATTAACTACACAAGTGCAAGTGTCAAAAGGGAAATATCTGAATATCAATAGTAAATTGAGTGAAGAACATTTGTCATTGGAAAACTTACTAAGGACCCACCAAAATGAATTTGCATGGGACTATCATGATATGAAGGGATTGGATCCTAAATTTTTCACTCATATAATATACATAAGAGATGATTATACACCAGTAAGACAACCATAAAGAAGAATTAACCCTGCATTGAGAGAAATAGCAAAAGGGGAACTGCAAAAATTGCTAGATGTAGGATTTATCTACCCCATTTCAGATAGCTAGTGGGTGTCTTGATTGGTGATTGTGCCCAAAAAAGGAGGGAAGTGGTGAGCTTGTATTGATTATAGGGAACTTAACTCTGTCACCAAAAAGGACCATTTTCCCTTACCATTCATAGATCAAGTTCTGAACTCACTTCCAGGAAAGTGATACTTTTCTTTTCTTGATGGATTTAGTGGTTATAACTAGATCCCAATTGCACCAGAGAACCAGGAGAAGACCACCTTTACCTATCCATGGGGAACCTATTCCTACTCAATAATTCCATTTGGCTTATGCAATGCACCTAAAACTTTTCAGAGGGCAATCATTAGCATATTTTTAGACATCTCTCATGATTGCATGAAAATCTATATGGATGATTTCACTACTTATGGTGTTGATTTGAATAAAGCATTGGAAAATCTTAAGAGATTCCTACATATATGTGAAGACCATAATCTATCTTTAAATAGTGAGAAGTGCTTCATGATGATGCAGGAAGGTGTAGATCTTAGCCACTACATCTCTCACAAAGGAATTGAAGTAGACCCTACAAAGATTGAGGTGATTACCAATCTACCTATCCTTGCAAAACAAAAATATGTTAGGAGTTTCTTAGGAGAAGAATTTTATTGCAGGAGGTTCATCAAAATGACAGAACCATTGTATAATCTCTTAACTAAAGATGTTAAGTTCCAATGGACAGAAGACTATGACAAGGCATTTTCTAACTTGACAGCATATTTAACTCATGCTCATGTGCTCAAGGGACCTAATTGGGAGTTTCTTTTTCACATCCATACAGATGCATCAAATTATGCTATAGGAGCAGTCCTCAGACATAAATAAGGAGCTATTGAAAACACCATTTACTTTGTCAGAAAAAATCTGCAAGGAGTTGAATTCAACTATATAGTGATAAAAAAAACTGTTAGCAGTGATCTATGATTTACACAAATTCAAACATTACATAACAGGCTACCAAATCTTTGTGCACACCAATCATGCATCAATTAGATACCTCATGAATAAACCTTTGATTTTAGGAAGGCTAGCAAGATGGTTATTGCTGATGTAGGAGTTTGACATAACCATTGTGGATAAACTAGGGAAGGTCAATGTTGTTGCAGATTTTATCTCAAGGTTGACCACATCAAAGGACAATCAAGTCATAGATGATTATTTCCCTGATGAGCACTTATTTGCAATCAGTGTGCAAATACCTTGGTATGTTGACATAGCTAATTTTTTGGTCACAGGGAGATTCCCTCCTCACTTCTCTCCAAAAGAAGGGAGAGTGCTCATTGAAAAATATTTTTCTTTCTCATTGATTGTTGGATGTTTTTTCTACACTAGACCTGACCAAATCATGAGGAGAAATGTGAGGGAAGATGAGACATGATATTTTTCATGCATGCCACAATGAACCCTGTGAAGGAAATTTTGCAGCCAAGAGGATAGCAATGAATATTTTGAACATAGGATATTACTGGCCAACACTCCACAAGGATGCAGGGAGATATACAAGGAAGTGTGACAAATGCCAAAGGATGGGACAACCAACCAAATCTGATGAGATGCCACTTTACCCCCAGGTAGTAATTAGTCTATTTGATAAGTTGGGATTAGATTTTGTAGGACCCATTGATCCTTCATCAAAAGGTAAATCCTATATTTTGGTATACACTGATTATGTAACTAAATGGGTAGAATTTAAGGCCATGAAGCATGCAAGAGATAATAATATTGCAGAATTTTTGTATGAAGAAATTTTCACACGGTATGGGGTTCCGAGAGAAATAGTGACTGATCAATGGACTCAATTCACTTCAACCCTTATTATAGCACTGTTCAATGAGTACAACACTAGGCACAAGAAGTCTACCCCTTATCACCCCTAGGCCAATGGCCAATTTGAGGTGACCAACAAAGAAATTGAAGCCATTCTGATCAAAACAATGGCTATCCATAAAAAAGATTGGGCAAGCAAGCTACCAGAAGTTGTTTGGGCTTATAGAATTACATGATTCACTCCATCTGATTTGTTGTATGGAAAGACAACCATGATGCCCATTGAATTTGAGCATAAGACTCTTAGGACTATAGTAGAATTAGGAATGGATATTTCTGAAGCACAAATAGATAGAATCATGTAGCAGAATGCTCTAGATGAGATGAGGAAGGTAGCTTTGCATCACACAGAGGTAGTGCCGACTTAGCAAATAAAGTGGCATGATAAATTCATTAAGGATAAGAAATTTCAGCCTGGAGATTGGGCACTACTCTATGACTCCAGATATCAAGATAATGCAGGAAAATTACAGACAAAGTGGCTCAGACCTTATGAGGTGGCTGAAGTATTTTCCAATGGAGTTGTTCAGCTTACTACCATTGACCCTGTCATGTTTAAGCTATTGGCGAATGGTCATCGCCTGAGATTGTATCACAAGCCAACTTCTAAGGAAGAGTTCCTGCAACAATTCACTCAGCATGCAACACCCAAACTTCCTGTAGCTAAAGGAAGTGGACCTAGTGTCCCTTCTTCTGGATAATTAAGGTATGCAACTTCTCATAATAAAGATTCCCACTTTTTGGGGGTCCACTTCTTCACCCATCCACCCATTTAATCCACCTTTCTCTCTCTTTCGTCTCACCACCATCATTTCACTTCACTTAATTTCATTCCACTCCACCTCATTCTGCCCCGCTTTCATTAATTTCTCAACTGATTTCTTGAAAAGTGATCGATACTTTCTCCATGATCTTTGCAATAAATCTTCCACGAATTCAGGTATGTATGCATCAATTGTTATATCTTAATTGTATTTTAGTGCATTTATTTAATTGTTGTGAATTAATATGGAACGTTCACCATAACATGTAATTATTCCATGTCCCTGTCAAATTGACATTCCACCTCACATGTGAGGACACATGTGCAAATTTAGGTTGGGGGGACGTGTCAATGTCATGTCTGCATGCATGTCTGTATTGGTTCACCTCAGCAAAATTTAAGTTATTGAGCCAAATAAAATTAAGAGTGAGATGACGGCTCGTATGTGTCAAATGAAAATCCTCTACCACCATTTTACTTAATCATAGTCTGCATTTATTACTCCTTTATTTATTTAATTACTACCATCATAATCTTAAGCCAAAAAGTTAAAATTTAGATGACACCAGCATCATAAATTTAGAAAAGTTGCTGGAAGGAGAAGTTTGGCATTCAGACAAAGATAGTAGGAAGAAAAAATTTGTAGAGTGACTGTTTGATTGCAGACAATGGGAGGTGGGTTAATTTGAAATGAACCCACGGTTCACGGTATTACTACATGATGCACCTTACCTGGTCGAGTTTAGAAACTATGGATGACTAGATTATTTCTTAAAGCTAAATGGTTTTGATGAAGTTATTGCATTGGAATTTGCCTAGAAATTATTTGAACAAAAGGCCATGGTAAAAGGGTTGTAAGTCACAGCTATGGAGGAAAGAATTGCAGAAGTTATAGGATTACCTGCCGACAGTGAAAATTACCCTCTTACCAGGGATGCCAGATCAGCTAGGGCCAAATTTATAGAACTTAATGACCCTCCATTGAGTGTGGACAAAAAAGGTGCGAAGATGACTTCTTTGTCTGAGCTATAGAAGCAGGTAGCAGTTTATGTTGTCAAGTATAGTACTTGCAAAGGTCGCTAGTCGAATTTACATTTTGTGCATTTTAAGCTCCTGAACCACATGAGGCACAAAAGGAAAATGAATGTGCCCAACATTCTATACCACCTTCTTTCAATCATGGCGACCGCAACCCAGAAAGGTAGGGACATTCCATTTCCCACCATTGTCTAATCAAATTATTAATTGAAAAGTCTTTGCATGATGTATCTGATATTTCTTGGGAAGAATTTTTCAATATTGATCAAATTAGACTAGAGAATTTGTGACCTAGGGTTTTGCCTCAACCTCGTAGGGTTGGAAGGAGAAGGAGAAATTTTGGGGCCATTCCTAGTGCCTCAAATTCTAATGCAAGCCCTAGTGGAAACCCTCCTGCAGCCAAACAAACTATTGAGATTAGTTCTTTTGAGGCAAAGCATTCTGATAAAGAGAGTTCCTCCCCTGATTTTGATGATGGTGTTCCTCTTGGCACCCTAATGAAAACTAGGGCATAGAAGAAGAAAGTGGAACTAAAGAAAGGAAAATCTAAAAAAAAAATGGTAGGAAAAGAAGTGCCAAGCTCTAAGAAATAGAAGGTTGACACTATTCTTCTTGCAACAAAAGAAAAACATGAATTCCCTCCTAGAAAATCAAGATCAGCTAGGCCAACCTTCAGTGTACCTATGAAGGTAATCCCTAAACCTAGAAAAATGCCATGAGAGGATGTAGAAGCTCCAATGGAGCAGGTAAATGTTGAGGAAAAAGACATATTTGAGGAAGTAGCAAATTTAATGCTGACAGATCTTGTTGATATTGCAGAGCAAGTTGAAAAGTAGGTGTGTGAAGAAAATCAGGAACTCCTATAGCAAGAGTTCCTATAACGTGAGGAAGAACAAGAACAAGAGGACTTGCAACTTGAAATGAGAGAACAGACAACACTCATGCAGCCAGAATTGGCTGAACAAACAAAAGCCCTATAGCTGGTAATCTACCAAGAGCAAGCACAAATTGCAGATAAAATGTTGGTAGGAGTACATAGGCCCTCTAATTTTTCAATGAACACAGTAGTCTTAAACTTGTGGAAAGAGATACAAAGAAGGGAAGAAGAATGGAAAGCAGGAAAACACAAGCTAAAGAAGGAAATTGAAAAGAGAGATGAGGAAATTGAGGATAAGAATGCAAAAATTGTTGTTTTAAAGAAGAAGGTGGATGACATCACAACTTTAGTACCACAGATACTAAAGTGCAAGACTCCTCTACGGTTCTTTGCTTTGTATTTAAATGAGAAGCATATTTCTTTCAAGCTAGCAAGAATTGTTTCAGGTTTGAACCCCTCCATTGAGACCCCTATTGAATTTTTCAATGCTTTTTGGATTGCTCCTCCTGAGATGAAATTTTTTTTGTGTGAATTTTATTTACATAATTATACTATGACCAAAGACCATGATTGTAATCCACTATTATATGTTGGGGATGTCCAATTAAGGGCATTCATGTCCTGGATACAAAACAAAGTAAGTTGGGGAAAGTAGTACAAGGCTTATAGGAAAATTGAATCTAGCATTCCCCTACCCATTAGAACTGAATCTAGACTTCCAAGAGATATTTTTAAGGATTGGAACATAATTCTACACCGACCAAGCTATAGTTGTAGGATCTTGCTTGAGAGGGAGGCAGTTTATAAAGCATATGAGGAGATGACAAGAACCACAGGATAATATGTAATGGGATACCTATCACAAAGGTGGAACAACCTATCTAATGATTTGAAGCAAGTAGAGCCTCATTCCATGCACAACTATGTTGCAAGACTTAAGAGAGTTGATAGATATATGTAGCTTGGAAGAACAAAAGGGATTATGTCTTCCACTAATTTTTTAGCCACCTATCCTATTGTGGCCTATACCAAACTTTAGGTATTACAAGTATGACATAGCTAACGAGAGATAGAGATGGAGCAGGTTGGATAGAAAACAAGGGTTCTATTGGGATCCTAATTTAGACATAACATAAATTGATGTAGGATAGCTTGCAGTTGCCAATTTTAGGGTATTGACCCAACAAAAGCACAACTCTTCCTCTACCTGGAGGACCAACAAGACATTAGGTCAGAGGGAATGATGAGTCTAGTTTATGGTCTAATTACTGATAGAGTTGTTGTCCATTTCCTATAGCTATCATAATAATTTGATACTTGGGAGTTGATCTTTTCATAATATTTCCTTAAAACTATAGACTTTGGACATGAACTTATTTTCATAACTTTCAAATGATATTGACATGCTATATGAACTGATTGTGTTAATTTTGCATTTAATTAATGAATGTCGCTTTAAGATGATTATGGATATGCAGTTGTTGTGCATGCTAACATTTTCATGCAGAAAATTAGAGGCCTACAATTCAAGAAGATTCTGCTAGCTGGTCGTGTGCCATATCGGTCAACAAGGTGGTCATTTAATGGAGAGAAGACTCTTGGTGGATGGAAATTCCTCATGCAAATCAAATTGTAACCGCCTTGTAATGGTCTTAATTGTTGTTGATCAAATGCAAGAATTACTGTTGTGCTATATTTGTATTAAGGTAAACAAGCCTGACGGATTTTGTGCATGTGTAGCCATCTCCACTCTTTTCTGTGTTTTCCCTAATGTGGCGTCCTCTACATCTGCTAGAGTTGATCGCCTTGCTAGGTGTTCAAATAAGGCTTTGGTGTTCCTTCTAAGTGTCTAGTCGAAGAATGTTAATTTGATGATGTACTCACACTCTTAAGATTTTTAGTAATATAGTCATGTTGCTCATTTGTACTCATGTTTTTTCAATGAATGAAATAGTTATAAGTTCACGCATCTAAGTTTGTCTTAGTTTTAGGGAATAATTATCCAAGTGGGCCCACTTGGTGAGTATTTCATCCCGTACCTTAGTTTATTTTATTTATTATTTTTTGTTCAGTTACTAGTTAAGAATCTAGCATTGACTATTCCTGCAGCCACTAGAATTCCATTAAGTGACTGTTTCTACAGCCACTAGAATTCCATTCTATGACTATTCCTGCAGCCAAAGTAGATAGAGTAGTTTCTTGGTTGTTCGCTTGGATTTTCATTTTTCTCATGCATTTCAGTTGAGGCTAGTTATTGGTTGATGTTCAAATTTATGTTATTTCCTTCCAAGAAATTTACTTTCAATATTGTGTCTTTCCTAGCTATAGGATGAATGTGGCTACTTTGGGTTCCTAGTGCACATACAGTGCTGACCCATTTCAAGTTTACATCCCTAGGTTGACAATTTAAATGCACCTTCATGATGATTGAGATAGCTATTCAGTTTAGATTTCTAATCTTTGAATCACATTTGTAAAGCCTTAGTTAAAACATTATAGGAGACGGACATAAACCATCTTGTGTGTGAGCGCAAGCACTAGCAAAAATCTCTCGTGACTGAGAAGTTCACTTTGCAAAAGAAGGATGAGGAGTCGATTGCCCTTGTATCAGGGCCTCCTACTATGTCCTCCTCTCTCCTCCCCTCTTCTTTTGTTCAACCAAACTCCATATCACTTCTGGATTCTATTGTGAGTACAAGTGCACCTAACCCCAAGAAGGTGCAGGTTTTCATTGCTCCTTTGGTTGAGCCACCCTTGTTGATTTCCCTTTTAGACATCCTGCCTTTCCAAAACCCGTAGATATGTCAAATACCTCAGTGGTTTCTATTACAATTTTCTCCTCCTCTTCTTTTATTCCTCTCATGTTGTTTGTGGGGAGTTCCCATCCCCTAAAGAAGCTGAATGTAGAGGTTGGTCCTTCTAGCAATGGAGGGTGTAAGAGGATCCCACCTTCTCTGAAAGGTGGTCTTGTGCTAGCTTGTTCCATCCTAGTGATGGATCTAGCCCCAACTTCCCCTAAGTTTATCACCTCTCCCAAATCACTTGGTGATACAAGCGGTGAACCTCGAGCGCGGTCCTCTCCATCTATTGAGGTATGACATGGCACTCTAGTAAAGTGCATGTTTAACTCTCTGGATTAATTTCTATCCTTGTCAATGATCTTCACAAATTCTTTGACCATAGCTCTACAAGATCCTAGCGGAGAAGACCTTGTGGGGATTTCTTCCTTGGCCATTATTGTGGGAGGGTCGGAAGCTCCTCCCCTTAATATTCCACCACTATAGGATCATCCTCCTTCCCCTTATGATGATCTAGAGTGGGAAGTGGATGACCTCTTGGTCAATGAGTGTTAGGGGGAGTCCTCTTCATTATCTTTAGATTAGATGTGTGTGTGCTCTAATGTGTTCCCCCTATACTTGTGCTACGTGTTCCTGAAGGACCCTTGTCACTCTTATTGGTGCTTGGATATATGAGTGATTTTGTGTCTCAAACCTTCTTCTATTTGTATCATCATTATTCGATGTGTGTTTTATTTTCAACAAATTGGGGATGATGCGAAGTTTTGGGGGCATTTAGGCTTCTCTTCCATTTTGACCCAATTTTTTATTTTTACTTTGTTTTTCATGCATTCTTCCTGATTTTGTTGGGGATTGATGATATTTCACCTTCCACCATAGTCACCCATTATTTATGTAAGAATGAGTAGATCTGACCCCATAGAACCAGATCCCCTTGTGTCCTTTGTTTGTGATTACTTCTCTTTCACTCTTTTCTTATCTTTTTCTCTTTTTTTCTGGAGTTGTCCCTCTCATGTGTGACACATCATTTCTATGGTAATCCAATTTTCAAAAAATGTATTTTTTGCCAACGAATATTTTCTTGAGAATCTTTGCAAACTTTTTCAATAATCGCATTCTCAACTTGGACCCCTAACGGTACATGTTTCCTTCAAGGATTCACAAAGAAATAACTTGAGAACTTTCCTTCGAGGTGGAAGTGGCTTTGACCTTCCCCTCACAAGGGGGAACTTTCTTCCTTTTGAATTCCTTGATGAAGTGAATTTCTTTTGAAAGAATTCCTTGATGATGAGTCAATTTGAGAAAACATGTCTTTTTTACCCTTTCAAACAACGCATCCTGATGAGGTAAAAATAACCTCATCATAATAAAATCTAGAAAGCGTACTTTTGCTAATTCAATCCTAAGCCTGTGCCAATTTTTAAAGTTTAGGAGAAGTAATTACTTATTTTAAGGAAAATTATGCTTTCTTTCTTTCTTTTGATCAATTGAGGAAATTGTCCAAAGCAGGTTTAATGGGTTGATTTCAGTGTTTTTGTAGGGATTAACAGGTCATCATGCAACTGTTGTAGAAATTTAGCTAGCATGTGCCTCAACAGTAATGTTATTTTTGAGTTAAGTAGTAATGGCTTTAGATTAGACTTGATTACTGTAGTTTGAAGAAAAACTGAAAATATAAAATGGGTTGTTCAAATAATCTCCTTCTGCAAACTACCTTGGACACTGCCCGATCGACAATTGACATTCAATTATTCTAAAGTAGTAGCACCTAATGACAGCCTATCACTTTTTGGTGTCGTTGCCATGGAAACTTCTTAAAAATCCTTTTTGCTTAAAGTGTTATTAACAGATGGTTTGAATACAAAGTTTTATGCCATAAATATCTTAGTCGGCTTTCTTTTATGCATGGTCCGGAAAAGAGGCCCTCATAGATGTTTTATACCAAAGCCCCCACAAAATATGTACCTATCATACATAGGGAATCCCAAGGCTCAGATGACCACACTTCTAAAGAATTATTTGAGCCTACTCCACCTGAGGATTTCCATTATTTACCTCTCGAGTAACTGGCAGAATAGCCAGTTATTGAGGAAATTGTTTTTGAGGAAAATACTCTTCTAAACATCATGGGAGATCGTAGAGTTGAACCTAACCACAATGAACCTTAGCCTCCTATAACGTTTACCTATCCTATTACGTTGGAAGTTGATGATGATACTGTCATGAAGAACATTTCTCCAGCTTTCCTCCCAACCTTCCGTGGCTTTCCTTCGAAAGACCCTGACCAATTATCTTTGAATTTAAAGTCCTATGTCACACATTATTATAAGAATGACAACCAAAAGTTAAAGCTTTTTTCGTCAACTTTGAAGGACTCAGCAATGCGCAGGTTCATGGGATTGGGTTCTGGTAGTATAACTTCCTGGGAAGAAATGGAGACTATTTTCTTGCAAAAATACTAGAGCTACTGTAGGGTAAGTGATCGTAAGGAGGATCTATTTAAGCTAAGGCAAAATGAGGATGAAATTTTGGAGGATTATCTCAATAGGTTCCACTTCCTCTCCAAAAGATGTGGAGAAATGACCATTAGTGTAGAGATTCTCAAAACAATATTTCTTAAAGGTCTTGATGATGACACTCGACGAAACCTTGATTTAATGGGAAAAGGTGACATATCTCAATTAACTCTTGAAGAAATATGTGATTTTTGTCAGAATTTCTCTCGTACTAGGGGAGGAATCTGCAAAACCAATCTTTTAAAGGGTCTAATGAGATAGGTAAGCTCCGTGAAGAAATAGAAAATCTAAAAATGGATATTCTTGTGCAGTTGAATACCACCCTAGATGGTATACAAGCTAAAACCCGCAACCCTGAGACCTTGTCAATTTATTGTCCAAGGTGTCGAAATAAACACCTATTGCATGAGTGTCATTTGGATAAATTCAATTTTTGTCAACTGTGTGAGAAAAATCATCCTACAAACCAGTGTGCGCTTTTGTCGGATATTAAGAATACTAAGAAAAAAACCATTCAGGTTGAAGAAGAAATACATACTTTAAACCAACATAAAGGAGGTAATTTCCCTTATGGACAGAATCCTAATCCTACATGGAGACCACAAAATAACTTGGCTCATAATCAATGGACTCCATCTTGGAATCAATCGCCTCCACCTCAACCTAACTGGGGAACTCCTTATTGGGGATCACCTGAGTGGACAAACCACACATGGGGCAATCAACAATGGCCAAATCAACCCCAACAATAGTGGTACCAACAACATGCAATACCCCAATGGAATCAGGCACAAAATCAGTTCTATACTAAACCAAGGAGGAATCAACAACATAACCTGTTACCTCTAGCTCATAACCCTCCTCAAAATGAGCAAGTAAACCAACCTCAGCTTCTAGCACAACCGCTTCCCAATCCTAAAAATTATCATTAAAATACACCAGTCTATTCTATCAAACATGAAAATGTTACTAGGCTTAATGCAATACACTTCAGAAATGTGCAATTGCATTCTGGTTGAACTCTTCAACCACCAACCATTGAAAAAATAGTGGAGGAAACTTAGCCTAAAATTCCAACAAGAGACACGTCGTCTAAGTAGGATATTAATCCTCAAGACGAAGAGCCTTTTTCAGTGGCAGGGGTTGATGACTTGTCTCAGGGGGAGGAGGGTCAGTTCTTAAGTCAACATAAGGAGGATCATGTTCCAAGAAAGAAAAGGATGGCATCATATCCGAAATGTTTAAAGTCCATAACTTTGGAAGATACTCCGAAAGTATCTTTGGCTATGGAAATCACGCTAATTCAGGAGATTAAGAAGTTGCAAATTGAACTTCCTTTATTGCAAGCAATAAAATAAATCCCTAAATTAAACCAGTTAATCAAACAGTTATGTATCAAAACACCAGGGAGGAAGCCAAAAATGATAAATATTATTCATATTGATGGTTATTTAGCTGATATTTTGTCTGGAAAGACTATTACTCTCAAATACGATGATCCTGGAAGTCCACTTATAACTACTACGGTCAATGAGGTAAAAATACCAAATGCACTAGTGGATCTAGGAGCAGCTATTAACGTGATGACCGTAGATGTAATGGAAAAATTAGGTTTAACTGATTTACGTCCTACAACCACAGTCTTACAAATGGCAAATCAGTCTATAGCCATCCCAAAGGGTGTCATTAAAAACATCCTTGTCAAAGTTGATGCATGGGATTATCCAATCGACTTCCAGGTGATTCAATCGCTTACACCTAAGGATACCTATCCTATAATTCTTGGAAGACCTTGGCTGGCCACAATTGCCACTAAGATTCATTTTAGGGAAGGGGGAATGACCATTTCACATGGTCAGGATAGCAAATGCTTGTTCTTATATCCCCCTACTAAGCCTACTGAGCATGAAAAAGTATGGGTTGATGAACTTGAGGAATTGAATGGTTCAAACAGTTTAGCCTCCCTAGCCATGGTGGTAATTAAACAACACGGGGAAGAACTGGAAGAAGAGTTAGTAAACAAGATAGCACGCCTTGCTATAACCCTGAATGAGGAAGAAATGATGGATGCTCCAAGGATTTTCGGGCAGCTAATTGAAATAAGTGGAATGGAGCACAGTTTTGCTACAATGGGAATGTCGTGTCCCTTAGCAAATATGATTCCCAGAACAAGTCATTTCTATGAGGATATCACAAGGTTTCACCAATTGGTACCTCATAGTTGTCCTCTTAATACATTGTTGTGACCTATGTATACTATGACCTCGGTTCATTCTGGAACAAAATCGATAATGCTATTACCACGAAAAACCTTGAATATCAATAGCTGATTGACATAAACTCAAGAGGATAAGTTGTTTAATATGTTGGTACAAATATCCAAAGCTTTTGCTTGGGATTATATGGACATGAGGGGAATTCACTCAATTGTTTGCACTCATCACATTTACACTGACATCAGTATAAGGCCTATTCGCTAGCCGCAAAGGAGACTCAATCCTACATTAAAGGATTTGGTCAAAATTGAGATTGAGAAACTCCTTCGTGCCGGATTTATTTATCCAATCTCTGATAGTAAATGGGTATCACCTATGGTGGTAGTCCCAAAGAAAAATGGGAAGTGGAGAATCTGTGTAGATTATCGAGAACTCAATAAAGCCACATATAGAGATTATTTTCCCTTACCATTCATTGATCAGGTCCTAGACAGCTTCGACGAGAGGAAGTATTTCTCCTTTCTCGATGGATTTAGTGGTTATAATCAGATACAAGTTGCTCTAGGAGACCAAGACAAAACCACGTTTACCTGCCCTTGGGGCACATTTGCATATAGAGTGCTTCCTTTTGGACTATGCAACGCTCCAACAACCTTCCAGAGAGTCATTCTTGCTATATTTTTTGCTCTCATTAATGACTATGTCAAAGTTTATATGGACGATTTTACAATCTATGGCTCAAACTATGATGAAGCTCTTCAGAACCTAGATTGAGTTCTACAAGTTTGTCAAGAAAATAGACTATCCCCTAGCCATCAAAAATGCTTAATAATGGTGGAGCAAGGAATAGTCTTGGGTCATCATATTTCCTCAGAAGGAATAAAGGTCGACCCTAAGAAAATTGAAGTCATCCAACAGTTGAAAATCCCTCAAACTCAGACAGATGTAAGAAGTTTCCTTGGACATGTTGGTTACTACAGAAGGTTCATAGAAGAATTTAGTAAAATTGCAGCTCCTATGTTCTCTCTTTTATAGAAAGAAGTAGAGTTTGTCTGGATATCTGAGTGTCAGCAATCATTTGAAGCAATCAAAGAAAAACTTGTCTCTACTCTCGTTCTGAGAGGGCCAAACTAGAGTATTCCCTTTCATATCTATGTTGATGCTTCTGACGATGCTATCGGTGTAGTTCTGGGACAAGAAGATGAGAACGGGGGGAAATATGCTATATATTTTATTAGCAAAAATCTTCCTTCGGCAGAAAAGAATTATACAATAGAAAAATAATTTTTGGTTGTTGGTCACGCTATCAAAAAATTCTTTCATTATATTATGGGGTATAAGGTCACAGTTTATATGGATCACTCAGCTGTGAAGTACCTAATGAAAAAACCTATGGTTAATGGTCGAATCATGAGATGGCTATTGCTCCTTCACGAGTTTAATGCCACAATTCTTGATAAACCAGGGAAATATAATGTGGTAGCCAATTTTCTGTCATGAATCAAACATGAAGAAGATGACATTACCCCTGTAGAGGATGATTTTCCAGATGAAAATTTGTTTGCGATTTCTATAAAATCACTGTGGTTTGCAGATATCGCTAACTATTTAGCTGCATCTGAGATACCTCCTAGATTCACATCTAAGCAAAAGAAGCGGCTAATCAGGGAAAGTGCCCCATTCAATTGGATTTATGGAATGTTATTTTGTTGTGGTCCTGATATGATTTTGAGGAGCTGTGTAAGAGCTGATGAAACCTATAGCATTCTAAGGGCCTGTCACGATGACCCGTCGGGAGGACATTACTCTGCAAAGAGAACTTCCCACAAAGTCCTAGGTGCCGGATACTATTGGCCCTTAATGCACAAAGACATTAAGAACTATGTGCATCATTGTGATGAATTTCAGAGGGTAGGAAGACCAACTGCTTCTTCGGATATTTCGTTGCTGCCTCAGGTAGTCCTTGAACCATTTGAGAAATGGGGTTCAGATTTCATCGGACCCATAGATCGTTCCTCTCAAGGGAAAGAGTATATACTATTTTTCACTGACTACTTGACAAAATGGGCTGAAGTTCAAGCCTTAAGAATAGCTAAGAAAGAGCAAGTTGTAGACTTCCTTTATAATAAAATCTTCGTTAAACTTAGAGCCCCTCGAACTATCGTAATTGATCAGGGACCCCAATTCATGTCTCAAGTGCTCTTGGCATTTACCAATCATTTTCAGGTAAGCCATAGAAAGTCATCCCCTTACCACCCTCAAGCGAACATCCAAGTAGAAGTAACTAATAGAGAACTGGAAAATATTCTAACAAAAACAGTCTCTTCTGGAAGAAAAGACTAGGTCGGGAAGCTCCCTAAAGCCGTATGGGCATACAACACAACCTGGAAATCTATGACTGGACTCAGTCCTTATGAGCTAGTTTTTGGGAAGAAGCCTATTCTTCCCACTGAGTTCGAGTTACAAACTCTACAAATGGCTATGGAATTAGTTCTAGATTTAAAAAGAGCCCAAGTTGAACAAGTTCTGCAACTGAGTGAATTAGATGAACTTCATTTAGATGCCATCCATCAAACTGAACTAATTCAACATCAATAGAAGGTATGGCACGATAAATATATTAAGGAAAAGGAGTTTCACAATGGGAATAGGGCCTTGTTATTTGATTCTAGATACAAAGATCATAAGAGCAAGCTCAAGACTCACTGGCTAGGACCTTATGAAGTTGAGGAAGTCTTTTCGAATGGAACTGTTCGGTTAAAGCCAATCGATGGTGACATGCAAACTCTATTGGTTAATGGTCATCGCTTACGTGTCTACCATAATTCAATCAATAGGGAAGACTTTACAAGGATGGTCGAAATGAAAGGTGAGGTCCAATGTGTTGACTCTGCCACGGCAGAGTCTATCCAGTAATGATGTTAGGCTGTTGTTTAAAAATAAATAAATAAAATTTTGAAAATATACAATAAATGGACATGTATGCTGAGATATTTTCCTTCATTTAATATTTTGTCATTTTTGGACTTAGCTAAATATTATTCATATTTTTGTAGGACTTCTCAAAAAGCAGAAAATAACTTCCGGAGCACCCTCCAAAGATGCTCTGGAATTTTATGATGTCGATGCTCTGGAACTTGATGTTTTCAAAGACCGATGCTCTGAAACTTGTATAGAGCTTATCATGTTGAGGAGGTGTTCTGCACTAAGGTTCAAAGTCGTGAAGATTCTTTTTCATATCACACCAAACTTTCATTTCGTTGCTGCTCCAGTTGCATCTTTCAGCGATGCTCTGGAACCTTTCATTCCGTTGTTGCTCCGGCTGCATCTTTCAGCGATGCTCCAGAACCTTTCATTTCGTTGCTGCTCCGACTGCATCTTTCAGCGATGCTCCAGAACCTTTCATTTTGTTGTTTCTCTGGCTGCATCTTTCAACGATGCTCCAGAACCTTTCATTCCATTGCCACTCTGGCTGCATCTTTCAGCGATGCTCCAGAACCTTCATTTCATTCTTGTTTCTGCTGCATCTTTCAGCGATGCTCCGGAACCTTCATTTCATTCTTGTTTTGGTTGCATCTTTCAGCGATGCTCTGGAACCTTCATTTCATTCTTGTTTCAGTTGCACCACACACTGATTCTCCAGAACTTATGCACTTGTTTTGAGCGCGTTGACCAAAATACGTGCTCTGGAACTTGTTCGTTTGTTTTCCACCACCTTTTTCAAAATTTTAAAATTTTCACGATTCTTCTACCAGAATATCCAATACATTTGTCTTTCTATTTTTGCTTTAGTTATAGGTAAGCCACCCAACTCCGTACTCCTCATTGACAGCTTTTTCCCCCATAGAATTCCACACCATATCATAATAACTCCACCGTCACTTCAACCAATGCCTTCACATCATCCTGTCAAATCTGTGAGGTTTAAGATCTTCGAACGATCAGGGAACGAGGGTAAGTATTAATTTTCGCTTTAAATAGGTAGTTATTTTCAAATAAATAATAATTAATTGGCACGAACCTCACTTCCAATTTAGCAATTTATGCTACCCGGCTATCAACCACTTGTATAGAAAAGCCTTTCGCAAACCGCCATACAAATTGGAAATCATTGAAGCATAAGTTGCAAATAAAACAAATAAGTAATTTCAAAGGCAATATTTTCAAAAGGAACCTACGTGGGAGCTTTGTGCTGCAATTGAAATCTCTTTCAGCACGTGAAATTAGGAAATGGGGGGTGGAAAAAGAAAGCCAAAACCAGATTCAGCAGAAAAATTATTGGGATTGAGTAATATCTCCAGATTGTTCGAGGAAGCAAGGTGGTTAAACTTCATCAGGAAATTTGAAGGCCATAATGAAAAGCTAGTAAGATCCTTTGCTGAGAACTACACAAATGGAAAAGATGTACTTCAAGGGAAACATTTCAAGGTAAGCTCTAAGATTATTTCTCGCTTGTCTGGATTAGAGAATGTAGGCATAAATATAAAAGAAACCTGTCAAATAACGTACCAGAAATTAGCTGAACTATTTGTTAGAGAGGGAGACCCATATCCAATGGTAGTAAAAAGTACCAGGGGACAAAATAAGGGATTCCAGAGAACTTCCATATTAGAACCTTGGGGTACTGTCGTTGCATGGATTATAAAGTACTTTACTTGTGAAGGTCAGCTTACCATAGTTGTAGGGCCTGCCTTTCGTATGTTGACCCATTTACATCACGGAAAGGAGGACCTAGCTCTTAGGGTTAATATACCTGAATTCTTGTGTGATTCCTTAAATACTTCCATGGAGAGGTATAAAATAGGGTCTAGGCCTTTGAAACACCACGGGTTAATTCAGCTAATTTGCAAGTATCACTTTCATAAGAAACCCAAGGGGAAATGGGAGAAATTTTTAGAGAAAATGGAGAAGCCTACAATAGCAAGAACCATAGAATTAGGGGAACCATCCCAATAGGCTATTCCATCATCCGGAGCAACTTCCCCTAAGGGCTCTCCAGCTCGAGAAGCTCTTAATCCCACTACTGTTGGTGAGGATTTTCCAGACCTCTACGGTGATAAATTCAAAACCCCTGACCTACAAGAACAGGTTGATATTGTTTATTCTGACACAAGTAAACCAAGGAAAAAGAAAACGAGGAAAAATCAAACAACTGTCATTTTCCAGGAATCACCTCCACTCAGAAGGAGTAAGCGGTTGGCTTTTGAATTCTCTGAAACCCCAATATAGGGTAAGGAGGGAAGTTCAAAAAAGAAAAAGCCTAAGTGGCTATAAGAGCCCATAGAAATTTCAAAGCAAGCCAATGAAGACGAGACACCCCTAAATAGAGAGGATTCGGGCGAAGTATTTCCTTTCCATTCTGCACATATAGAGGAAATTTTCAATAATGGAACTTAGGGCAGAGAACCTAAAGGGGATTGCAGTATGCCAGAAACTAGAAATTGATGATTTAAAGAGACAATTGTCTAAAAATAATGAATGTATAGAATTGCAGAAAGAGGATTTGGTTTTACAAACTGCTATAATAAATAAAAGGGATCAGGAAATAAGAGGCTTGAAGCTACAATTGCAGGATAAAGACTCAGACATCTATAAGTTGTAGGAACAAGTGAAAGAGCAGTACAAAAAGCATAAAACTTATAATGAGAACATTGCACAAAAAGATGCAGAAATGAAAAAAATAAAATAGAATTTTATGCTCATGCTCTCAGCTTTCAAGGAGGACAAGAAAATAAAGACTGAAGAATTGAATACTTCAATCAGCATAGTAATTGAATTAGAACAAGATTTGAAGGAATGCACTATGAAACCCCAAACTGAGTCCAAAGCAATTCAAACTGAACCAGTTGTAACTGATTGGTTCCAGGTCCGCATTCCGCCTCTGTTAACAAAATGGATGGAACAGTGTTACTTCCTCAGAAATGTCCAAACTGAAAATCATAGGTTGAAGAAAGAACTGGTGCTCCTAAAGGAGTCATTTCACAAATCCTACAAAGGAAAGCAGGATGCCTGTCAACTTGTGGACTGTTTGTTGAATTGTAGAAGGCCATTGAGAATTTACTCAATGTTTCTGAATGAACAATGGCTGAGATGGAAACTATTTAGGATCTATAATGATCAACCTTATGAGCCTAATGACAAAGAGTTTGTAAAAATATTTATAGAATCAACTCTTGAAGACCGGGATTTAATTTGTGAATTCTTTCTACATGATTTGTTATTAGAAAATCGTACATATTTCCTTATTAATTTGTTTGTTGGAGAGGTAGAATTGAGGGAATTTCTCTCAACTATGAGAAATCAAATTCATTGGCAAGATTGAACAAAAGAATTTGCATAGGCAGAGAAAACAGTGGGTCTCCAGATCAGGTCCCCAAATTCAAGGCCTTATGGGTTCAAAGCTACATTTATGTCTCTTCTTGTTAATGAAAAGATGAAGGAAAGGTATGACAACAGCCTCAAGCTGTGTTATGACAATTTCATGACAAATGGACAAAAATCAATTGGAAAAGCATGGCATGCATGCGAGGAAAGGTTCACCCCTCTTCCAGCTTATTTAAAGAAAAGAGAAGTTATTTCTCCTCTAAACATTAGATGGTCATTCAGAAGGGCTGATGCTCTAATTAAAATCTTGAAAACACTGAGAACGAAATGGATAGGAATGAAATACAGGCCCCCCTTTCTACTTAATCCACCCTGGATTTTAATATATCAACAGATCAGAATGATAGGCTCTTTAATAAGTGGAGAGAGAGAGTGATGTTCCATAGAGGGTTCATTCATAACCCTGAAACTTTCAATGCATTAGCCAGGGAAACACATGATCTCAGTACTCTTTATGAAGAATGGAATAGAACTCAAGGGTTTGACCATGGAGCAAGAGGACTTACCAAAAATTAGGTAAGGGAGGAAATGATGAGGTAAAAATAACCTCATCATAATAAAATCTAGAAAGCTTACTTTTTCTAATTCAATCCTAAGCCTGTGCCAATTTATTAAACTTTAGGAGAAGTAATTACTTATTTTAAGGAAAATTATGCTTTCTTTCTTTCTTTTGATCAATTGAGGAAATTGTCCAAAGCAGGTTTAATGGGTTGATTTCAGCGTTTTTGTAGGGATCAACAGGTCATCATGCGGCTGTTGTAGAAGTTTAGCCAGCACGTGCCTCAAGAGTAATGTTGTGAACCCACTCCTAGATGCCTGGATGATGCGTCGAAGATTCAGTTTCAGTTCTTTAAAATTTTGTTGTTAAAAACTTTATGGCTCTTCTCGAGCCTTCTACATGTTTTAAAGTTGTAAAGACATCAAGTTAGTTTGAAGTTAAGGAAGAATTTTTGAATCGCTATCCATGCCATCTTAAATTCAGGATTTCGTTAAAAAAAATTCTATAAAACTGTAATTTCATAAATAGTGAATAAGACAGAAAGGAAGTATCGTTATGTTGTTTACATGGTTTTGCAAATCACTGTTAAAATGAGTTATCTAATTTATGTCTATTGGTAACTATTGAATTCCAATGATACTGACTATTTGTAATAAGAGGATTTGAGAATCTATAGTTTATGTGAGTTAAAGATGAAGTAGTAGCCCGCAAGTTGGCCACTCGAGGGGAGTTAGCCTAGATAGATAAGTATTTTATTGTTAAGTTATTTTCTTTGTTAAAGATAAATTGTTGCTCAGTAGGAAATAACAAGTTGTTGAAGAGTCAAGTCAGTTGTTCCGGAGCACCATTGTTTTAATTTGTATAAGTTATCTTCTGTAGTTGATAATATTCATTTACTATTTAAGAGATGCTTAATTGTCTATTCCCTTACTTTTTTGTTTATGTGATACATCAGTTGTTTAATTTGCTTGTTTCCATGCTTTCTAGTTTAGTCGTAATGATTTCTAAATTAGTTGTCTTATGCTTTTTAATTTAGTATTCTTGGATTTTCTTAGAGTAAGATTATTTTAGAGTTAAGAAGTAATGGCTTTAGATTAGACTTGATTTATGTAGTTTGAAAAAAAATTGAAAATATAAAATGGGCTGTTCAAATAATCTCCTTCTGCAAACTTCCTTGGACACTGCCCGGTTGACAATTGACATTCAATTATTCTAAAGTAGTAGGACCTAACGACAACCTATCACGTCCCTTGAGTGGACCCCCTCTTGACGTCGGGTTCTCGAGGGACCCCTTTGAAAGCTTTCAAATTTTTCAATGGTCTGTGTGACTATCCACTTGACTGCCTACATGGTCACTTTTTTTTTGGACATTCTTTATTTGTGGGTAAACATCTCACTTTGTAGGTGTGCCTATAAAGCCTCTTTCCAATTCAACTCTATAGAGTCTCCTCCATTGGGTTTCCTCCTTGAAAGAGATCTTGGGGAACACCTCCTTGCAGGTTTGTGGGCCTATAAGGAAATTTCATCTAGGTTTCCTTCATGTGAGAGATCTTGGAGGATACCTTATTGTAGGTCTATGGGCCTGTAAGGTGCTTTCATCTAGGTTTCCTTCATGTGAGATATCTTGGGGGATACCTTCTTGCAGGTCTACAAGCCTATAAGGCACATACTTCACGGGGCTTCCTTCATGTGAGATATCTTAGGGGCTACCTCCTTGTAGGTCTACAGGCCTATAAGATGCTTTCATCCTACAAGATTTTTCCATCATTGGTTTGAGGGCCTTCAATGTACTTTGTTCAGCTTTATAGTTCTACGGGGTTATGGAGTCTTTTGTTTTGTCTTGCACTTTCGAACTCCCCATATCATGGTTTGCTTCCTCGATGGTTCAGGTATAAATTTCTAACCCTACTAACTCTTCGATCTACTTTACTGAAGCACTCATTAGTACTCATGCTCACTAAAGTGGGTGAAAATTGTATAGGATTGAATTTGCACCCCTTGCACAAATTCCCCTTTCGCACATCCTCACCTTAGAAAATCAAATTTGAAGGTGAAATTCCACATCACCCGACTGCCTTCCTTCCATTGGCATATTTTTGTTGTGTCAATGGGAGAATATTTGTCAGGGATGCATGTACACCACATTTTCATCCCTGACGGATTCCTATGTTTGAAGTTGGGAAAGGCGTTACACTTTAGATTGGGGTCAATTTGTAACATCCCTCTTCGACCAACCGACCTCAAAAATAGAAAATTATTCCCACTTCTTCCTTCAAATTCATTCATTTTCATTCCATTTCATCTCTTCAAAATCTCTAGCAATCTTCTTTTCACTCTCTAGCAATTCAATCTCACTCTCAAGTAGTACTCCATCAAATCCACATAGCAAGTGTGAAGCAATCCATCATAGCGTGGGCTTGGAGTCTTGTGAGACCTCCCTTCATCACAATTGAGGTTGTGGTGACCTTGCCAAGTTTGCTTTCTCCTCCATTAGCTAGTGAGATTTTGGGTGGAGGCGGTAACATTTCTCTCCTCTCCTTTGTGATTTGGTTGAGTAGCATTATACTATTTTGTAGTGTTTATTGCAACTTCTACTTTATTTACTTCTTTATCAAATATTTCTATCTCATTTCTATTTGGCTTTCTGTGGAGGTGGGAGCACCAAAATGGGGGTCTGACTAAGGCAGACCCTTATACAACCCCAACATTTTCCCCTCTTTCTTGTGTGTAGGTGAAAGTGCATTTGGAGCTAGTTGGAAAACTGGAGCATTGGTGAGATCATCTTCGTCACTCTAGCCTTCATCTATCTACTTTATCATCCTCATTTTTCCCTTTCATAATTTATTATTCTATTTTGTTCACTCAAGAATAACTAGCTAGGCCGTTAGTTTATTTTCTGGCAATTTATATTGTACTTTTTGTCCTATGCCTATACGAATGCCAACACTCCTAAGAGACTCCAACATGTTGTGTTGTCATCCCAAAATTGTGCTACTATCCTTGGATAGAGAGTCGTCTGAGGTACAGTATTGACACTAAAAACCAGCTCACCTAGCCTAAACTTAGATTTCAGATCTAAAGAGTGATAAAATTACCTTATATTCCTCATCATTCTTTACCTCTATTCGAGAAACCCCTTTCGAGTGAGGTAAGTTAGGGCAGACCTTTGCTCTCGACTCTCTGTGACTTGGAGCCTTAATGTGGTTGGTCCCCCTCTCTTACAATAGGATGCATAAGGAGTACAATAAAAATTAAAGAAACAATAAGTTGAGAGAGGATGCATGTTGGGAGAGGTGAAGGTGAGGAATCGAGAAAATAAAAAAGAATGGATGGGAGTTGGTTTTTACAAATTTAATTTCATAGGTTACCAAATCATAGAGCTATAAGTTGGATAGAAATTAATTTGAACATGTAAAATTATTTTAGGAAGATCAAATTATCAAATTGTACAGGAAGCTAGGAGTAGCTCCAATGTTTGTTTTCTTCTCAGGAAACCCTATTTGAAGGATTTAGAAGAAGAGGAAACGTGTTTTGTAAACATGACAAATATTGCAGTAGTTGGGACAATGAAGGAAGAGGATAAGAAAGAAGAGAAGAGGGATTTTGCAACTGAAACATGTCTATTTGAAGACATGAAAGGGAGTAAATTGGAAGTTGCAGCTAAGAGTAAAGGAAAAAAAATGTTGCAACCGAGAAAGATGAGGTAAATTTTGATTTTTCTAAATTTTGTGCTTATGAAATATATGATAATTTACATCAATCTAGTTTGAAAAAAAAAAGAGGAACCAAGCTTGAAAGAGCTGAAATTCATTGTGCAACAAAATTTTGAGTTTGAAAAGGAAGTGATAAGTGTTGATGGGGAGGTGATGGATATGTTATATTCCCATGATATTGGTAGGGATATGTATGCATGTATAGTGGTGAGTGAATAATTAGGAGAATAATTTTGGTGGAGGTGGACAAAGTATGGTGGGTTGAGTCCTATGAGACAAAAAATGATAAGAAGATACAATTGGAAATGTATTTTAGATTATGTTGAAAGAACTTTCACCAAAGGAAATACTATTGAAAGGCAAATTTAGTGGAGGAATATGGTGAATGGTTCAGCGAAGTGTTGGAAAAGGAAGATAAGGAAAGTTTGTGGGGTACCAATCATAGCATGGGAGTATGTTGCAAGTGTTTTACAACTTGGATGAGTAGTTCCACTACTCAATTGGGTGGGTGCAGAAAGATGGGCCAAAAAGTGGCCAATTCACTTTTTCATCCCAAAATAGTGAAAATGTGAGCGCGTTCTACTAAAACGTGCTAGCGTTATGGGTTGGAAATTATTGAGCCTAGGCTTTGTCATTACCAATCCAAAATGTGAGTGTGTTATAATGCACTTGTGTTATGGTTTGAATTACAAAAAGCGCATGTTTTTTAATTCAAAAAATGCACTTTTTTTAGATTCAAAATAGCATCACTATAATGCAAGCAAGTTATAATGCGCTCGCGTTTTGGTGTACATTGAATTTTTTTCTTCTCTTTTTTTCTCTTTATTTTTATCTTTTTAATGAAAACTATATAAATGAAATAAACATTTATAAGTTGAAATTTATATATGGATTTTTAATTTCTTATACTTTAAGTTATATTTCATGTATATAGTTTTAGGATGTTTGAGAGTGGTTTTGAATCTCTAAGATTTATAATGCAAATTATAGTTTTTGGAAGATCTCACAAATTTCAGACTTAGTAAAATTTTAGTAATCAACATGTCAAATTTCAATAATCAAGAGGTCAAATTTTATTAATCAGAAAGTTATATCATATTTCTCTCTCTATCTCACTCATTTTTATCCTTTATTCTCTAGACCTCTCTCTCACACTCTCTCCTTCCCTTTATACTTCTATTTATCTAACCTCTCTCTCTCCCTCCATCCCTCCCTCCTTCCCTCCCCTCCTTCCCTCTCTAAATTTCTCTCTCCCCCTATCTCTCTCTCTCTTCCTTACACCCACCTTCCCTCTCTACTTCACTCTATCTAACCTATCCCTCTCTACCTCTCTCTCTCCCTCCCTCCTCTCTCTCTCTCAATATCTCCACCTTCCTCCTTTCCTCTCTCTCTCTCTTCCTTATCCCAACCATCTTCCCTCTCTACTTCTCTCTATCTAACCTATCCCTCTTTGTCTATCTCTCACCCTCCCTCCTCTCTCTCTCTCAATCTATCCACCTTCCTCCCTCCCCCATCTCTCTCATTCTCTTTATTGTACTTCTCTCTCCCTCTATCCCTTCCTCCTTCCCTCTCTAACTCTCTTTATCTCTCTCCCTCCCTCCTCTCTCTATATCTCACCTCTCTCTCCCTCCCTACCTATCCCTATCTCTCTAATTCTTCCTCCCTGATCCCCCTCTCTATCTCTCCTTCAATATATACTTATCTCTACCTCTCATTCCCTCTCTACCTCTCTCTCAATGTCCCAACCTTCCTCCTTCCCTTTGTGTTTCTCTCTCTCACATTCTCTCCCTTCCTCATCTCTCTCTCTCTATATATATATATATCACCTCTCTCTCTTCCCTCCTCCCACCCACCTTCCTTCTCTACTTCTCTTTATCTAACCCATCCCTCTCTACCTCACTCTATCTCCCTCCCTCCTCTCTCTTAATCTCTCCACTTTCCTCCTTCCCCCCTCTTTCCCTCTCTCATTCTCTCTATCTCACTTCCCTCCCTCTTCTCTCTATATCACCTTTCTCTTTATCACCTCTCTCTCTATATATATATCTATCTACTTCTCCCTCTCTCCTCCCCATCTATATCTCTCCTTTTATATATATACTTATCGCTATCTCTTTCTCTCAATCTCTACATCTCCCTCCATCCTTTCCTCTCTCTCCCTCCCTCTCAATCTCCCAATTTTCCTCCTCTCTCTCATTTCCTCTCTACTCTTTGTCTCTCCTTCCGTATATACTTTGCTCCATCTCCCTCTCTCCATATCTACCTCTCCCTCCCTCCTTCCCTCTCTCTCCCTCTCTCCCATCTTTCTCTCTCACTCTCTCCTTCCCTCTTTAATCTCTATCAAACACAATTCTCTCTCTCTCCCTCTCTCCCTCTCTCCCTCCTCTCTCTATCTCACCTCCCTCCCTCCCTCCCTCTTTCCCTCTATCTAACTTATCCCTCTCTACCTATCTCTCTCACTCCCTCCTCTCTCTCTCAATCTCTCCGCCTTCCTCCTTCACTCTCTACTTCTCTCTATCACCTCTCTCCTTCCCTCTCTACTTCCCCATCTATCACCCACTCTCTCAATCTCATAAACCCTATACCCTAAACCATACACCCTCGACCTTATAAAATAAACATTAAACATTATCCCTCAACCATAAACTTAAACCCTAAGTCCTACATTCAATATTGTACCCTAAAACCTCAATCCTAAACCCAATACCCTCAACCCTCAATCATATCTCTCCTTCCTTATATAGTCCTCTCTATCTCTCCCTCTCTATCTCTACCTCTCCCTTCCTCCTTCCCTCTCTCTCCCTCTCTCTCAATATCCCAACCTTCCTCCTCTCTTTATTTTATCTCTCTCTCCATATCTACCTATCCCTTCCTCCTTCCCTCTCTCTCTCCCTCTCTCTTCCTCTCTCCCTCTTTCTCTATCTCTCTTGATCTCCCAACCTTACTCCTTCCTTTTATATTTATCTCTCTCTCCCTTCCCTACCTTTATCTCTCACTCCCTCCTTCCTTCTCTACTCTCTATCTCACCATTATCTCTCCCTCTCTATTTATTTATGATTTAGGCTTTAGGGTTTAGGGTTTAGGGTTTAGGGTTTAGGGTTTAAGCTTTAGGGTTTAGGGTTTAGGGTTTAGATTTTAGGCTTTATGGTTTATGTCTTAGACTTTAGGATTAACCCTCTCTCCCACTCCCTCTCTCTCTCCCCCTCTCTCTCAGGTCTATCCCTCATTTTTTCCCTCCCACCCCCTCTCTCAGATATATCTCTTACTCCCTCTATCTCTCTCTCTCAGGTCTCTCCCTCTCACCCTAACTAGAGAACTATCTCTCTCTCTATCCCTCTCTCTTAGTTATATCCATCCCACCCCCTCCCCCTCTCTCAAGTCTCTCCCTCTCACCCTAGCTAGATAACTCTCTCTCTCTCGTGTCTACCTCCCACACATCCCTCTCTCTCAAGTCTCTCCCTCCCACCCTAAATATAGAATTCTCTCTCTCTATCTCTCTCTCTATATCTCTATCTCTCTCTCCCTCAATATCTCTCTCAGGTCCCTCCCTCCCAACCCTCCTCTCTCTCTCTCTCTCCCTTTCTTTCCCTCTCTCTCTCGGGTCTCTCATACACCCTCTGCCCTCTCTCGGTTCTCTCTCTCACACCCTCTGTCTCTCTCTCCACTCCCTCCTCTCCTCCCACCTTCCCCTCCCCTCCTCTCTCTCTCTCTCTCAGGTCTCTCCCTGCTGCCCCTCCCCCTCTCTCAATTCTCTCCCTCCCCTCCTAAATAGAGAACACACTCTCTCTCTCTCCATCTCTACTTATCCCTCCTTCATTCCCTCTCTCTCCCTCTCTCTTCCTCTCTCCCTCTCTCTCTATCTCTCTCTCCCATACCTATCTTTCTCTCTCACTCCCTCCTAGCTTCTCTACTCTATATCTCACCATTATCTCTCCCTCTCTCTATTTAGGATTTATGCTTTAGGGTTTAGGCTTTAAGCTTTAGGGTTTAGGGTTTGGGTTTTACGATTTATGGCTTATGGCTTAGGCTTTAGTTCCAACCCCCTCTCTCTCAAGTCTATACCTATTTCTATCCCTCCCACCCCACCTCTCTCTCAGATATATCTCACTCCCTCTATCTCTCTCTCTCTCAGATATATCTCTCACTCACTCTATCTATCTCTCTCTCTCTTACGTCTCTCCCTCTCCCTCTCTCTCCCTCCCACCCCTCCCTCTCTCTCAATTTTCTCCCTCCCACCCTAACAAGAGAACAAACTCTCTCTCTCTCCCTCCCTCCCTCCCTCCCTCTCCTTCCCACCCCTGCCCCTCTCTCAATTTTCTCTCTCCAACCCTAACAAGAGAACTCTCTCTCCCTCTTTCCTAGGTCTCACCCTCCCACCACCTCTCTCTCTCACCCTAACTAGAGAACTCTCTCTTTATCTCTCCCCATATCTCTCAAGTCTCTCTCTCCCACCCCCTCTCTCTCTCCCTCTAGTCTCTCCCTCCCAACCTCTCCCCCTCTCTCAAATCTCTCCCTCCCACCCTAACTAGAGAACACACACACTCTCTCTCTCTCTCCATATCTACCTATCCCTCCCTTCTTCCATCTCTCTCTCCCTCTCTCTCTATCTCTCTCAATCTCCCAACCTTACTCCCTCCCTCTATATTTCTCCTCTCTCTCTCCCTTCCCTATCTTTCTCTCTCACTCCCTCCTAGCTTCTCTACTCTCTATCTCACCATTATCTCTCCCTCTCTCTATTTAGGATTTAGGATTTAGGGTTCAAATTTTAGGCTTTAGGTTTTAGGGTTTAATATTTAGGGTTTAGGGTTTAGGTTTTAGGCTTTATGGTTTATGGATTAGGCTTTAGGTCCAATCCTCTCTCTCTCTCTCTATCCATCCCTCCCTCTCAAGAGTTTCTCTCTCTCTCCCTCTTAGGTCTATCTCTTTGGTCTATGTAAATCATAGGAAGACCCCATTTCTTGGACCCTTCTTTCAAACAGGCCAAGTTAGGTTGCCAATTTCACCAAATTGGAAACCTAGTGGGCACACTAGCTTGCCAATTTGGTGAAATTGGCAATCTAGAGGCCAAGTAAGGTTGTCAATTTCACAGAATTGGCAAGCTAGTGGGCCCAAGAGCTTTCTAATTCAATGAAATTGGAAATATAGTGGCCTATTTGAAAAAAAGAGTCCAAGAAATGGGGTCTCTCGATGATGTAAATCACCAACAAACCCCATTTCTTGGACCCATTTTATCAAACAGGCCAAATTAGCTTGCCAATTTCACCAAATTAGCAAGCTAGTGGGCCCACTAGCTTTCCAATTTGGTCAAATTGGCAATGTAGTGGAAAATCATCAGAAGACACCATTTCTTTGACCCATTTTTTCAAACAGTCCAAGTTAGGCTGCCAATTTCACTGAATTGGAAAGCTAGTCAACCCACTA
Organism: Sequoiadendron giganteum; assembly: GCA_007115665.2. Taxonomy (NCBI): domain Eukaryota; kingdom Viridiplantae; phylum Streptophyta; class Pinopsida; order Cupressales; family Cupressaceae; genus Sequoiadendron; species Sequoiadendron giganteum. The sequence goes on along the minus strand of CM021102.1, from coordinate 187,557,237 downwards.
GCTTGCCAATTTGGTGGAATTGGCAATGTAGTGGCCTGTTTCAAAAAATGGCTCCAAGAAGTGGTGTCTCCCGGTGATGTAAATCACCAAGAGACACCATTTCTTGGATCCATTTTTTCAAATAGGTCAATTTAAACCCTCAATCCTTAATCCCTCAACCCCTATACCCTCTACCCTATACATTGGACCCTCAACCCTAATCATTCAATCATATACCCTCAAACCTATACCCTCAACCCTCAACCCTCAACCCTAAACCCTTAAAACTTCTACACTCTACCCTCAACCCAATACCCTAAACCATCAACCCTATAGGTCCTCAACCCTATACCCTCAATTCTCAACCCTCTACCCTATACATTGGATCCACAACCATCATATATCTTTGTCCCTCCCTCCTCTTCTCTCATCTCTATCTTGCTTCTCCCTCCTTATCCCCCTCCATCCATCCCTCCCTCTCTATCCTAATACCTCAACCCTAAACCATCAACCCTTAAACACCCAACCCTAAACTCTAAACCCTCAACCCTCAACCCTTAAACCCTCTACCCTCTACCCTCTACCCTAATCCCTCAACCCTATACACTCAACAACATACCCTAAACCATCAACCCTATAGGTCCTCTGTAAGGAAATTAGGGTCATCTCAAAAAGAAACAACTAAGAATAGTAGTGCCTTTGGTGAATTTCAAAACCATTAATTTGGTTCGAAGACATAAATACTATCCCATAAAGTGGAGATAGGCATAATTGATTTCCCACATTAACCCTTCTAAGAAAATCACATGCAAAATTAACTAGATACAACACAGATTCAAATTTGTAGAATCAACCAACATGAAAGATAAACATAAATGGACACACAAATTTACATCGAGAAACCCCTTATAGGTAAAAAAACTCCACACTCCAAAATATCTAGCCATTGTATTATTCAACAAAAAAAGAGTTACAATATAATTCAGGCTTATAGCATTTATATGAGTTTTCACATCTTGTTCCATCCGGAGAATACAAACAACATAACCGTTTAGAATGCTTGCACTGTTACAATACCCTCACACAACATATAGTGTAGATTCTTCTTCTCAACCTCTCGACCCAACCAACCTCTCGACTAGCCCAGCCTCTCAACTTCTTAGCTTCACATTCTTCTCATCCTTCAATGTTAATACAATACTCATTTTATCCAGCTATTCCAAGCTTACCAAGAAAACCCACTGAATCCCAATTGTCAATTCAACCATCAATAGAATCCATCCAATCATCATTTTCCACCTCAGAATCCATTGGGTCCCATAGATACATCCTTCACAAGCTACCGAGTCAACCATCCCTACATTGGTGAGACAACATATTGCTTCCTACCAATCTAGGAAAGTCCTGTCGATGTCCAAATTGACTTCACCATGTATTGGCGTATTGAGGAGACACCCTTTAGAGTCCTACCGAAGTGTCCATGTCCTACTAATGAAAGCTTACTAGCTTGTCGGAGTTTCAGAGCTATCGAAGCATCAAATGATCAGGTGTTGAGCAAACATTTCCAGACTTTCCACTCAAACCCTTGACATTTTCAATATGTCGATACATGTCTGTCGGACCAAGGCACCATCAGATCTATTAGAGGTCATGGATCTCAAATACTTTGCAAGAACTTTCAACAACCGAACTTCGATCGCCGATCCACCAACTGTTGATTGTTGATACTCCAAAGTAGACTAAGAAAGAATTCTAAAGCTTAACCAACTTAACATGTGACCGCCGACGTGTCGATTCCTAATCATCGATACATGCTAGTAATTTGAGGCACTACTTCTTAACAGAGGAATTCGGGCTGATAAGAGATAGAAACAAAAGTTCAAGGAGTATATCAAGCCAATAATTAGAGGCACAAATCCCAATATTCTCCCACTCAATGAAGAACTTATTAGCTTCTCCCAATCAAATATTAAAGTCCCTATCTCCAAGACATATGCAACAACATTCAAAAATGTTCATCATCTCCTTCACATCCCCAAGAGAAAATCTATAACAACATCCATACCCATTCAAATTCAAGAGATCAAACACAATATATAGATGTAATCCTCTCAAAGAACATAAAACTACTTCATTTTCCATCTCAAGAAAACATACCCATAAAGAATCTCCTAACTATTCTTATCAATAGAAGATATCATAAGCTCAAATTGACAAGGAGATAACCATGTTCTCCATCTTTCACTATGAATCCTCCAAAACCATTAAACAACAGTTCAAGATCTATATCATGAAAGAAAGCATAGAACACACCTAAAATATATAATGGGGAAATACCTCTCAAATAGACTTCACTATTGAGTAACCATCAACAACACTTTTCTTATTCCAATAGAATTACAGCCTCACCTTATTCTCCATGTATCCATGATCACCTACAAAAAATAATTTCATACTAAACTCCAATTTGCATCACTGCATTATCATGAAGTTCTCAAGCATATGACCAATGCACTCAAAACACGTGGAATCTCTAGACCATTGTCAAAGCTCCAAAAATTTGAACCAGGAAATTATCATGAAATCATGATCTTACCATCCCCCTTAGGAGATACCATCTCTAGGTGAACATACCATGGTCTCAAGAGCAATGCCTCATTCCAAAACTCTAATGTACAAGCAAGAGTATAAAATGACACGAAACAACTCTAAACCAACATCACCTGTCAAGCGCCACCAATACCTCAACCAAAGACTCCAATTTTCCTCCATAGTTCCAAGATCTTACACATCTTCAAATAGTGTCCATGAAAATTCAAAAGAACCCTTCTACAACAATCTAAGAGTCCCTCTTGGTAACATTTGCAACACTAAAGAAGATCATTCACCACCAAATGATGAATCCATAGTCACTATTAAAGCTCCCAATGAACCGTGACACCCGAGCCCTCCAAGCATCATGACCAAACATCTTTTGACCTGAAACACCTCAAGTTCCACTCAATAACATGTCCATCTGATAAATATACCAAGCAACACCAAGATCTCCAAGCCAAGCAGACAAAACCATCATTGTCAAAAGGAACACAAACTAGTGTACCCAATCTATCCATGACATCATGATACAAGTGCTACAAGTATCCATAGTTGACTATTTAGGTACTCCATGCTATCCCTCCTCTCATCCAGAAGCAACCATGTCAATGCAAAAGTAACCATAAACAAGGCTAGCTAATCGATCTACACCAAGATAGAGTCAAACCTCATGGATATTTACAGTCCACTTTTGAGTTGTCCCAAAACAAACATGTAGGTAAAGATAACCCACAACATTTCTCAATGCATAGATTCAATCAATGAAGCATGCAAATCCATCATCACATTGGAAACTACCAAACTAAGATCTCAAGGATAATAACAACATAGACAACTTGACATGAACACCAGATCAAGTTTAAATCCGATTTTCCAATCATGTCCACAATGAGAACCATAGTCAAGGGAAACGTTAAGAAGCTCCACAAAATTGCAAGTTTTCCTAACTATGTAAAACCTAAAAAATCACCATGTTTATAAAACACCCATGCACACCCACATCCACTACACATTTGGATGACTCAAGATTCGACACACAACCATCATGGTTAAACAGAACAATGAAATAACATGAATATGCATCACCATAGACTTTTTAGGAAAATCTATAAAACCTTCAAAACCAAAGAACATGAATCTGAGCCATGCATGTACAAGGTATCCTTAAAAAGGAACAAGTAGTATAGGAACTCTAGGCCCTCTCTAAAACAATTCTAGAACCACCAGCATGCACATGCATACGAGAGAGATAGTCTATTCAGAAGTTTTCAGACCACCCAGAGATCAACTTGATAGCCTACATGCAATCAAGGTAACAAAGAATAATGCCTTCAATACCAGGTCAAAGCACACCCAACACAAGCACATTACTCCATGGTTGAAGAACAACCCAAGCATCTCCATACCATTAGGGAGCCTCTTACACAGACACCTAGTATGAACCACACTCTGCTGCAACACAACCATAAGTGTAAACTCACACCACTTGCATCAAGATCATTCATTGACAACCAAGAGCCTCATACCACATTATTACAATATGATCAACTCCAATTTCTCCATCTTCAATGTATTTTGTGCTACGTGTTGTCTCAAAGGAGCAAGGACTTTTACTCACCAAAGGATCAAACATATGTTGACTCCTTCATATCTCCTCAAGCTTGCTAAGCTAAGAAATCTTTACAAAAGGAATCCATAAAACTGAAACACCAAGAAATCTTACATGCATCAACATGCAGGAACATACAAGACACATGTGAGTCTATGCAAGTACATTCAACTCACAAAATTGCACATGCAAGCAAAAGAAAGTCCTAAAAAGAGGCTCTGATACCACTTGTAAGGAAATCGGGGTGATCTCAAAAAGAAACATCTAAGAACACTAGTGCCTTCGGTGACTTTTAAGACCATTAATTTGCTTCAAAGTCACAACTACTATGCCATAAAGTAGAGACAGGCACATTTTATTTCCCACATTAACCCTTTTGAGAAAAGAAAATGTAAAATTAACCAGATTCAACGCTAAGCACAAATTCAAATTTGCAAAATCAACCAACATGAAAGACAAACATAAATGGAAACACGGATTTCCATGGGGAAAACCCTTATGGGTAAAAAACCTCACACTCCAAAACATCTAGTAATTGTATTATTCAGCAACAAAAGAGTTACAATACAATTCAAGCTTACAACCTTTACAAGATTTTTCATATCTTGTTCCATCTGGAGAATACAGACAACTTAATCATTCAGAATCCTCGCATTGTTACAATACCCTCACATGGCATCTAGTGCATATTCTTCTTCTCAACCTCTTGACCCAACCAACCTCTTAGCTTATTAGCTTCACATTCTTCCCATCCTTCAATGTTAATGCAATACTCATTTTATCCAACAATTCTAGGCCAACTGGGAAAACCTATCGATTCTTAATTGTTCATTAAACTATTAATAGGTTGCATCCAATCATCATTTTCCACCTTAGCATCCATTGGGTCCCACTGAGACATCCTTCACAAGCTACTGATTCAACCATCGCTACATCGGTGAGGCAACATATCGCTTCCCACCAATCTGGGCAAGTCCTGCTGATGTCCACATTGAATTCACCATGTATTGGAATATTGAGGAGACACCCTTTAGAGTCCTACCGAAGTGTCCATGTCCTGCCGATGAAATCTTACCAACTTTTCAGAGTGTCAGATCTATCAGAGCATCAGAGGATCAGGTGTCGAGCAAACATTTCTAGACTTTCCACTCAAAAACCTGAAATCTCTGATATGTCGATACCCATATGTCAGACCAAGGCACCATCAGAGCTATCAAAGGTCAAGGATGTTAGATACTTTGCAAGAACTATCAATGACCAAACTCTAATCGTTGATCCACTAACTACCAATCACCGATACTCCAAAGCAAACTAAGTAAGAATTCTAAAGCTTAACCAACTTAACACACGATCTCCAACATGTCAATGCACAATCGCTGATATAGGCCAGTAATTTGAGGCACTACTTCTCAACAGAGAAGTCAAACCAATAATAGATAGAAAAAAACTTCAAGGAGTATATCAAGCCAATAATTTTAGGCATAAATCCCAATATCCTCAACCCTATACCCTCAATTCTCAACCCTCTACCCTATACATTAGATCCTCAACCCTCATATATCTTTATCCCTCCATCCTCTCTCTCCTTATCTCTATCTTGCTTCTCCCTACATCTCTCCCTCCATCCATCCCTCCCTCTCTACTTTAATCCCTCAACCCTATACCCTCAACTCTTACACCCTTAAACACTCAACAATAAACCCTCAACCCTCAGCCCTTAAACCCTAAACCCTTAAATCCTCTACTCTCTACCCTCAACCAAATACCCTCTACCCTCAACCCTAATGCCTCAACCCTTAAACCCAAGAAAAATATATATACTAATCCCTAAACCCTCAACCCTTAATCCCTCAACCCTTAAACTCTCTACCCTCTACCCTCTACCCTCTGCCCTCTACCCTCTACCCTTAAACCCTAATCACTCAACCCCTATACCCTCTACCCTATACATTGGACCATCAACCCTAATCCCCCAACCCTATAACCTCAATCATCTACCCTCAACCCTCAACCCTTAAACCCTCTATCCTCTACCCTATACATTAAACCTCAACCCTCAATTCTCAACCCTCAACCCTTAATCCCTTAATCCTCAACCCTCAAACCCTAAACCCTCAACACTAATACCCTCTACCCTATACATCGGACCCACAACCCTATACCCTCAACTATATACCCTAAACCCTTAAACCCTTAAAAACTCAACCCTAAACCCTAAACCCTCAACCCTTAAACCCTCTACCCCTTATCTCTCTTTCACTCCATCCCCCTCTCTCTCTCAAGTCTCTCCCTCCTACCCCCTCTCCCTCTCTCAAATCTATCTCTCCCACTCACTCACTCCTATCTCTCTCCCCTCTACCCTTAACCCTTATACCCTCTATCCTCTACCCTCTATCTCCCTCCCACTCCCTCCCTCTCTCTCTCTCTGAATTATCTCATTCCTACCCCCTCTCCCTCTTTCAAGTGTATCTCTCTCGCTCACTCACTCCTATCTCTCTCAAGTTAGGTTACCAATTTCACCCACTGGCTTGCCAATTCGGTGAAATTGGCAATATAGTGGCCTATTTGAAAAAATGGGTCCAAGAAATGGGGTCTCCCAGTGATGAAAATCACTAGGAGACGCAATTTCATGGACCCATTTTCTCAAGCAGGCCAAGTTAGGTTGCCAATTTCACCGGATTAGCAAGCTAGTGGACCCACTAGCTTGCCAATTTTGCCCACTAGCTTGCCAATTTGGTGAAATTAGCAATGCATTGTCCTGTTTGAAAAAATGGGTCCAAGAAATGGGATCTCTCGATGATTTACATCACTGAGAGACCCAATTTCTTGGACCCATTTTTTCAAACAGGCCAAGTTAGGTTTCAAATTTCACTGAATTGGCAAGCTAGTGGGCCCACTAGCTTTCCAAGTCGATGAAATTGGCAACCTAACTTGGCCTGTTTGAAAAGATGGGTCCAATAAATGGGGTCTCTCGATGATGTAAATCATTGGGAGACCCCATTTCTTAGACCCATATTTTCAAACAGGCCAAGTTAGGTTGTCAATCTCACCCTCAACCTTATACCCTCAACCCTCAACCCTTAAACCCTCTACCCTATACCCTATACCCTCTACCCTATATATTAAACCCTCAACCCTCAATTCTCAACCCTAAACCCTTAAACCCTCTACCCTCTACCCTCAACCCACAACCCACAACCCTTAATCCCTCTATTCTTAAACCCTCTACCCTAAACCCTAAAACCTATACCATCAAACCCTAAACCCTCTACCCTCAACCCTAAACCCTTAAACCTTCTACCCTCTACCCTCAACCCTAATCCCTCAACCCTATACCCTCAATCCAATACCCTAAACCATCAACCCTATAGGTCCTCAACCCTATACCCTCAATTATCAACCCTCTACCCTCTACCCTTTATATCTCTCCCACTCCCTCACTCTCTCTATCTCTCTCTCAATTCTCTCCCTCCTACCCCCTCTCCCTCTCTCAATTATCTCTCTCAGTCACTCACTCCTTCTATCTCTCTCCCATCTACCCTTAACACTTAAATCCTCTACCCTCTACCCTTACAATCTTAAACCCTCTACCCTAAACCCTCTACCCTAAATCCCAAACCCTCTACCCTCTACCCTAAACCCTTAAACTCTCTACCATCTACCCTCAACCCACAACCCACAACCCTTAATCCCTCTACCCTTAAACCCTCAACCCTAAACACTTAAACCCTAAACCCTTAAACCTTCTACCCTCAACCCTAATCCCTCAACCCTATACCCTAAACCCAATATCCTAAACCACAAACCCTATAGGTCCTCAACCCTATACCCTCAATGCTCAACCCTCTACCCTCTATATCTCTCCCACTCCCTCCCTCTCTCTCTCTTAATTATCTCCCTCCTACCCCCTCTCTCGCTCTCAATTCTCTCTCACTCACTCACTCACTCCTTCTATCTCTCTCCCCTCTACCCTTACCTCTCTACCCTCTACCCTTAATACTTGAATCCTCTACCCTCTATCCTTAAACCCTCTACCCTAAACTATAAACCCTCTACCCTAAACCCTAAACCCTTAAAACCTCTACCCTCTACCCTCAACCCAAAACCCTTAATACCTCTACCCTTAAACCCTCAACCCTCTACCCTCAACCCTAAACCCTAAAATTTATAACCTCAACCCTAAACCCTTGAACCTTCTACCCTAAACCCTCAACCTTGACACCCTCTACACTATACATTGGACCATCAACCCTAATCCTTCAACCATATGTACCCTCAACTCTAATCCCTCAAACCTATACCATCAACCCAATATCCTAAACCATCAACCCTATAGGTCCTCAACCCTATACCCTAAATTCCCAACCCTCTACCCTATACATTGGATCCTCAAACCTCATATATCTTTGCCCCTCCCTCCTCTTCTCTCCTTCTCTCTATCTCACTTATCCCTTCATCCATCCCTCCCTCTCTACCCTAATGCCTCAACTATATACCCTCAACCCTTAAACCCTTAAACACTTAACCCTAAACCCCAAACCCTAAACCCTAAACCCTCAACCCTCAACCCTCAACCCTCAACCCCCAACCCTCAACCTTCAACCCTTAAACCCTCTACCCTCTACCCTCTATCCTCAACCCAATACCCTCTACCCTCAACCCTAATCCCTCAACCCTTAAACCCACTTAGTAAACTCTCTAACCTAATCCTTCAAGCATCTTGACCCTTAATCCATCAACCCTCGGCCCTAATCCCCCAACCCTATACCCTCAATCCTCTACCCTCAACCTTAAACCCTCAACCCTCAACCCTTAAACCCTCAACCCTCTACCCTATGCATTAAACCCTCAACCCTCAATTCTCAACCCTCAACCCTTAATCCCTTAATCCTCAACCCTCAAACCCTAAAAACTCAACCCCTATACCCTCTACCCTATATATTGGACCCTCAACCCTAATCCTTCATCCATATGTACCTTCAACCCTAATCCTTCATCCATATGTACCCTCAACCCTAATCCCTCAAACCTATACCCTCAACCCTATAGGTCCTCAACCCTATACCCTAAATTCTCAACCCTCTACCCTGTACATTGGATCCTCGACCCTCATATATCTTTGCCCTCCCTCATCTTCTCTCCTTCTCTTTATCTCACTTATCCCTCCATCTCTCCCTCCATTCATCCCTCCCTCTCTACCCTAATCCATCAACTGTATACCCTCAACCCTTAAAAACTCAACCTTAAAACCTAAACCCTAAACCCTTGAACCCTCTACCCTCAACCCTAATCCCTCAAACCTTAAACCCTTAAACCCAAATAAACTCTCTACCCTAATCCCTCAACACTCTTTACCCTTAATCCCTCAACCCTCAACCCTTAAACCCTAATCCCTCAAACCCTATATCCTTTGCCCTATACATTGGACCCTCAACTCTAATCCCCAACCCTATACCCTCAATCCTCTACCTTCAACCTTAAACCCTCTACCCTCTACCCTCTACCCTCTACCCTATACATTAAACCCTCAACCCCTATACCCTCTACCCTTTACATTGGACCATAAACCTAATCCTTTAACCATATACCCTCAAACCTATACCCTAAACCCTCAACCCTAAAGCCTCAACCCTAAACAATTTAACCCTTAATTCTTCTACCCTCTACCCTCAATCCAATACCCTCTACCTTCAACCCTAATCCCTCAACCCTCAACCCTTAAACCCTAATACCCTAAACCATCAACCTTATAAGTCCTCCACCCTAATCCTTCAACCCTCAAACCTTAAACCCTAATACCCTAAACCATCAACCCTATAGATCATCCACCCTAGTCCCTCAACCCCTATCCCTTTCTCTCTATCTATACATATCACCTCCCTCTCCCTCCCTCTCTCCTACCCTCTCTAATTATCTCTATCTACCCTCTCCCTCTTTCAACGTACCTCTCGCTCAATCAATCCCTACCACCCTCTCTTACTCCCTCTATCTATCTCTCTATATCTCCCTCCCACTACCTCTCCATCACTCCCTCTCTCTCCCACTCCCTCTCTCTCCCTCTCTCTCTCTCAAGTCTCTCCCTCCCACCCCTCTCCCTCTTAGGCCTCTCCCTCTGGCACCCTACCTAGGTAACTCTCTCTCTCCCCCCTCTCTCTATCTATCATTCCCACCCTACCTAGATAAGTCCCTCTCACTCCACCCAATCTATCTCTCCCTTTTACATCACTCCCTCCCGCACCCTCTCCCTCCCTTAGGTCTCTCACTCTCACACTCCCTCTCTCTCCCAATCCCTCTCTCTCACAATCCCTCTCACTACCTATCTCTCAATTTTCTCCCTCTCACCCCCCCTCACACTCTCAAGTCTCTCCCTTTGGCACCCTACCTACATAACTCTCTATCTCTATCTCTATCTCTCTCCCTCTCTCTCTCTCTCTCCCCCCCTCTATCCCTCCCACCCTACCTAGCTAAGTCCCTCTCACTCCAACCCCTTCTCTCCCACTCCCTCTCTCTTAGACTCCCCCTTCCACCCCCTCTCCCTCTCTCAAGACTCTCTCTCACTACCTCTCTCTCTCTCAGGTCTCTGCCTCCCTCTCTCCCTCCCACCCTACCTAGACAACTCTTTCTCTCTCTCTCTTAAAATTCGCCCTCCCTCTAAAGACACATAAATACATACATACAAGCATAATACATATATACATAAGATCCTACATACATACAAGAATACATGTAAATATGTAGATACAATCTCACATACATATACACATGCATATAATATACATGCATTGATACATACACACATACATACATACATAAATACAGGCATACATACATACATACAAGCATGCATACATACATACATACATACATCACATACAAGCATACATGTACATAAAAATATATAAATATATAAACATACATTCAATAGAGTAGAAATTAACATAAAGAAATACATAACGCGAGCACGTTATATTGCGCTCGTGTTATGTCTTGCTAGACATATCCTGCGTAAATGCAAAAAACTATGTCAAAACTAAGATATAACGTGAGCACATTATATCTTGTATTGGGAATCCCAAGCCTCGGGCTTGGTATTTGCCTTTGAATACCAACCCAAACGCTTGGAGGGCCTTCCCAATGACTAAAGACATGTTTTTACAAATTCTACAATATTTCACATAATCGGGTTCATGCTCACTGTCACGATTGCACGTGTTTAAATTTCAAACAAATCGAACACCTGGGTAATGTTAAGTTCCCTCTTAGCTATCCAACGATGTAATTTTTTTCACTTCTTGACAATGTTAAGCCTTTCATCTATAATTTTTTTTGTTTGCATGTCTCTTTTTTGGAAAAAAAAAGTAGTGTTTGGTGATTTTTGTTATAAATTAACCATTCATCGAAATTGCAAATAAATTACATTTTTAGAATTAGACTCTATTATACAATTTTTTTTTTAAATCAATTAGTTTCCAAAATTTGTAGGGGTAGCACGGCCAAAATTATGTTTTTTAGGAAGTGACCACTTAAAAAATTAGTAAAAAATCAAATATTCATTAAAAAATTATCAGAAAAATTGTGCATCAACTACATACTATTAGCTAGCTTCTCACTAGAGAAATTTTAAAAATACTATAAAAATTTCACCATGCTAGGGACGTACAAAAGTTGTTATGTTATGTTTTTTTGACAAAAACAACACTAATTTTTCTACGTCCCTCTTTTGAACCCCTTAATCTCAACCATTTTCAAAATAAATGAGTAGTTTAGAAAGTAGACTCAGAGCAGTTCAATCCTTGGTTTTGTTGCATCTCTAAATTTTGAGTGTAACTATCCTCAATTTCACGTCCAAGGTCAATATTTCCTTATTTTAGAAAAAAAAATGGCCACTTAAGCCCCCTTTTTGGCCCCCCATCTTTTCGCACTTACCCAATTCCGTTTTGTGAGCCCAAGCTCATAATTTTTTTCTTACTTAGTGTGTGTGATGCAGGAGCACCCCAAGAGTTTGGTTATTTGCATCTACGATTTTTGTTTTGGTAATGTTTTTATTTTTGGACTTGAGATTGAATTTTTGCTTTACGTTTTTACTGATGATCACTATGAAATTCTTATCAATTTCATTTGACAAAATGTCTCATATATCTCCTTTTCCAGTTCATTCATTATTTTCAATTAAATAGCAAATCAATTTAATTTTTTTACAAATTCATTTTGGATAAAATTTTGAATGAAAACTCGGTTGGTTAAGAGTGATATTTGAATCATTTTATTCCCACCTTGGCAACACTTGGATGAAACGGTAGCTGAAATGTTTTAAAATATTTAAAAATCCATATTGTCAAGCAAAGTAGAAACAAAGGTATTTAATTTTTATTAGAATAAATTAAAATTAATATATGGCAACAGGAATAGGAAGGGGCAAAAATAAGGAGAGAAGGTGTGGAAGGAAGGTGAAGAGAGAGAGCATGCCAGGTAAGAGAATAAATCAAATTTAATAAATAAAAAAGTTAAGATGACAAGGGGGTCATGCTATGCCAGATTGGAAGTTGAAAAAGAAGTGAAATATGAAACATAGGCACATAGAAATGAGGATGAGGGCATAGGAAATTGGTTGTATAAACATTGGAAATAATCTGGAATTAAGAGAGATACCACATAAATTAAATCAATTGTATATTTAAAAAGGAAAGAAAGTTGAGCCCATGTGGTATGAAGATAAGGGAAGTTGGAAAAGAAAAAAGGTCAGCGCTAAAATTTGTGAAGGTTGGCACATAGGATGCATAGGAGAGGGAGAGAGAGAGAGAGAGAGAGAGAGAGAGAGAGAGAGAGAGAGAGAGAGATATATATTGTTCTTAGTTCCTTGTAGTTTCATTATAATAAATATAATATTTAAAACTCTCTTGCAACAATCCATCAAATAATTTTTTTATAATTTATTATATTATTATAAATAATATTATATTTTTATAATATAATATAATATGTCCTAGTATATATTAATTTATCATATAATATTATATATTAATATTTTAAATATATATAAATATCTATATTAAAATTAATATTATAACATGTTAAATCTTAATCTATAGTTCAAACCAAAATAAATCATTCTTAAGTTAAAGAAACAAATATTCGTTTCTTAACTTTAAGAAATGGATATCCATTTTTTAAAGTTCAAAAATGGATATCCAACTTTAAAAATGAATATCTGTTTCTACCGGATATTCGTTATTAACGGATATCTAATTTTTTTACTCTTTTTGCCTTAGTTATTGCCTCGGGATTCCTTTGGGATTTGGCTTGGGGGTGTCAAACCTAAAAATTCAATTGTCCCAACATGTTGAGAGGGTTGTAACAATTTTTTCGGACTTCACCCTTCATGCTAATGACTTTTTTAATTTGAATTTGATGAAACAAAAAAGGGTTTATTCAGTAAATTGTTAGCATTCTACTAATATAAGATATGTTTTCTTTTGAATTTAATAGGTAGTGACTATTGATTTTCTACATGCACTATGTGTAAATTCATGATTGATAGGTTGATTGAAAAAAATCTATAGCTTTTAAACGATTACACATTTTTTGAATCTAAAAGATGTGTCACACTTTATGCTTCAAAAACTATAGCTTTAAAAAAATCATCTTTTTAGCAAGTTAGGGTGGTCGGATAGATGGATTTTAATATTTTTTAAAATTCCTACAAAAAAATCATAACTAATTATTTACTTGCAAAAAAATTATAAAAAAATATGTGTCACATCTGAGCATATGTCTTCTATTTATATTGAAAGATTCAAAAAGATATTTTTTCAAGCATACTTAGGGTGGTCGAGCAAAAACCTACTTTTTTTCAAAATTTAAAGTACTACTGCATTGAAATTTAAAATTTTCACCAATTAAAATTACTTTTTTTCCAAAAAAATCCTAGTATCCTATGAATTACATTCAATTTGCTACAAATTATATTGTTACATATTTTCAAAATTATGTTAATAACCTATTCAAATTAGTATATCAAGTTGCTTAAATCTATTTTTATGTATTTTCATTGCCACTTAAGGGCCTTGTTTGGCCCATCATAATCTTGTACTGACCCCTATGTCTAATTGTAAACTTGCAATTGAGCTAAAATGCTATAATAATTTCATCACCAATAAGTCTCTTCTTGTTCACAAAGTGTGGAGTGCTCAAGATGGATTTGTGATGAAAGATCAGATGTTGGTGCTCAATTCAAGAGTTATTATGAAAATGGCTCATATGATGAGCTATTGGACTTGAGTGGTGAAGGATCAAGGGGTAGAATTGATTTGAGATATCAATAAAGGAGATATCTTGAGTGATGTGGGAGCATCCAGTCGTGTAGGGGCTATCTTGCATCACCCAAAAAAATGTTTTCTTATTTTCTTTAGTTGTTTTGAGTCCCATGATGACACTTAAGGGGTGTAATATAATCAGAAGTTAGAAAAGGTAAAAAATGGGCACTTACTATTTTTAGTAAAGTTGACATAAACGGGCTCGTATGGACCTAAAAATTTACCCCAAGGAGAGGAACTGAAAAATATTTACATCAACGAAAGAATCATCTCAATACCTTGTATGGTTTGGGAGATATTAAAGTTTCCATCTTGAGAAACTTCTCCAATGTAGCTTTAAATGCAAATATGAAAACCTTATGGGCCTTGAAATAGCTCGAAAAGTGGATGAAACAATCTCTGATGGTTTCGACGGTGTAGATCTTTTCGAGAGCTTTCCAATGATATATTATAATAGGAAATCGGACACCCATATCAAAAGTTATGGCCCCGTGAAGTTGTCTCACTAAAGAGTGAATTTCATTCAAATATCTTCCTAGGAAAGAAATCAAATGGCGGGACTTTTGATGCCAAAAAAAAAGGGAAAGTTACATTTTCTAGAAAATTCTAAGGCAGTTATTAGGTAAAATAAAAGGGTTAAGTGGGGGTTGTAGAAGGTGGCTCCATTAGTGCAAATTGTGGCTCTGAATAATAGATTTTATTTTCAGAGTTGATTTGGATGTAATGAATCAATCCCATGAGGTTGTTCCCCTATAATTTCTAAATCTATAATTCATTTTTGGAAAATAACTAAAAGTGGGTTGTTTTCTATCTTGCATTTTTTGTTTCGTTATTTGTTATTGTTTTTTCAGTGGGGTTTGCGTGGTATAGACTCATCAAGTGGTATGAGTACGTTTTCTTGAGCATGTAAACAAATCGTCGAACATGAGGCAGTTTGCACTAGGACTTGTGGTTGTGGGTTTCTGAGAAAATTTATTAGAATGCCTTCGCAAAGAAACCGTGGTGGTGGAAGAAATTTTATTGTACCAAGAGAGGGTTTTAGAGCCCTACAGAGAAAATTTCAAGCACTACAAGAGGAGTTGCATCGAGGGTTTGAGCCAAGAAGAGGAGATGAAAGTGAAGATGAAGCTAAAAATGAGGAATAGGTCAAAGAAGAACAAGATGCAGTAGATCCAAAGCAAGTTAGATTATTTAAGGCCATCTCTAAGATTGGGAAAAGGTAAAAGATCGATGTTTCTACATTTTCCAGAAATCTTAACCCATAAGAATTGATTGATTGGATCAATTATATGGAGTACTTTGAGTATGAGGAGGTGGAAGATCCTGAGAGGGTCAAATTTGCAAAGACCGAGCTAAAGGGTCATGCGAATATTTGGTTGAAAGAGGTACAACTAGAAATAAATCAAAGAGGAAAAGAGAAAATAACCAGATGGGACCAGATGATGGAAAAACTAAAAAGATAGTCCATTTTTGTGGACTATGAACTAGATTTGTTGAAGAAGATTCAAGGGCTGAAACAAGCGAGAAAATCTATCAAGGAGTATACAAAATATTTCTACCCTGTCCTAATTAGAATAGGTCATTATGAGGCCAACAAGGAAAAATTGGCTCGTTACATAAATGGGTTGAAGTCGAGTATTCAAGAAGAGTTGGGTCTGGTAAGAATGTCTACCATTGAAGATGCATATCGGTTTTCTTTGAAGGTAGAAGAAAAGTTGAATAGAAGGTTTGAAAGCAAGCAAAGAGGTGGGGGTCATGGTGGAAAGACTAGTGGACAGTCATATGGAGGTTGAAATGAAGATCAAAAGAAGGGTGAAGGATCTAGTAGTAGCCAGAACCAGAAAAGAGATAACACCTATCATCCTTGTGATCAAAATAATGGAGACCAAAGAGGAAGAGGAAGATCTGGATGAGGAGCAGGAAGAGGAGGCTTTCAAGGAGCCTATTTCCAATGTGGAGAAGGACATAGAGCCTATGAGTGTCCTCAACATCAAAGAAGGAAAAATAGAAGACCTGAAGGTAATGCACGAGTTTCATATGTAGATGAAAATGTTGAGTCTTCACATTCTGAAGATGTTGAAAGAGGAGAGGACCTTGTTATCAGAAGAGCCTTGTTGAATGAGGAGAAGGAACCAAATCAAATAAATAACTTGTTCCACACTCGATGCAAGTTTGAAGTTAAAGTTTGTTATGTTATCATTGATGGAGGTAGCACAGATAATCTTGTTTCTGAAGAAATGGTCACTAAATTGCAGTTGGAGAGGAGAAAGCATCCAAAACCATACTAGATAGCATGGTTGCAAAAGGACCATAGGGTGTAACTATGGGTAAATTTCCAAGTTAGTCTTAAATAAAAAATAAAAAATAAAACCCTAGTATAACTATGAAGAACAATGGAGGAAAACAAAGCAAAACCAAGAACAAGGTTACCCAAGCCCTTCAAGACCTCCATGAATCACCTCCATAGCCCTTATCCATTTGTTGCAATGTTAAGTTTCCCCTCAATTTTTTGTGAGAAAACATGCCTATGACTATGACCTAGCAAATATTGAAGTATTCCTATGATAATGCAAGAGAAGCTAAATTCTACATGCAATAAAAAACCTACAAAATGACAATGTTAGCATAAGATACCCTAAGCATGAAGTCAAGAGATTGAGAGATGTCAAAATGAGGTTGATTTTAGCATTTTAGAAAAATTCCAATTTTGAATGGAGGGCCAAGATTAAAATTTGAGAGATTCCCTAAGATCAAGGGCTACAAATGCATGTGACAACCCCTAATTAGGGTTAGGGAAACAATGCAAAATGAATGGTCAAGATTTGATTTTCAGAAAATCAAATCAAGGGTTGGAATTGCATGTGACAAGAGAAGATTGGGCACAAATTATGAGGTTGATGGAGGGAATTAAAAATCTGATTTATGAGAGGCAAAGTTGACTTTTGAATTAAAAATTAATTTCATTTAGAAGTGATGGGGCCATGTGGCGATAAATAAGTTAAATTAATTACTTGGAAAGAGGGAAATTGCCAAGTGGAAATTTAAATAAATGATTTTATTTAAATTTGAGGAAATATCAATAGGATAATTAAATAATTAATTCTAATTATTTAATTATGGATAAATGTGGCCAATAATTAAATAAATTACAAGGAATTTATTTAATTAAGAGAAGACTTTAGAATTAGAGATGTATTTAAATAAATAAATAGAATTTTATTTATTTAAATAATCATGAGGAAATAGTGGCCAAATCAAATAAATTTAATAATTTATTTAATTAAAGAGAACATTAGAAATTAGTGGCATATAAAATAAATGTGATTTGTTTATTTAAATAGTCAGGAAGAATAAAAGATGTGAATTAATTAAATAATTAAGAATTATTTAATTATCAGATGAATTTGGAAAGGACATAATTAAATATTTTATTTATGTTTAGAAGAATTATGGAGAAAATCGAGTTCGCAGGCCTAGGTCAATTTTTTGTGTCTACATTTTTCCCCTCTTTGTCATAGTGTCGTTTATTGCATTATGGGAAAGTAAACTAGTCAAAAACATGCCCCAGCGAAGGTACGAAGTGCCTCTAAATTTTTCCCCTCTTTGTCATAGTGTCGTTTATCGCATTATGGGAAAGTAAACTAGTCAAAAACATGCCCCAACGAAGGTACGGAGTGCCTATGCCCCCTCAGGAAAATTTGCGAATTTTGGCCTGGGGCCAGAAAATTTTGGAAAGTGTCTTGATAAGTAAATTTAGGGCTAGAAAATCAACGACGTAATCGGTTTTGAAATCAGATGAAGATAAAGTAGTCAAAATTCTAGTCAAACTTGGTCAAATGAGCCTTCAGTAATAACCTTGAGGGTAAAACCCTAATTTTTAACCTATAAATAGGTTTGAAAAGGTAAAAAGATATGTCATTTTCACTTTTTCTTTTCGAAAAATTTTAGAGCTCAGATCGAAGAGAGGCTACAGAACAATGGTGATTCTAGTGACAAAGCATCGCGGTTACTAGGTGTGGACTTTTTGATGGCCAGAGGGTGTAGAGGCACCGGTATGTACCCTTTCCCACTTTGTAATTTTCTCATTTTTTCATGCTTTTTAGAGTTTTTAGTTAGGTAAGCGAATGCGTTGCGATGCATATTCTTTCGCGTAAGTCGCATTCGCATTCGCATTGCACTTATTTGATGTGTCACAATGCAAACGTGAGGGACAAGTGGGGTTAATTTGTAGAATGACGCAAATGCAAGGCCCTAAGATGCAAACGTCAAAATGTGATGTAAGTGAAAGGTCACATGACGCATTTTCCCAATTGCAACGTATATGCTAGACCTTGCGATGCAAATGATTTAAAATCACTTGTGAAACAATGCAAGTTCCATAGATTAACGCATTTGTCAAATCAAATGATGCAATCATCATGACGTGATGCATGTGTGGGATAAAATGACACATGTGCTCTAGCACGATGAAATTGAAGTCAACATGACGCATTTGACTTTGACTAGGGTTGACTTAGTTTAGGCTTAGTTTTCTTATGTACTTTTGACTAGATAGATGCTAATGATTATGTTCAATATGTGCTAACTCTCGTTTCTACATGTATAGAAATGATTGGTACCAATCTATACGCACAAGTTCAGGCCAGCGACCTATGCCTTCAGAGATCAGTTGCGGGAGAGTGAGCGGAGATGACTGATGTAGCTAGGATTATACTATGTCACCTATATGCCCATTATCCGGGCAAATAGGGTCATGTTGATAGCACTTTGTGAGAGATGGAATTCAGAGACTTATTCTTTCCATATGCTGACAAGAGAGGCCACCATCACTCTAGAGGACGTGTACAAGATATTGTGCATTCCCATCAGAGGAGAGCAAGTAGTGTATGAACCACATAGATGACATCAGGCCATGACTAAGTATTATGAGTTGTTCGATGATACAGGACTCGAGATTGAGGGTTATGAGATCATATGGGAGTTTGTGGCCAAGAACTACACTCAATGGGATGCCATGTTATGCACCTTGATTGTCGAAGTTCTTATTCCTGACTGTCGAGGACACGGATTTCCTATCAAATGGGGAGATGTGCTAGTCTGAATGAGATGAGACAGGACAGTATTTGCATGGGGGCCATGTTTATTGGGGATATTCTACCATCAGTTACATGAGGTGTATTATTAGGGGGTTCAGAGTATTAGCTCTAGTACTACACTGTTGATGATCTGGGCCTTGGAGAATATTCTCGTCTTTCGTCTGCCAATTCAAATTCAGAAGTTGCATGAGGGGATGTTGTATTTTTTTGTATGTGGGATCAGTGACATAGACCCGATGATGAGTCTAGTTTATGGTTCAATTTTGATAGACTTTATTATCCATTTGCTATAGTTGTCATAGACTTTGATGCTTGGATGTTGACCTTTTTATGATATTTCCTCAAAACCATAGACATTGGGCATAAGCTTATTTTCATAACCTTTAAATGACATTGACATGCTATATGAACTATCTATGTTAATTTTACATGTGGATTAATGAATGTCACTTTAAGATACTTACAGATATACAGATGTTGTGTGTACTCATATTGTCATGCATATATAATTAGAGGCCTGCAATTAAGGAAGATTCCGCTAGCTGGTCATTCGCCATAACAGTCAACAAGGTGATCATTCAAAGAGGGAAGACTCTCGATTGCGGGAGATTCCTCATTCAAATTGAAATTGTAATCGCCTTGTAAATGGCTTTAATTTTTTTTTTAGCGAATATAGGCATTAGTGTTGTGCTAAATTTGCATTAAGGAAAACATGCTTGACTAGATTTTGTGCATGTGTAAGTGCCTCTCCACTTTTTATGCTTTCCCTAAAGTGGTGTCCTCCTGATCTATGGGATTTGACCACCTTGCTAAGTGATTAGTTAGTAGCTTCTTTTCCTATAAATAAGACTCGGATGCTCCTTCTCAAGACGTTTCTTAATCTAATGATGTACTCGCATTCTTAGTTTTCAGTAATATAGTCATGTTGCTCGATTGTACTCATGTTTTCCAATGAATAAAATGAAGTTATAAGTTCATGCATCTGAGTTTACATTTTTTTAAGGGATACTCATCCAAGGGGGCCCACTTGGTGAGTATTTCATCCTTTAGTTTAGTTCTTATTTTATGTTTAGTAATTAGTTAAGAATCTAGCACTGTTTGTTCCTGCAACCACTAGAATTCCATTTTGTGACCATTCGTGCAACCAAAGTAGACAGAGTAGTTTCCTATTTGTTCACTCAGATTTTCATTTTTTTCATGCATTTCAGCTTAGTATAGTTATTGATTAATGCTCAGCACTTATTTTATTTCCTTCCAAGAAATTTACTTTTAGCATTGTGTCTTTCTTAGCTACAAGATGAATATGGCTACTTTGGATTCCTAGTGCACATATTGTGCTAGCCCATTTCAAGTTTACGTCCTTGGGTTGACAAGTTAAATGCACCTTCGTGATAATTGAGATAGCTATTCGAGTTAGATGTCCAATCTCTGAATCACAATTGTAAGGGCTTAGTTGTTAAATCATTGTAGGAGGCCAACACTTTTGGTACCGTTATCGGGGATGGTGTCAAACTAGGGATTTCTTTAGAGTCATTAATAGTTTTTCTTGCTATATTATTTTTGAAAGTTGTTCTTAGTATACCCCTCATTTAGGAAAGTAATGACCCCCCTATTATTTTTCCAATTCTTTGTGTAAGTTGGTTGATAGTGAGTTGATACCGTATGCATAGAGGAAGGAGGAGAGATGCTCGTGGGAGATTCCTTCCTAACAATTATGATCTATTCTAGCTAGTTGAGTATCAGAACCTACCAAGAGATAAAGAAGAAGAAGAGCCACACCCCTTTGTTGATGCATTTCTGGATCTGACCAGTTCTAAAGTTTCCTCTAAAGATCATAATTTGATTGAGAACCCATTTTATTTTGAACTTCATCAGGCAGGCATGGCTAATGCAAATAGAAATAGACCTAACCAACCATATTTTCCTTTCCCTATTGCTCATCAGAATGAATTAGACAATCTCAAAAATATCCCTTCTTTAGTCCTTCCTAAGTTCTATGGACTTGTCACAGAAGATCCTCATACATTCTTGTTCAATTTTTATATACTCTGTAGGAGTTATGACCATACCACTGATTCCCATAGGCTTAAGCTATTCCCTGCCACCTTGAAATAAGTTGCATGAAGATGGTTCATGAGCATTAGTGGAAATATTGTGGAGACTCGAGAGGACATGAAGAGTAATTTCCTTGAGAAATACGAGTATTGCAGGGGCAGTGACATGAGAAAAGATGACATTTTTAGGATGCAACAAAAGGAAGATGAGAGACTGGAAGATTAAATTTTAAGTTTTATGTTTTTCCTACAGAAATATCCACACCATACACTCAATGAAGAATCACAGAAGATAATTTTATTAAGAGGAATTTATGGCAGCTACACAGATGCCTTGGACCTGATGGAAGGACATCAAGAAGATATGTCAGAACTATTCTAGGGTAGCTTCAAAGAAAGGGAGAACTTACCAATCCTTCATGGGTAAGTCATCTACCAATGGAGTTTCAAGGATGGATATTACTCACTTACTGGAAGAATTCAAGCAAGACATCATAAACAATCTGGCTACTTGGTTAGATTACTTCAGGCCAAGAAGAAACATGAGGAGGCAGAGGCCATGTTGGTAGAATATTGCCCTCATTGCAGACAAAAGAAGAAGGAACGAAGATGCAAGATGGTAGCTAATATTGAAAACAAGAAGATGGTACCCAAGTTCAAGCCAATTTAGGGTAAAGATGATCAAGTCTACTATGTTGCACAAAGGAGGCCATGGGATCCAAGACAAGTTATACCACCAGATCCACTATCTTTTATTGGGCCATATTTCAATTCTTATTCATCTAGTAACCAATGGCAACCCCCATATCCATCCAATTATGGAGGATATCCACCACAACCTTGGAATAACCCTCCAAATGTCTGGCCCAATCACCAAAACTCTCCACCCCAGTGGCAGCAACTTCAAGGAAATTGGCAGTAGTTTCAAGGAAATTGGTAGCCACCTCTAGGAAAATAGCAGCAAATATCTCAATGAAGGGGAGGATAGCAATGGCCAAACCAGATAACCAATTACATGTAGCCACCTTCTCCGCCCCAGTAGCCTGCTATAATGCCTACTCCTACTAGTTCAAGTTCAGATGCACCTAAACCTACTCAACTACCAGCTCAGCCCACACCTAACCCAAATAATAAACCACAGCAACAACCGATATACTCTGTCAATCCAAATAAATTCCCTGCATATGTTGTGAGTGTAAATAACATCCACTTACGTTCAAAAAATACTTTGCTAGATCCTTCTACACCCATTATCATTGAGCTTCCAGTGGAAGAAGAGGAGCCTCTGAATGTCCCCATTCAGCCAAGTGCACCTAAAAATCTTGAACGAGTCCCAATCAAGCAAACTGAACCAGAACCACCATTTCCTTAGAGGTTGGAAACTGTGAAACAAAAGGAAGAGGAGGACACAACTTTTGACATTTTAGATCAGTTGAAGCATATATGTGTCCAAATACATCTATTTCAAGCCATAAAAGATGTTCCCATATATGGCAAACCAATCAAGAAAGCATGTCTTAAGAAGCCAGGTAGGAAGAGGAAAGACCCCACTACGGTTCATGTGGTGGGACAACTAGTTGACATCATGCTTGGGAAAGTGAATGTTCCCAAATATAGTGACCTAGGGAGTCTTGTGGGAGGATTTTTTATAAATGGGATCCAAATAAAGAATGCTTTGATTGATTTGGGAGCAACAATAAATGTAATGACTAAGGACATCCTGTAGAAACTAAATGTTGCAAGCATGAGACCTAATCCTACTATCCTGCAGCTTGTTGATAGTTCTACTATTAATATTGATTGTATATTAGAAGATCTGGTGGTAACTCTAGACTCTTGGGAGTACCCAGCAGATTTTATGATTCTTTCTCCTAAAGCCACACTAGTCGGGTACCCCATTATTCTTGGAAGGCCATGGTTAGAAACAAAAAATTCCTATATTGGATGTCAGATAGGATACATGACCATTTATGATGGAAAGAGCACCAAAAATCTTAATCTCTACCCTCCTGCTCAGCTATCCTATGATAGGAATGATCCCGTATGGCCACATATTGGTGAAGAGGCCAAGGAAGTTAATTTTGTGGCACAACTTATGATGTTAGGTAGAAGTTCTTTCATGCAGCTTCAAGATGAAGATGGAGTATTTTCTAATATAATTTAGAACCATTGTGACATAGAGGAAGCATCATCCTCTCATGCATTTGATTATGCTGATCCAGTGAAGACACTCCTACCTGCTCTTCCTACAAGCGCTCTTCCTACTGCAAAACTTCCTATAGCAATAGGTATGTCTCATACAGTGCTACCACATGAACTCAAGGTACCAAGCATTAGTGAAGCAGCCATGGTAGATTTAACTACACAAGTGTAGGTTTCAGAAGGAAAATATCTAAATATTAACAATAAACTAAGTGAAGAACAGTAGTTGTCATTGGAAAACTTATTAAGGGCCCACCACTATGCATTTGCATGGGACTATCATGATATGAAGGGATTGGACCCTAATATTTGCACTCATAGGATATACATAAGAGATGATTGTACACCAGTGAGGCAGCCACAAAGAAGAATTAACCTTGCATTGAGAGAAATTGTAAAAGAGGAACTACAGAAATTGCTAGATGCAGGATTTATCTAACCCATTTTAGATATCAAGTGGGTGTCCCCATTGGTGATTGTTCCCAAAAATGAGGGAAGTGGAAAGTTTTTGTTGATTACAGTGAACTTAATCCTACTACCAAAAAGGATCATTTTCTCTTACCTTTCATAGATCAAGTTTTGGACTCACTTGCAGGAAAGCAGTAATTTTCTTTCCTAGATGGATTCAACAGCTATAACCAGATCCAAATTGCACTAGAAGACCAAGAGAATAGCACCTTTACCTTTCCATGGGGGACCTATGCCTACTCAGTACTTCCATTTGTCTTATGCAATGCACCTATAACTTTTGAGAGGGTATTCATTAGCATATTCTTAGACATCTCTCTTGATTGCATGGAAATATATATGGATGACTTCACTACCTATGGTGTTGATTTCAATGAAGCATTGGAAAATATCAAGAGAGTCCTACAAAGATGTGAAGACCAAAATCTATCTTTAAATAATGAAAAATGCTTCATGATGATGTAGGAAGGTGTAGTTCTTGGCCACTACATCTCTCACAAAGGAATTCAAGTAGATCCTACAAATATTGAGGTGATCACCAATCTACCTATCCCTACAAAACAAAAAGACATTAGGAGTTTCTTAGGACATGTAGGTTATTATAGGAGGTTCATCAAATACTTTAGCAAAATGGCAGCACCATTTTATAATCTCCTAACTAAAGATGTTGAATTCTAATGGATAGAAGATTGTGACAAGGCATTTTTTGAATTGAAAACGGCTTTAACTCATGCTCTTGTACTCAAAGGTCCTAATTGGGAGCTTCCTTTTCAAATCCATACAGATGGATTAAACTATGTTATAGAAGTAGTCTTAGGACAGAAAGAAGGAGCTATTGGAAATGCTATTTATTTTGTCAGCAAATATCTACAAGAAGTTGAATTCAACTATACAGTGACTAAAAAAGAAATGTTAGCAGTGATCTATGCCCTAAACAAATTCAAGCACTACATTAAAGGCTACTAGATATTTGTGCACACTAATCATGCAGTCATTAGATACCTCGTGAATAAACCCCTGAACTGAGTTAGACTAGCAAGATGGTTATTGTTGATGCAGGAGTTTGACATAACCATTGTGGATTAACCAAGGAAGGCCAATGTTGTTGCAAACTTTCTTTCGAGGTTGACTAAATCAGAGGACAATCAAGTCATAGATGACTCTTTCCCTGATGAGCATTTATTTTCCATCATTGTGTAGACACCCTGGTATGTTGACATAGCTAATTATCTGGTCACAGGGAGAGTTCCTCCTCACTTCTCTCCAAAAGAGAGGAGGGTGCTCATTGAAAAATCTTTTCCTTTCTCATGGATTGTTGGATGTTTGTTCTACACTGGACTAGACCATGTCATGAGGAGATGTGTGAGGGAAGATGAGACATATGATATTTTGCATGCATGTTACAATGAACCCTATGGAGGGCATTTTGCAGCTAAGAGGACATCAATGAAGATTTTGAACATATGATATTATTGGCCCACACTCCACAAGGATGAAGGGAGATATACAAGGAAGTGTGACAGATGCAAGAGGATGGTCTAGCCAACTAAATCTGATGAGATGTCACTTTACCCCCAAGTAGTAATCACTCCATTTGACAAGTGGGGATTGGATTTTGTAGGACCCATTGATCCTCCATCAAAGGGTAAATCATATATCTTGGTATGCATTGACTATGTAACCAAGTGGGTAGAAGTTAAGGCCATGAAGCATGCAAGAGATAATAAGGTTGTAGAATTTATTTATGAGAAAATTTTCACATGGTATGGGGTTCCAAGAGAGATAGTGACTGATCAAGGGGCTCAATTCACTTCATCCCTTGTTACATCACTGTTCAATGAGTACAAAATTAGGCATAGGAAGTTTACTCCTTATCACCCTCAATCCAATGGCCAAGTTGAGGTGACCAACAAAGAAATTGAAGCCATTCTGACCAAAACAGTCGCTATCCATAGAAAGGATTGGGCAAGTAGGCTACCGGAAGCTATTTGGACCTACAAAACTACCTAGAAAACAACTACAGGATTCACTCCATTTGATCTATTGTATGGAAAGACAGTTATGATGCCCATTGAATTTCAACATAAGACTCTTAGGACTGCAGTAGACTTAGGGATGGATATCTCTTAGGCACAAAGGGACAAAATAATGAAGTTGAATGCTTTGGATGAGATGAGGAAGGCAATCTTGCATCACGTAGAGGTAGTGCAAAATCAGAGAATAAAGTGGCATGACAAATTCATAAAGGATAAGAAATTCTAGCCAGGTGACTGGGCACTGCTCTATGACTCAAGGTATCAAAACAATGCAGGAAAATTTTAGAAAAGGTGGCTAAGACCATATTAGGTTGTTGAAGTCTTTTCCAATGGGCCTATTCAACTCACTACCATTGACCCTATCAGATTTAAGCTACTTGTCAATGGTCATCACCTCAGGTTGTATCACAAGCCAACTTTCAAGGATAAATTCCTACAATAATTCACTCAGCATGCAACACCCGAACTTCTCGTAGCTGAAGGAAGTCGACCTATTGTCCCTCCTTCTAGCTAACTAAGGTATGTAACTTGTCATAATAAAGACTTCCATTTTTGTGGGGGTCCACTTCTTCACACATCCACCCATCCATCTCCACCTTTCTCTCTCTTCCATCACGCCACCATCATTTCACTTCATTCGATTTCACCTCATTCCTCTCCACTTTCATTAACTACTCAAATGATTTCTTAAAAGTGACTAGCAATCTCTCCATAATCTTTGCAACAAATCTTCCATCAATTCAGGTACGTTTGCATCAATTTGTTATAACTTAATTGTCTTTTAGTACATTCATTTAATTGTTGTGCATTAATATGGACGTTCTCCATACCATGTAATTATTCCCTGCCCCTGTCAAATCGTCATTACCACCTCGCATGTGAGGACACATGTGAAAATTTAGGTTGTGGGAAAAAATATGAATACCATGTCCACGTGTCTCTCCATATTGGTTCACATCAGCAAAGTTTAAATTATTGAGCCAATTTTGAATTTTGAGTGAGATGACGGCTCTCATGTGTGAAACGATATCAACTGCCACCATTTTTATTGATCATAGCCTTCATTTATTACTCCTTTATTGACTTTATTGCTCCTATCATAATCTTACGCCAAAAAGATAAAATTCAAATGACACTGGCATTGGAAATTTAGCAGCGTTGCAGGAAGGAGAAATTTAGCTTTTAGACAAAGATTATAGGAAGGGAAAAACTTTGTAGAGTGATTTTTTGATTGCAGACAACTGAACAATGGGAGGTGGGTTAATTCAAAATGAACCCATGGTTCATGATGTATTACTACAAGATGCACCTTTCCAGGCCGAGTTCATAAATTATCGATAGTTAGATTATTTCACGAAGCTGAATGGTTTTAATGAACATGTGCTGGAATTTTCCCAGACATTGTTTGAAGGAAAGGCCATGGTAAAAGGGTTGGAGGTCATAGCCACTAAAGAGAGGATTGCAGAAGTTACAGGGTTGTCTATCGACGGTGAGCTTTACCTTGCTACCAGAGATGCCAAGTTAGCTAGGGTTGAATTTACAGAACCTAGTGACCCTCCAATGAGTGTGGACAAACAAGGTGCGAAGAGAACCTTTATGCCTGAGCTATGGAAGCAAATAGTTTTCTATGTTATGAAGTACATTACCTGTGAAGTTCGTCAGTCAAATCTACATTTTGTGCACTTCAAACTCCTGAATCACATGAGGCATGGGAGAAGAATGAATGTGCCAAACGTGCTATACCACATTCTTTCAATCATGGCAGCCGAGACCCAAAAAGGTAGGGATAATTTCATTTCCCACCATTGTATGATGAAATTATTACTTGAGAAATCTCTGCATGATGTGTCTGATATGACTTGGGAAGAATTCTTGAATATTGATCAAATTAGACCAAAGCATTTGCGACCTAGGGTTTTAACTCAACCTCGTAGGGTTAGTAGGAGAGTGAGCAATGTTGGAGCCACTTGTGGAGCCTCAAATTCTAGCGCAAGCCCTAGTGTAAATCCTCCTATAGCCAAACAAACCATAGAGATTAGTTCTTATGAGGTAGAACATTCAAAACAAAGAAATTTCCTCTCCAGATTCTAATGATGATGTTCCTCTTGGAATCCTAATGAGAACTACGACACAAAAGAAGGAGGCAAAAATAAGAAAGCAAAAAGCTAAAAAGAAAACGGCAGAAAAATAAGTGCCACGCTCTAAGAAACGAAAGGCTGACATTATTCTTCCTGCAGCAAATGAAAAATATGAATGCCCTCCCAGAAAATCACGACCAGCTAGGCCAGATTTTGGTATATCTCCACAGGGAATCCCTAAGCCTAGAGAAACATCACAGGAGGATACAAAAGCTCCAATGCGGTAGGTGAATGCCAAGGAAAAGTACATATTTGAGGAAGCAGCAAACATAATGCTGGCAAATATTGTTGACATTGCAGAAGAATTTGAAAGCCAAGTGTATGAGGAAAATCAGGATCTCCTGCAGCAAGAGCAGAAGCAAGAGTTCCTGCTACAAGAACAAGAGACCCTACAGCTAGAACTGGGAGAATAGTCAACACCCCTACAGCTAGAGCTATACGAAGAGCAAGCAAAAGTGTCGGGAAATTTTTTGATAGGAATACATAAGCCCTTTGATTTTTCAATGCACATGGTAGCCATGAACTTATGGAAAGAAGTGCAAAGGAGGGAAGAAAAATGGATAGAGGAGAAACGTAGGCTAAAGAAGGAAATTCAAAAGAGAGGAAGATATTGAAGATAAGAGTAAAGAAATTGCTACTTTAAAGGAAAAGGTGGATAATATGGCAGCCTTAGTACCTAATATCTTAGAGTGCAGGACTCCTCCAAGGTTCTATACTCTGTATTTGAAGGAGAAGCATCTTTCTTTTAAGCTAGCAAGGATTGTTTCAGGTTTGAATCCTTCCATTGAGACTCCTCTTGAATTTTTCAATGCTTATCGGATTGATTCTCCTAAAATGAAGAATTTGTTGTGTGAATTATATTTGCATAATTATGTTGTGACCCAATACCATGATTGGAATCCACTTTTGTATGTTGGAGATGTCCAATTAAGGGCATTTATGTCTTGGATACAAAATGAAATTATTTGGGGAAAACAGTTCAGGACTTATAGGCAAATTGAATCCAACACTCCCTTGTCATTCAGGGATGAATCTAGAAATTTAGGAGAAATTTTTAGGGATTGGCACAAAATTCTTTACCGACCAAGCTATGGCAATAGGATCTTGTCTAAGAGAGAAGCAATTTATAAAGAGTATGAGGAGGTAGAAAAAACCACAAGGGAATCTATAATGGGATACCTATCACAAAGGTGGAACAACCTAACTGATGAATTGAAACAATCTTAGCCTCATTCTATGCAGAACTATGTTGCAGCACTTAACAGAGATAGATTGGAAGGACAAAGGGACAATTTTGGCTTCCATTGACTTTTCAGCCACCTATCCTATTGTGTCATGTGCCAAATTTTAGGTATTACCAGTATGATATAGTTGTAGAGAGATAGAGATCAAGCAGGTTGGACAAACAACAAGGGTTCTATTAGGACCCTAATTCACGCACAACAAGAACTGATGTAGGATAGCTGGCAGTTGCAAATTTTAGGGCATTGACCAAGCAAAAGAATAACCCTTCCTTTGTTAGAGGACCAGTAAAACCTTAGGTTGGGGGGAGTGATGATTCCAGTTTATGGTTCAATTTTAATAAAGTTTATTATCCATTTGTTGTAGTTGCCATAGACATTGATGCTTGGATGTTGACCCTTTTATGATATTTCCTCAAAACCATAGACATTGGGCATAAGCTTATTTTCATAAACTTTAAATGACATTCACATGCTATATGAACTATGTTAATTTTACATGTGGATTAATGAATGTCACTTTAAGATAGTTACATATATGCAATTTTTGTATGTACTAATATTGTCATGCAGATATAATTAGAGGCCTAAAATTGAGAAATATTTTGCTAGCTAGTCATTCGCCATAACGGTCAACAAGGTGATCATTCAAAGAGGGAAGACTCTCAAAAATGGGAGATTACTCATTCAAATCGAAATTGTAACCGCCTTGTAAATGGTCTTAATTGTCTATTGAGCGAATATAGGCGTTACTGTTGTGCTAAATTTATGTTAAGGACAACATGCTTGACCAAATTTTGCACATGCGTAACTGCCTCTCCACTTTTTATGCTTTCCCTAAAGTGGTGTCCTCCTAATTTGTGGGAATTGACCACCTTGTTAGGTGATTAGTTAGTAACTTCTTTTCCTATAAATAAGATTCGGATGCTCCTTCTCAAGAGGTTGCTTAATCTGATGATGTACTATCATTCTTAGTTTTTCAATAATACAATCATGTTGCTCGATTGTACTCATGTTTTTTGATGAATAAAATGAAGTTATAAGATCGTGCATCTGAGTTTACATTTTTTTTAACGAATACTCATCCAAGGGGGGCCACTTGGTGAGTATTTCATCCTTTATTTTAGTTGTTTTTTTTGTTTAGCAATTAGTTAAGATTTTGGCACTATCTGTTCCTACAGCCACTAGAATTCCATTTTATGACTGTTCCTATAGCCAAAGCAGACATAGTAGTTTCATGTTTATTTGCTCAGATTTTCATTATTTTCATGCATTTCAACTTAGTATAGTTATTGGTTGATGCTCAGCACTTATTTTATTTCCTTCCAAGCAATTTACTTTCAACATTGTGTCTTTCTTCGCTATAGGATGAATATGGCTACTTTAGATTCCTAGTGCACATACTGTGATGACCCATTTCAAGTTTATGTCCTTGGGTTGACAAGTTAAATGCACCTTCATGATGATTGAGATAGCTATTTAGGTTAGATGTCCAATCTTTGAATCACAGCTGTAAGGGCTTAGTTGTTAAATCATTGTAGGAGGCCAACACCCAGGTGGGGGATACAGGATACTTGCGCCACCAGATTGACATGTTGACAGGGTTTGTTTGGAGATCGCATAGAGATTGTGCACAATAGTCAGGAGAGGCTGAGCACCTATATTTTATGCAAACAATTCAGATACTTGATTGGGCAGATGGTCCAATCACAACATATTATTGAGATGTACCTACCCCAATGGGTACTTCGACAGTTTGGAGAGCAGCAAGGTGTTCCTACAGGGACCACAAAGTATGCTCGATCATCTCGAGAGACCATGTGGGGATCACCCATAGCAGTTCCTCTAGCAGAGCAGCAGGTTGATGGACTGGCTGCATAGTAGTGGGCATGGAGTGGGGGTCTCACAGATGTAGGGACCACGACAGAGATTAATTCCTAGTGGCAAGTCCATAGGCCTGTACCACTTGATGAGCCAAGTTTTTGGCACATCTAGATCATACTTTTACAAACACTTTTATGCTTTTCATTATGCTAAAACAAACATTTAGTACTAATTATGGGATAAGACATGAACTTTTTATGCTTAATAATAAGTATATTATGCTAAGTCTTCCATGATTATTACTTTTGAATGTTTTATTTGTTTAATGGATTCCTTATAACTTTGCGTGATGACAAACCTTTCCTGTAGCCTCTATTGTTGAACTTCCTATAGCCATGTATGGAATAATGTTTGCTTTAGATTAATGCTTAAATAAATATATAAATGAAGTAATGAATCGTCTTAAAGGTCGAACGTGTTGAGCTAAATCTCTACCTCAGGAATAGCTAGCAGGATATTTTGCAGGTACCAATATTTAAGGAAGGAATTCAATTCCCACTTGAAGGATAGAAGACCAAATCAATGAAGACTGGTTCAGCAATAGAAAAATAGGGAGGCAGTTTCAACTCATCCACCATGCAAGAGGAGTGTTTCAGAAATCTAGCTCAGGCATCTTGATGACACACAAATCTAGGATGGTGGTGCTTTAAAACTAATGAACCGATTTAACTTAGTTCTTACATTTTTATCCACCTCTTTGCTTAGTTGGTTGAATGTAATAAAGACCTCCTATTTTATAAGGGAAGGTTAGTTAGTAGTTAGAATCAGTTTTCAATAAATAGCCCATTCTCCTTCAGAGAATGGGTTGAAAGATTGCTATTGTAAACACATTTTCAGTTTCAGAAATACAGTCAAGAGATTATATGCTATGTATTGTTTACCTTGAATCAATAAAGTTTATGAAGTTTTTCGCCTAATCTATTGTCTACTTTTGGTATTACCTAAGGGGGCCCACTTAGGGAACTGCCTATACTTTCATTCTACAAGATAGAATAGCTGCATTTCCTTTTATAGAAGTTTATGTGATTGTTCCTACAACTGGCAGAAACACAGAGTTGTCAACTGTTCCTGCAACCACTAGATGTAGAATAGTTTTATCTTTCAGTTTTCATTTATGAGCAAGTTTATCCAAGTAGATTTGATTTTAGTAACTCAAATTCCAATTTAGTCATTATTAGGAAGTTATGCATGTTTGGGAAAGGTGATTAGTGCATATATTGTGCTGACCCATTTCAAGTTCACGTCCTTGGGTTGATAATTAAATGAGGTTCTTTAGCAAATTATGACTACTGGTTGTGATGGTCAATCCCTGAGTAGAGGAATTCATGTTCCTAGTTATTAAGCTGATTAAAGAACACTATATTTTTGGCATCGTTGTCGGGGATGGTGTCAAACTAAAGACCTATTGCAAGCATGCTAGTAGGTAGCTTGAAATTTTATTCCTAGTGTTTAGATCAAAATTCACTATTCCAGCATTTTTTCATAGTTTAGACTTACTTTTTACTGCATGCTTAGAAGAAGAGACCAATTTGGAAGATTCCTTCCTCGAAGCTTAGATATCCAAGAAATTGACCCAGAAATTGTCCCAAAAGAACCATATTTGGATGTTGGTCATGACCTAGTCACTTCATCTTCTTCTTCCTCAAAGATAAGTTTGAACCTGCTTGATGAGCCTGATAACCTTGATTTACTCACAACACAATTGAATAACCTACACACTTTCAATAACCAAGACCCCCATAATAACCCACTTTCCCTTGTCATCTACCAGCCAGGAGCTAACCCAAGACCACCACCAAGGATGGCAAGGCCTACTTTTCCATTTCCACTCCCTGACCTGCATGACAATAATAATCTCAAAAATATCCCTACCTCATTGCTTCCAAAATTCTATGGCCTTATTACAGAGGACCCTCATACCTTCTTGTTTGAGTTTGACATCCTCTATAGGAGTTATGATTATACTACTGAAGCACATAAGATGAAATTGTTTCCTTCTACTTTAAAGGAGTCAGCCTTAAGATGGTTCATGGGATTAGGAGGCAATGTTGCGGCCACCTGGGATGAATTGAAGGAGTTGTTCTTAGAAAAGTATAAAGAATATTATAGGGGGAATGATATGAGAGGAGATGACATCTTCAAGATGTCATAAAAGGAGGATGAAACCTTGGAAGATTATGTGTCCAAGTTCCTATTCAGTGTGCAGAAAAACACTCAACACCAGCTAAATGAGGAGTCTAAAAAACTTCACTTCCTACGAGGAGTCAATGATACTTGCATGGAAGCACTAGACCTCATGGTTGGAGGAGATATCACCCAAAGCAATTGGGATGACATCAAAAAGATCTATCTCAATTACTCTAGGGAAAATGTGAAGAAAGGCAGGGGGTTCAGACTCTCTGTTGCAAAAGGAAGTGGCTCAGGCGTATCAAAAAGAGAACTCTTTAATCTTTTGTTTGACTTCAAGCAAGATATTATAAATGATGTAGCTACTCAATTGGACACCATGCAAGCTAGAAGGAAGAAAGAGGAGGCTGGTGCTATGCTAGTTGAATATTTCCCTCACTGCAGACAAAGGAAGAAGGATTGCAGATGCAAAGTAGTGGCCAATTTGGAGGTCCAGCATCTTCCTACTGAGTTCAAAACCATTGAAGGAGAGGAAGAAGTGTTCTTCGTTACTCAACGCAGGCCTTGGGCCCCAAAAAAAGGTATGCCTCAAGACCCCTTGCAAAATTTTGGTTCATATAATAATCAGTGGCAGAACCGGTACCCTCCAAATTATGGCCCATATTCTCAACCTCAATGGAATAATCTTTGGCCAAATGCTCAAAAAAATCATTGGCAACCCCCACAAGGGAACTGGCAGTCACCACAGCAAAATTAGTGGCAACCTCCACAGGGGAATTGGCAGTAGTCTAACCAGTGGAGAGGAGGCCAGCAATGGTCAAATCCACCCACTGGTTTTCTGCAGCAACCCCAGTAGCATTCAATTATGCCACCTCCTATAGCCAATCAAATCCAAAATCCAAAGCCAACCCAACTACCTGCTCAAGCAGCACCCAATTCAAATAATCAGCCTCAGCAATAACAGCAGCAACAAGTTTATTTTGCTGATCCTAATCATCAGCCTGCCTATGCTCTCAACCTGAATAATATCAACTTACATCAGGAATGGTGTTGCCCACACCATCTCCTCCCATAATCTCAAAATTGCCATTTGAGGAGATTGAGAAAGAAGAAGATGCCAATGGCCTAGTCCAACCCAATGAGTCAATACAGACTCCATCATTACCTAAGGTATCCAATAAATCGTCACCTCCTTTCCCACAAAGGTTGGAAGGTGAAATTGTGAAAAGGCAGGAAGAGCCTACCTTTGAAATTCTTGACCAACTAAAGCACATATGTGTAAAAATTCTTTTGTTCCAAGAAATTAAGGAAGTACCTATTTACAGCAAGGCCATCAAAGAAGCATGTCTAAAGAAGCCGGGTAGGAAGAAGAAAGACCCTCAGACTGTTCATGTATTAAGCCAACTCTCTAATTGATGCTAGGGAAGCTTACCATCCCAAAATATTCAGACCTTGGCAGCCCTGTTGTTGAAATTAATATTAATGGGGTTCAAATTAAGAATGTTATAGTAGATCTTGGAGCTGCTATCAATGTCATGACCAAAGACCTTATACTAAAGCTAAGTATTTCTGACCTAAGACCTACACCTATAGTCTTGCAACTTGTTGATAGTTCAACTGTCAAACCTGATGGAGTAGTGGAAGACTTAGTTGTCACCCTAGATTCATGGGAATATCCTGCTGATTTTATGATTTTTTCTCCAAAAGCATCACTAGGAGGTTATCCTGTAATTCTAGGAAGGTCATGGTCAGCCACTACAGATGCTTATATTGGATGTAAGACTGGTAACATGACAATCTCTGATGGATATAACACAACAAAACTTACCCTCTATTCTCTAGCCCAACCTCAACTTGAGTCTGGGCAGGTTGTTTGGCCAGATTTGGGAGAAGAAGAGGAAGTGAACTCGGTGGCCAGTCTCATGATGATTACCAGAGAGTCTTTCATTCCACAACGGGAGGAGGAGGAAGAGATATTATACAATTTTCTACTGAATAATTATGGTATTAAACACCCTCACTATGAATAAATTCCATGCACCTTGCAGACCATTCTTCCTCTGCCCACATCAGCTCATTATCCTGTAGCAACTGACTGTTTGCACACATTATTGCCCCACGAAGTAGACATGCCTTTTTTGTCTGATGTATCCATGCTTGAATTGACTTCCCAAGTGGAAGTAGCTGCAGGAAAAACTTTGAATATCAACAATAAACTTACCAGCAAGCAGCAAGAGTCAATCGTTAAAATTCTTACCACCCATAAACCAGCTTTTTCCTGAGATTATAGTGACATGAAAGGA
This sequence comes from Sequoiadendron giganteum, assembly GCA_007115665.2. Lineage (NCBI taxonomy): Eukaryota > Viridiplantae > Streptophyta > Pinopsida > Cupressales > Cupressaceae > Sequoiadendron > Sequoiadendron giganteum. The sequence goes on along the minus strand of CM021102.1, from coordinate 187,521,192 downwards.
CTTGATCCAAAGCTATGTACACACCAAATTTTCATCAATAGTGAGTTCAAACCTGTTAGGCAGCCCCAGAGGAGAATCAATCCAGCCTTGAGAGAAATTGTTAAAGAAGAATTACAGAAGATGTTGAATACTGGTTTTATCTACCCAATCTCAAATAGCCAGTGGGTTTCTCCACTAGTTAGTGTTCCAAAAATAGGAGGGAAATGGAGAGTGTGTGTAGATTATAGGGAGCTCAACTCTACAACAAAGAAATATTACTTTCCTCTTCCCTTCATTGATCAAGTGCTAGATAATTTATCAGGGAAAAAGTATTTCTCTTTCCTTGATGGGTTCAGTGGATACAATCAAATCAAGATTGCTCCAGAGGATCAAGAAAAGACTACTTTTACATGCCCATGGGGAACATTTTCCTACTCTTTTTTTCCTTTTGGCCTCTGCAATGCACCTGCAACTTTCCAAAGAGCAGTAATAAGTATTTTATCAGACATATCATATCATTGCATGGAGATATACATGGATGACTTTACTGTTTATGGTGCAGCATTTGAGGAAGCCCAAGACAACTTGAAAAAGGTACTACAGAGATGTGAAGATCATAACCTATCACTAAATAGTCAAAAGTGCTTCATGATTATGCAAGAGGGAATAGTGTTTGGTCACTATATTTCTGCTACAGGAATACAGGTTGATCCTTCTAAGATTGAAGTCATCTATAATCTGCCCTTTCCTACAAAGCAAAAGGAACTAAGAAGCTTTCTAGGACATGTTGGATATTATAAAAGATTCATCAAAGACTTTAGCCAAACAGTAGGCCCTCTATATAGTTTGTTGAGGAAAGATGCAGAGTTTGCCTGGACAACAAAATGTGAAAAAGCATTCCTTGATCTGAAACTTTTCCTTACACAAGCACCTGTGTTGAAAGGACTTAATTGGTCACTTCCATTCCATATTCATATAGATGCATCAAATTATGCTATTGGTGTTGTCTTAGGACAAAAGGGTGGTTCAACTGAACATGCACTTATTACATCAACAAAAACTTACAGGGAGCCGAGCTCAACTACACTGTTATAGAAAAAGAAATGTTATCAATCATTTATACCCTCAACAAATTCAAACATTATATAACAGGCTATCAGATATTTGTCCACATCGATCATGCAGCAATCAGGTATCTTATGAACAAGAGCTTAATAACAGGAAGACTAGTAAGATGGTTGTTGCTCATGCAGGAATTTGACATTGCAATTATGGACAAGCCAAGTAAAGCCAATGTGGTTGTTGATTTCCTGTCTAGAATCCAAAGGCAAGATAATTCTACACTTATTGAAGATTTCTTTCCTGATGAGTATATGTTTGTAATCAAGGTCATTCACCCATGGTATGTAGATATAGAAAATTATCTGGCTACAGGAAGAACTCCTTCTCAATTCTCCCCTAAGGAAAAGCGATTATTGGTAGAGAAAAATTTTAACTTTTCTTGGATTGTAAATTGCATGTTTTATACAGGGCCAGATCAAGTTATGAGGAGATGTGTACGAGATGAAGATACTCATGATATACTGCATATGAGCTATGATGAACCATGTGGGGGACATTTTGCTACAAAAAGGACAGCAATGAAAATCTTAAATACTGGCTACTATTGGCCAACTCTGCATGGAGACGCACCAAATACACCAGAAGATGTGACAGATGTCAGAGAATGGGAAGACCAACCAGATCAGACAAGATGCCTCTATTTCCATAAGTGATTGTTACACCCTTTGACAAATGGGGACTGGATTTTGTAGGGCCAATTGATCCGCCTTCAAATGGTAAGTCTTATATCCTTGTATGCACAGATTATGTAAGAAAGCGGCTAAAAGCTAGACCTATGAAGCATGCTAGGGATAATAAGGTGGCAGAATTCCTCTATGAGGAGATCTTCACCAGATTTGGTGTTCCTAGGGAAATATTCACTGATCAAGCAGCACAGTTTACCTCCACTCTGATTACAGCCTTAGTTAATGAGTATAACATAAGGCACAAGAAATCAACTCCTTATCATCCACAGGTTAATGTCCAAGTGGAGATCACCAACAGAGATATTGAGGCAATTCTGACTAAGATTGTAGATTTGCATAGAAAGGACTGGGCTGCAAGGTTACCAGAAGCTATATGGGCCTACCGCACTACATGGAAGACTACTACAGGATATACACCTTTTGAAATGGTGTATGGAAAAAGAGTTGTGATGCCAATAGAGTTTGAGCATAAAACCCTTAGGACAACAATGGAAATAAATATGGACCTAACAACTGCACAAAAAGAACGAGTCATGCAGCTCAATGCCTTAGATGAGCTCTGAAAGAATGCCCTACAACACATTGAGATAATACAAAACAAGTGAATAAAGTGGCATGATAAGTACATTAAAGACAAAAAATTCAAAGTAGGAGATTGGGCTCTGCTCTATGACTCAAGATATAAAGATAGTCAAGGCAAATTGCAAACTAGATGGTTGGGTCCATACGAAGTAGAAGAAGTATTCACAAATGGTGTTGTACAATTGAAGACCATTGATGAGGTCTGATTCAAGCTGTTAGTCAATGGGCATCACCTAAAGCTCTACTATAAGCCCATTCATAGGGAAGAATTTTTAAGCCAGTTCAAATTTGTGCAGGAAACCATTGATCCTGCAGTCAAAGGAATTGAGTCACAACTCAATTCCCTAGGCCATGCATAAAAGTGCATAAAACTATCATAATAAAGGGGTCATCCACTTGGATCCCCATTCCATTCACTCACTCCATCTGGAATCCGTAAACTCGCACTCTTTCTGCCACCTCACCCACCTACCATTCTCCATACCATCCACATTTCTACGGATCATATTTTCCAATGAAGAAGTGAAGTCACATCAGGTAATTACAACGATTCCATCCAGGTGAGCTCCACTTCACTTTAAGATTGCTTAGTTGTTTCATTTATTACATTTATTACGGTATTAATTATTGCAAACTACATTCCTATATGGTTGTCGTTCCTTCGGCCTTTCCACATGATTGAGCATGTTTTTCTATTTTTCAAACTTTGTGCCACATAATTGTTTTCGCTGCCTTAAGGCCTTGTCACAACCATTGTCATTATCATTTCGGCATGAGCGCCAAATTTTTGAAATCTGCAATTAAAAGAACTGAACACCGTTTCCTCCTACAATGATGAACCTAAATATGTTTCGCTCAACTATGATTACTTACTCCTTCAAAAAGATTGAATGTTGAATTTCTTTTCCTATATTTTATGTATCTTTTGAAGAGTGGTTCAAAATTTTCGGTTGAGGGGAGGCAAAGTGCTGTAGAATCGGGGTTGCAGGAAGTTCATTGGTTGTGCAAGTTTGGAAAAGCTAGGGGATCATAAAACTAAGGAGATGGGAGGTCAGCCGATTCGACATGAGCCTACAAATCATAACATCCTGCTGCAGGATCTACTGCATGTTCCGCCATTCAGACAATATGGGTGGCTTAATTACTTCCTGAAAATTGAAAAATTTGATGAAGGCATTGCAGAGGAGTTTACAAGGACATTTCAAGAATTGGAAGCAAAATTTAGAGGTATAACGCTAAATGCATCAATTGACATAATTGCTAAGATAATAGGATTACCTCAAGTTGGAGAGCCATTTCCTAGAGGAAGGGATGCAAAGAGCGTCAGGGCAGAGTTTACTCAACCAAATGACCCTCCTCTACGGGTAGATAAGCAAGGTGCACAAAGGATGAGTCTGCCGCAGGACTGGGTTTCATGAGTGGGATATATAATCAAATACATAATCTGTGAAGGTAGGTTTTCAGTCCTTCATTCTCATCACTTCAAACTTTTGTCTCATTTATGCCATGGATTGTTGATGAATATTCCCAACTTCCTTTATAATTTGCTATCAAATAGTGTTGCTGAATTTAAAAAGGGTAGGGTTAACTCTGTATCCCACCACTACCTTATTAAATTACTTGTTGAAAAATCTGTCCAAGATGCATCAAGAATGACCTGGGAGGAATTTATTGTCAATTTCAACCCTAAAATTCAAAATATTGGACCTAGAGGGGAACCTCTTACTTTCAAGCGACAAACCTCATAGTCCATAGGCCAGACCTCTGCTACTATGTTCCCTACTCAGGAATCATCTGATTCACAAGATGACATTCCTCTTTCTGAAAAAACTTCCAAGCAACCAGCACAAACTCCTATCAAAAATCTTGAGCCTTCTTCTAGTGATAGGAAAGGGAAATCACCCATTGTGGCAACCTGTACACCTGTAAAAAGAAAACAAAAGGAACACCTCTCTGTTCCTACGGAAAAAGCCTTAAAGAAGCGTAAGACAATTCCTACTCCCATAAGAAAGAGTTCTAGACTCCAGAACCAGGCAGCCCATCAATCACTTGATGCTACTCTAGCCACACCACCAACCTCAAACCCTTCAATCCTGTACTAGAAATGGAGGAACTTGTTATTAAGGAGACTGTAAGTACACCTGAAGGAGCTGGCCTGGATGAATTGGCTGCCATTGTAGAGCAGATACAGGGAAGTATGGAAAAACAACTACAGGAAGAAGAACGATTTGTTGAGAAGAAAGAGGTAACAGTTGTGATTCCACCAGAAGAAGAGGGTGAAAACATTGGCATGACTGATGAGATTCCTACTACTCAGGAAGGTTGGCAATAGGAAGGTAATTCAGGACAAGAAAACTCTGAACAATCAAATAGTACAGAGGTAATTGGAGAAGAAGAACAAGGAAAAGTGGATGTAACTGAAGAAATACAGGGGCCACCTGCAGTAAGCTATAGTCATAGACCTCCCCTCCATGTCACGAACTTTGTTGTAGGAATGGCATGTTTTGAAGAACTCCAACATCAATAGACTACTTCTACACTCAAGATTGAGAGATTACAAAGGATAATCCAAAACAAGAATCTAAAAATTGCTAACTTAACTGACACTCTCAACCAAGTGGTAGAGCTTGTTTTACGGCTAATGCAATGTCGAGCACCTTCACTTGTCTATGCAATGTATCTCAAGGAGATGCATTTGAACTTCCAACTGATTAGAATCTGGAAAGGTAAAAATCCTTCATTAGATACCCCAGAAGAATTTTATGAGGCATATAGAGATTCACCTCTGCACATGAGGAACCTCCTGTGTGAATTTTATCTGCACAATTTGGTTGTACCTCAGGATAAGGATTGGAACCCCTTATGTTATGTCAGGGACATTCATATCAATGCTTTGATCTCCTAGATCACCAATGAGATAAGTAGGGGGGGGAAATTTGATAGTCATCAGCATGATGAAGTCAATATGCCATTATCTATGAGGAATGAATCAACGAATGGGATGGGTATCTACTTTGATTGGAAGAAATTATGGAGAGATGAAAGAGCTAGGCCACTAATTGAGCCTTTGAGACAAGAAGTATTTTCTCAGTATACCCAGATAATAAACAGTGATCTTAGTGTTGCAAACCTACACATTCAAACAAGATGGGAGCATCTTCCATTTTAATTAAAAAGAGCAGAACCACACACTCCCAATACCATGTATGCAGCAACTAGAAGGGTAGAAAGATACATGAGGAATGCCAGGACAAAAAGGGAGAATTGGTTGCCCTTGGTTATGCAACCACCTATTCTCCTATGGCCATTACTATCTATACAGGGGGACAGCAACATATATAACAGGAGTTTCGAAGATAACAAATGGCAAAGGCTGGAGGCGATGCGAGCTCACTTCTGGAGTTTCCAGCATGGAGAGTGTGGACAGCAGCAGAATACTGATTTAAGAGAATTTTTTAGGAGAAGAAATGCTAGATTTGCTGAAGGGTCCAACAAATAGTTGGTTGAGGGGAATGATGAGCCAAGTTTTTGGCACATCTAGATCATACTTTTACAAACACTTTTATGCTTTTCATTATGCTAAAACAAACATTTAGTACTGATTATGGGATAAGACATGAACTTTTTATGCTTAATAATAAGTATATTATGCTAAGTCTTCCATGATTATTAGTTTTGAATGTTTTATTAGTTTAATAGATTCCTTATAACTTTGTGTGATGACAAACCTTTCCTGCAGCCTCTACTGTTGAACTTCCTGCAGCCATGTCTGGAATAATGTTTGCTTTATATTAATGCTTAAATAAATATATAAATGAAGTAATGAATCATCTTAAAGGTCGAATGTGTTGAGCTAACTCTCTACCTCAGGAATAGCTGGCAGGATATTTTGCAGGTACCACGATTGAAGGAAGGAATTCAATTCCCACTTGAAGGATAGAAGACCAAATCAATGAAGACTGGTTCAGTAGCAGAAGAATAGGGAGGTAGTTTCAACTCATCCACCATGCAAGAGGAGTGTTTTAGAAATCTAGCTCAGGTGTCTTGATGGTGCACAAATCTAGGATGGTGGCGCTTTAAGACTGATGAACCGATTTGACTTAGTTCTTACATTTTTATCCACCTCTTTGCTTAGTTGGTTGAATGTAATAAAGACCTCTTGTTTTATAAGGGAAGGTTAGTTAGTAGTTAGAATCAATTTTCAATAAATAGCCCATTCTCCTTTAGAGAATAGGTAGGAAGATTGCTACTGTAAACACATTTTCAGTTTCAGAAATAGAGTCAAGAGATTATGTGCTATGTATTGTTTACCTTGAATCAATAAAGTTTATGAAGTTTTTTGCCTAATCTATTGTCTACTTTTGGCATTACCTAAGGGGGCCCACTTAGGGAACTTCCTATACTTTCATTCTACAAGTTAGAATAGCTGCATTTCCTTTTATAGAAGTTTTTGTGATTGTTCCTACAGCTGGTAGAAACACAGAGTTGTCAACTGTTCCTGCAACCACTAGATGCAGAATAGTTTTATCTTTCAGTTTTCATTTCTAAGCAATTTTATCCAAGTAGATTTGATTTCAGTAACTCAAATTCCAATTTACGCATTATTAGGAAGTTATGCATGTCTGGGAAAGGTGATTAGTGCATATATTGTGCTGGCCCATTTCAAGTTCACGTCCCTAGGTTGATAATTAAATGAGGTTCTTTAGCAGATTATGACTGTTGGTTGTGATGTTCAATCCCAGAGTAGAGGAATTCATGTTCCTGGTTATTAAGTTGATTAAAGAACACTACACTGATAGATCCAGATGGACCAACATCAATTGATCAGCGATCAGTGATACCATGCGTGTGGGGGGGAGGACGGGGAGGGAGATATGGTGGCAGGGGTAGAGATAGAGGTTGGGGAGATGGGGGGATGGGTGGCGGATATGGGGGAGGTGATGGGGGAGGAGATGATGGAGGGGATGGCAGGGGTGTTAGGAGGAGGAGAGGAGGAGATTACAGGAGGAGACAATTGAGGATAGTGCGACAATGGGTAGGTAGAGCACCATTTTTTCCTATTCAAGAGGAGGGAAAGGAGGGAGAGAGATAGAGGAGGATGGGAGATAGGAGGTAGAGCAGGCAGAGGGGGAGGGTAGGCAGGAGGAGGTGAGGGTTGAGGCAAAGCAGTCAAAGGTAGAGGTCATGGTAGAGGGAGAGATGTCGAGGGAGGAGGATGTGTTTGCAGAGCATCAGGCACTAGATATTTGTGGGGAGGAGGAGCCAGTTGCTGACGATGAGAATGTAGACATCGGGGGTGAGGATGATATGGATGAGGTGGAGAGATGTCTCTTAGAGAAGATGATAGAGAGAGAGAGAAGGAGGGGGACAAGCCACTGCCCTTACCATGAGATGCCACTATGGATCAAAGATAAGTGGACCTGTAGAGTAGATTAGATGTTGCATTGTCTCATAATGAGGTGCTAGTAGCAGAGCTAGAGTTGGTGTGAGTGGAGAGGGATCAGGTTGTAATCCATCAATAGGAGGCTAATAGGTGGTGCAGAGAGTTTGCAGAGTTGTGCTCGAGGCCCACAAGAGACATGGCTAGAGAGTTGGCGAGGGTCAACAAGAGTCGAGGGTGGTATAGATTGTTGTATGAGTAGGTAGTGCCACCAGAGAGATGAGATCTTGGATTATCCCAATCACAGAGTAGGATAGGGAGTGGCAGTAGGACTCACAGTAGCAGACGGAGCCACAACAATGCAGGTGGATCCACATCATCTGGGCAGTCCTCAGGGAACAAGTCACATCATAGCCACATGCACTCATCAGGCCATAGATCCAGTCACAGTCATGGGTCAGTATCATCAAGGCATGGGTCACAACACAGCCAACCTCCAGTGATTGATTTGTTGGCATCACAAAGTCATCCTGCAGTGTCCTCAGTGCAAGTTACAGCTGAGCTCATGAGTGAGCATCAACCACATCATTCCTCACCTCAAGGGGATGGAGAGGGAATAGCCTATGACATATTGTTATCTTGAGACATTTTTATATATTGACTTTCGAGTCTGTGAGCTCTATTTTTGGGATTCCATGAGACCCTATCCTGTGATATGTTTTTTGAGATATATATATATATGATGTGATTTTGATGCGGACTACATGCTTTTTGTTATGTTGTGATATTATTATGCATATGTGATGTGATCTATGTGGTGATATGATGATTCATTTATAATGGTTACTTTATGATTATATGTCATGATGATCTTATGTTTATATGATGATGATGATGATGATATTTTATATGATGCCATGTTTATGATGATGGATGCATTAATGTATGACTATTTATGATGAGATGTATGTACTAATGATGCAGCTTTATGATGATGATTTTATGAATGGATGTCATGCTTATGATTATGAATGCATTTATGGATGTCTTATGGATGTATGGATTATGTGATGTATGATGTTCTTATGTTATGATCTTATATGTATGCATTGATTTCATGGATGGTTATGTTGTTTATATGTTATGTAAATAAATTGATGCAAATGATGCTTTGATGTATGCAATATAGATGAATGTAAATGATGGACCTATATGTCATTTGAATGTAATATGGATGTAAATTTTATTATGTGAATGGATTTATGCAAATGTGTAATGTGTTAATGAAATTTTTCATATGAGTATGCAATTATGTTTTTGTATGTCACGCGATATCATCAGGGGATGAGAGAAGAGAGGGGGACCAGAAGAAGGTGGATGTTTAGTGCGAAGAAAGACATTCATGTTAGTGTAGAAAAATAATCCTTCAATATTTATCAAAGTACAAATAGGTGGTACTCGAATCATCATTGGATGGATTGTCGTAATGGCCAACAAACACTATGATATGACATAATCAATAGTTTTCAAGGTCATACCATTACATAGGACAAGAAATCGTAGATAAGGATGATCATGACTCATACGAGGAACTCAATTGCCCCTAGTCATTTTGTCATAACCAACCTAAACAAGCAAGAGTAGTCATGAAACTTCATTGCTCCTCTAAATCCTAATGTCAAGGCATCCTCAAGGAACTAGCCACATGACAACCATAAAATACAAGATGATCATCGTACTACATCATTGCTCCTCTAAGTCCTCAAGGAACTAGCAGCATGACAATTGGTAAGACAAGGACAATCATCATGATACGTCGTGGCTCCTTCGAATCGAGGAACTAGTAGCATGATGAAGATCAAAGAAAGATAATGTTTGCCAAGTGTTTGCCAGATGTTTTCAAAAAAAAATCATTGTTCAAAGGTTAATTGTTTTAATATCAATATTCCAAGTTTGATGAGGTCTAGGTTTCCAAATGTTAGGTGATGTCAGATTCAAGAAGGACACATCCTGAATGATGCCGATGTAAAGAGGATCGATTCTCGAATGTCAAGAGAACCCCTCAAAATGCCAGGTGACAATACCACTGCTTAGGAAGGACACATCCTAAGGTAATAGGTAAATGATGGGGTAAATTCTTCAGAAGGACACATTCGAAGCATAACCAAGAGGTGACAGTTTGACCAAAGTTGGCTTTAGATGGCATGCATGGCAGGGTTGTCATGCAAATTTAATTGAAATGTTGTTTAGAGGATTTGTTTTAGAGTTGTTTGATTTTAGATGACCAAAATTTTCCTTGATTTTAATATTTTTGACATGTGTGATAGTGCAAGTGACAAACCCTAATGGATTGACCTAGTGCAGCCTCAGGGGCCCATCCATTGATGGCCTTGCCTACGTCATATACTTAGAGACCTCATAGTTCGACAGGACCATGAACTTTTTCTTAGTGACAGAAGATTGAGTCATGATTTTATTTTGTCAACCTAAAGGGACGGACCTAATGTCTCAATGGCCCATTTAAGATGTGCCTTGCCTACGTAGCAAATGTGCAAAGACAACATAGTTCAACTATGACAAAGACTGACAGGACAGACACGATGGACTCTGACTCTATTTTTGAGATTTTGTGATGTTTTCTAAATGTTCTTGTGTTTTCTTCAAGACATTTTTCAGGTTTTTAGGAATTTTTTAGAATTTTTTTCTGATTTTTAGGATTTTTTCAGGACTTTTTCTGATTTTTAGATTTTTTTAGGACTTTTTCTTATTTTTAGGATTTTTTCAAGACTTTTTTAGGATTTTTCCAGGACTTTTTATGGTTTTCAGGACCATGTGTGATACCCACTATAGTCAAGTGATAAAGGTCCTGCCCCCAACTCAATCAAGGACTATCCAAGCAGAATGAAAAGGGACATATGATAAAAGGAAGGGAATATGCAAGGCTTGATGTCAACCATTGTTATCCATGGACGGAAATGACAAGATTTATGACAAATGCACTAAGGGTTTTAGAAGGTTGCGATTTATTCAAGGTGAAGGTAGATTAGAATGATAGTAGATGGTGAAACAAAGACTATCTATGCATGGCACCTATTTGCAAAGTTTTCACCATGATACTTATCCAAAGTGCCTGTTTACCAGGTTTTCACTTTTGGAAAAGTTATTTCCCTTTACTATTTTTGTCACTTTTTTATTTTTTTGGTGTCACCAAGACACATGTTTGCCAGGTTTTCATCAAGGTGATGGTTTTTTTGTAGTTTTAAGGTTTTCAGCCAAGCTCTCTAATGCTATGTATAGAACTTGCATAAATGCAAACTGTTGATAGACTATGTCAATTATTCCTTGGTTGTTGTAGATAACTGATAAGCACCAGAACTGAATGTAGAAGTCATAATGTAAGGACCCAGCCAATTGGGCTCAAACTTGCCAGGTTTCTCTCGATTAGCTTGATTCCTTGGGTTCTAAAATAAGATAAATCACCAATCTCAAACTTCCAAACCATTACTCTTTTATTATAGCTTCTGCAAAGGTGGTTTTGATATTCCTGTAAGTGGTTCAAAGCGTTGAGTCGTATTTCTTCCAACATTTCCAACTCATGTAGTTGACACTGTCGGTATTCTTCATCATCAATCAATCCCTTCAAGGAGACCTGTAAGGAGGGGATTTCAACCTCAATGGGCAATATGGCTTCAAATCCATAGACCAGGGAAAAGGGGGTGGCTCCAGTAGGTGTGCAGATGCTGGTATGGTAGGCCCACAGAGCAGGATTGAGTTGGAGATGCCAATCACAGCCAGCGTCATTGACAGTCTTCTTAAGAATTCAGAGGATTATTTCATTGGACACATCAGCTTGACCATTTTCTTGTGGACAGTATCGAGTGGAAAAGTGGTGTTGGATGTGGAAGCATTCACAAAGCTCACAGAATTCCTGATTTTTGAATGGTCGGTTGTTGTCTATGATGATGGATTGTGCGACACCATAGTGGTAGATGATGTAATTGAGTATAAATTTGGAAATCTTCTTATCGATGATGTAAGTGAGGGGGATGGCTTCAATCCACTTAGTGAAATACTCATTGGCGGTGATAATGAATTTATAGATGTTGGATAAGGTGGGATAGATTTTTCCCACGAGGTCGAGTCCCCATTGTGCGAAGGGTCAAGGAGAAGTTATTGATCTAAGCTCTTGCACGAGTGCATGAATTAGATCATTGTGCACCTAAAATTTCTAACATGTTCTTACAAACTGAAGAGCATCCTTTTTCATTTTCGACCAATAATATCCAAGTCTCGTAATTTTCCTAGCTAAGGTCGAGCCACTCAAATTAGATCCACATATACCCTCATGTACCTTATGTAAGGTTGTTTGAGCTTCATCAGTGTCAAGACAATGAAGAAGGGTGTTGTCAAAGTTACGATGGTATAAAGTGTCACTGACGATGGTATAACGGGTGGCTTGGTGGATGAAGAATTTTTTTGGTTGTTGGATAGGTTTGGTGGGAGAGTCTGGGACTTGAGGTAGTCATATATGTCTTGATACCGAGGTGAACTAGGACCAACAAGCTCACAAACCATTTCTAATTCTAGAATATCATATGCGGGAACCAAAATTTGTTCCACTAAGAATTCGAATTGTGGCACATTGCTAGGTATGTTTAAGAGAGATCCTATTGTCGCTATTGCATCTGCTGCCCTGTTTTGTGCCCTAGGAATCTGTTCAAAAGCAAGCAGGTGGAAGTATGACTTAAAACTATCAACCATGCATTTGTAGGTCACCAAATTTTCATCCTTGGTCTCATAGTCATCATTAACCTGGTTGTTAACCAACTAAGAATCTCCAAAAACCAAAATTGTCCTGATTTTCCATTTTATAGCCATGTAGAGTCTTGTGACAAGTGCCTCATATTCTGCAACATTATTGCTACAAAGGAAGGAAATTTGAAATGATTTAGGAATGGATTACCCTTGCAATTTGATGAACAAGATACCTGCTCCTGAGCCATGACCAGTATGAGATCCGTCAAAGTAAAGCTTCCAAGGTTATGTAGGTTTCGTGTGAAAAATAGACTCGTCAGGGAATTCAACTACCAATGGATGATTTCCTTGTACAAGTTCATCCTTGAGTTGATCAGCTATTACTTGTCCTTTTATTGCTTTGTGGTCAACATACTGTATGTCATATTCACTCAAGATCATTACCCATTTTTCCAAACATCTTGTCAGTGTCGCTTGACTTAGAAGATACTTCAATGGATCAATCTTTACCACTAGTTGTGTTTGACGATTCACTATGTAGTGTCACAACTTCTGAGCAACAAAGACAACTACAATACATGCATGTTCAATGGATGTGTAGTTGAGTTCATATCCAACCAATGTGCGATTGATGTAGTATATAGCTCATTCTTTTTCTTCATGGTCATTTTGTGTGAGCAATGCCCCCAGTGGATTAGTGCTTGCTAAAATATATAAGAGAAAAGGTTTCCCCTCAATGGTAAGCATTAGTACATTTGGTGTCAAAATATAATCTTTGATCTATTGAAAAGTTGTTTGGCACTTGTCAGACCACACAAAGGGGATACCTATGCATAGAAAGTATTGGAATAGTTGGCATTTATCGGCCAGTTGTGCAATGAAGCACTAGATAGACTATAATCTTCCTTGCAATGTCCTTAGCTCACTAATTCCTTTTGGTGGAGGCATGCCCAATTTTTCTTTCACTTTAGTGAGATCCACTTCAATGCCTCATTGAGAAACTATGTACCCCAATTTTTTTCCTAAAGTGACTCCAAAAACACATTTCTTTGGGTTCAAATGGACCTTATATTCTTCTAGTCTCCTTAAGATTTTATCCAGTACTTTAAGGTGATCCTTGTGTGTCAAATACTTTTCTAGAAGTTCATCCACATAATCTTCCATTAGTGTGTGCATGAGGTCATGAAATATCGTTGTCATGGCTTGTTGATATGTGGCACCGACATTCTTTAGGCCAAAAGGCATGACATTCTAGTAGTAGGTTCCCTAAGGATAAGTGAAGGTTGTTTTGTGTTGATCTTTAGGGGAAATCTAGATCTGGTTATAGCCCGAGAAACCATCCATTAGGGACAACATCTCGTACCCTACTATAAGGTCCACTATGATGTCTATGTTTGGCAATGGAAAGTCATCTTTTGTACATGCCTTGTTTAAATCACATAAATTTTTGAGTTCGACCTTGACAAGCAATGCAATCTGTGGATGCATCTTGAGCAGTTTCTGATTAACTGGTTTAGAATTTGGAAAAAATGGTAGATGGTGCAAAAAAAGCTCCAGATCCAATCCTTGCATGTCGAAATATGACCATGCGAAGTTAATCTTACATTTCGAGAAGAATTTTTGAAATTTAGGCTTTTCTTCTTTTGTCAAGGATGTTGCGATAAGTCATTTTTGGATTTTCTGGCATGTTTGTGTTGATTTCCATTGTATCCTCAATTAGCATTATTTATCTCTCTTGGTTGATGGGAAGAAATTCCAATCCTCCATCCTTGGGCACCTCGGAGAGGTTTTCACCCTCAAATACGTCCTTTATTTTTACTCTTTTGTCATCAAAGGGTGCCTTGTGGTTTTCACCTAAAGACGTATTCTTTTTTGTATTATTTTTGTGACTAAAGGATTGCACAGTCTTCCCAAATTATTCTACACAATCAAGTTCTATCATTGACCCAGCTTTATGATCCCCGCTTGGTATGCCTTCACAGAGTCCCGTGAATTCTGCAATGGCTTCGTCATTTTGAAAGATATCCATAGTGGGTCAGTCTTGTTGATCCCAGTCAATGAGCTATGGGTAGACAAGGGAGATACCATCGTCAATGTTGGTAAAGGGTGGGGATGACATGGAAAGCATGAAAACAATGGATGAAAGTGTAAAGACATAATTTTCATCCTCGAATTCCCAATCGGATTCTATCCAAGGACCATCTTCGAATTCAGACAAGTTATACTCATGGTCAAAGTAAGGGACAAATGGATCAGAATCATGATTAATAGGTTCAGATGGAAATTAAAAAGCATGGACAGGAGGCTTGGGCTCTTCGGGAGGTTCGGGAATTGGGCAGGACAAATTAGATGTCATCAGTGACGGTTTAGGTTTATTATTAGTTGGGTCCCAAAAAATGCTAACCCATTATTTTTTTTTAGAATGATCATCCAAAGGATCAATGTTATACATGTGTCTGATTCTTTCCTCGAGAGAGAGTTCGTTGGGTTCTAGGAATAGTTCATCAATGTCATAGTCGCTGAGAGTTTTATCATAACCCCATTCCTATTCATGCAAATCGGTTTTAGTATAGGAATCTTCGCTTGTCTCGACACTTTTAGGAGCCATTACGTCCTCACTCAAAATTACATTGGTACGTCAATTGTCAATTTTGAGTTGCTTGAACCCTAACCCCAGATTTCTTGGTCTTTGAGAAGGCAGGATAAGATATTTCCTTCCTATTTGGTTTATCCCAAGGCCACTAGTTCCTTCAAAACCTTATGCCTTCATGATTTCATAACCTTTTCCATATATGTGTACTGGTAGTGGGGGTAGTTATGTTGGGTCTTTGTCAATCCAATCATATATTTCTGAAGTGTCTTCATCATTCATGTCCCCCATAGTGTGAAGGTCATTGTTAGAGGGACTTTAAAAGTCTTTTTGGGCTCCACTATGAAACAAGGCCAATTATAAACTTTCAGTGGGTTGGGTATTGTTGTGATACAATAGGTTGTGTTCGGTTTGTATTCTCCACAACTGATATCCTGGATCTTGGTAGTAGGGTCAGCCTTTGGTATGGTGGTAGGGGATGGTATGGTGGAGGTCGAAGGAGTGGATGTGGATGGCTTGGTGAGTTTGGACGGATCAATATATTTGGATGAGGTGGAGGTTGAAGCCTCTCAGTTGATGGGAAATTGGTGTTTAGAATTAGCTCTCAAATTGGTACAGTATTGGAAAGGGCTAGGATCTCCTAGTATGATAATTTCAGTGCAATAAAAGGGGAACTTCAAACATTGATGGTAAGTGGAGGGTATGGCCTTTAAGGCATGGCTCCAAGGTTCACCAAAAAAGACGTTGTAAGGTAGTTCACGATCTAGGAGTTGACATTTTGTATCTATGATGACTGACCCCACATGAATTACCCTTAGAGGCATGTTCCTCGTTATCATATGCCTTTATAACAATAATTTTTGTAGTGTCTACACAAGCATCAGAGAAGTTGAGAGCTTTAACCAATTTTAGAGAGTAGATATTCAATCCTTCTCTGCCATCTACTAAGATTCATCTAACCTTATGTTTATGGATGAAGACTTTCGATATGCAATGCATCATTGTGAAATGGCTTTGGTGAGGAATGATCAAGGTTCGAAAAGGTGATGTGATGGGGGGAAGTCAAGTATCCGACTAGGGTTTTGAAGTGGTTGACATCAATGTCATTTGGTATGGAGGACTTCTACAAGACTTTGTCTAATATGGCCTTATGTGCGGGCGAAATGTGGAGCAATTTGAGTATAGAGATTTGGGTGGGTGTTTTTTCAGTTGTTCAATGAGATTGAATTCTTCACTGGGTTGCAATGGTTTGGTCGAGGGACTGGGTATTGTGATCTTGGGTTTTCTAGCAAAAGGACCTGGTATTGTGACCTTTCCTTTATGAGTAGTGACATTATATTCCAGAGTTTTCTTGATGGTGATGGTATTGACATATTTGTCAGTAGCTTGGAGATGATTAATGATGGCTCCACTAGAATAGTTGAAAGCAGTATGGGTGTAATTGTCTCAATTGTCATTATTCTTTACACCAGATGTTGATGGCTTACCTTAACCTGATCTTGTAGTGGGTTTTTGTGAATGGTATGGTCTGAATTAGAAGAAAATTGTTGATCACCAAGTTCAATGGTGCAATTTTCAATAAGGTCCTATACAAGATTCCTTAGTTGTCGACAAGAAGAAGTTTTATGCCCTTTTATGTGATGATACTCAAAGAAGGAATTGCCATCTCACCATGATGGTTTGAATTGGCCAAGGTCATATGGTTTAGGGTCCTATAAGGTGACGACACCATTTTGGATAAGCTTCTTGAGAACAACTTCAATTGGTTCACCCAAAGGTGTGTATGTGCATTTTTGAGGAAATTGTCTTGTTTGTCTTGGTTTCCTTTGGTTTTGGTTGTTCTGAATGGCATTTATTGTGGGTGTTGGTGTGGTCACAGGTGTGTTTTGGGATTGAACTCTTTTAAGGGTAATTACAGGACCTGTGACATTTACTATTTTTGCGTCAACAATTCCATCATTAGTGATATGTTTATTTTTGACCTAGTATTTTTTTTGTCAATAGGAGCATTTGGGTTGGTGTTTGTTTTGGTGGTGGTGTTTTTTCTGCCATATTTGAGTTCACCTTTGGAAATTAGGGTTTTTTCGAGTTGAAATCCTTTTTCGACAAGATCGATGAAAGTGGTACATCAATGGACTTGTAGACCATATCTCAGTAGTCGAAGGAGATTTTGCACAAACATGGTGACCTTCTCTTTTTTTGGTATTTCCACTAGACATCGACTTGCTAAGGTTCTCCATCTTTGGAAAAATGGAATAAATGTCTTGCATGTTTCCTCTTGGGTAAGTCTACATAATGAGGCAATGTCGATGTTTGTATCAATGTTATAGGCATAATTTTCAACAAACTTGTTGGCCAATTCATCCCACGATTTTATTCCTTTTGATAACTGCATGAACCATTCAAGTACGTGACTTGCGAGACTCCTAGAAAAGAGTCTCATCAGATAAGTATGTTCATAGGCAACGTCCACATAGCTAGTTGTGAATTCTTTGATGTGTTCAATGGGATTAGTTTTGCCTCTATATTTAGAAAATTTTGGCACCACATATCATGGTGGGAATGGTGGCATGCAAAATTTTATGTCAAAAGGATACGGACATAAGTCATATGACGTGTGAGCATTTTTGTTGGACATTTGCAGGTTTTCGACTTGTGTTTGAAGGGCAGCAAGTTTAAGTGTGAGTGCCTCCACTATAGGGTTGTTTGTGGCATCACACATGTTGGTGATAGGTATTTCCTGAGTTCCCACTTGTTGTGATGATATGTTCTGATTTGGGATGTGTTGGTGTTGAGTAAATTGCGCGTTCTAGTTTGGTGTTTGTTGGTAATGAACATTTTGGTTAAGGATATGTTGATGTGTGTGGATTTGAGATGCATAAGTGGGAATGTGTGTTCCACCCATGTTGGATTGGATCTATGGACCTAGTTGTCCTTGAGAATTTTGGTGGCCAAATGGAGTCATGTGTTCTGTTACTTGGTTTCCTTGTCTGAATTGGTAAATGTGACCATGCTTAATGTTTTTATTTTTCCTTAGGGGGATATTAGTGTTGGTATTGATTTGGGATGAGGTAGGGACATTGGGTCGAGGTCCTTGAATGACAACTCATTTGTTGCTCCCCCCAAAGGGGTTTGATGATTTTTTTCCCATCGCACTTGATGATGGCATTCCTATTGCACTAGATGAAGCTCCAAGTAGGTTTTTTGTATTGATTCCCATTATGTAAGTTGAAGCCCCAAATGTTGTTCCAACAATTTGTGATGGAATTGTAGATATTTTTTGCGGAATTGAATGTGATGTGGTGTTTTTTGATGTTCCCCCAATGGACATTGCATTAACCACACTGGTTGTGTATGTTGTGGTTTGAGTGGAGGTAGCACCAATGGAGGTAGCATTGATGGTATGTGTGGCATTTTGTGTTGTGGCTCCCATGGAGGTATTTTTTGCATCATGTGTTGTTGATTGTGGTTGACTTGTTCGAGTTGTATGATCAGGGGATGTTGATCTTAAGGTGTTAATGTCAAATCCTTTTGGAAACCTAGCCCCTTGGTCTAGGAGCATGGCTAGATATCTATCTAAATCTTGTAGGACTAATTCTTCCACAAAAGAGGCCACTTCAGGATTTTGTGTAACAACTTCTATGTCTTCCACAAACACTTGTCCATTTTTGTCTCTGTGTATAAATGGTTCAAATAGGTTGTGTGAGGAAGATGGAATGTTCTTGTCACTGAATCGATTTATGAAAGAGTTCCCCATGTCCATATTTGCATTTATGTCATTAGGAAGATCATAAAAGTTATTGCCTTGTCCAAAGTGGTCCATTAGTCTCCTTTTTCTTTGTAGTCTTGTTTCGACCATATAAGTCTTGCTCAAATGGGGAAGATGTAGGATGACCAAACCTATAGATGTAAATGATATGACACTATGTTTTTGGATTTTTTCTTGAATAAGGGATGCTATAATGACAAAGGTGTCTAAAGGGAAATTTCAAATGCAATGAGACTAATGAGGAATAGAATGAGGGAGATTAAAGGTGTTCTAATGCAAATGCAAGGAATTATATGATGCACTCAATATTGATAGACTTAAGGATAGGTACACTCAAACATTCAAAGTTTGGTCAATGTCTCAATTTTGGAGTGTCAATGGACTTGTTTAAAGGACTAAATGACAAGGTGACAAAGTGAGGTTTCCACACTAGACTAATGAGTTGGAAATGGTTCACAAAGGGACAAAGAGTAAGAGAGATGGTTTTTTGATTAAGTCCAATGACAACCTACTTTTGAAGGAAAAGATTTGGCAAAGTACGACAAGGATTCCTATTCTAAAGTTTGTAAAATAAGTGTTTATGAGTTTATGTATACTGAATATGGTAGTGAAACTTAAGGTGCAACTAAAAAGGTGCAATGGTGGATCTATGGAAAAGTACATGCAAACTAAAATGCAAGGATGGAGGATTTGAGCAATTCATTTTTTTGGTTTTTGGAAAGAAACTCCAGAGAAAAAGTGTCTGTAGACTATATGGAAATGTTTGTTCTCAGGTTTTTGACAGTGATATTGATTTTTCTAGTTAATAGGCAATTACATCCTTTCAGGTGGCAAATGCATTTCAAAATGTCAAGTGTGTCACAGGTTCAGCAAATGCGGTGTTTCAAGTCACATATGCAATTTAACAGAGTGATTACAGTGCACATAAAAGCAAATTTGTTTCAAAACAAGCGAATACATTGTTTCAATGAGAAAGTGTGGCTTAACAAAGCAATTATGGTTCACAAAGTCTCAAATGTGGTGCAGAATACAACAAATGCATTGCAAGGTGAAAAGTTTTGGTTTTTGTTTGCAATTTTGGTAGATTTTTGGATTGTTTCAGTTTGAAGTTGTTTTTTCAGATCTGTGAAAAGTGCTTATTTGTTCATTGGTTCTAAAAAACACTTGGCAAACACATTGTCTTTGAAATTTTTGAAAACAAGCACAATTCTAGGGTTGGAAAGGACTATATTCTTTGGATTCCACATGGGTTTCCCTAGCCGCACTTATTCTTCGTGGGTGATTTAGAAGCTTGGCCACATAGGTTCCCACTTACATTGCACTCACTTCTCAGGTCAACCAAGCTTCAAGCTTCCATAAATCTCCCATGGCAAGATTTTCACCTCTACTAAGAACTAGGAGAATGTGGATGCCTTGGAAATGACCGTTGCACCAAAGAATAGATAGGGTTTTTGACTTCTACACAAAAAAAATAGTTCGGGCACCCGTTCAAGTGGCCACACATGAGGCAAGATTAGCTCCGATAAGGAGGAATTATAGCTTGAAGAGGTTATGCTCAACAAAGTTTTGGGGAATTCACTTATCTATGTGACACATCCGCACTCGTAATCCTAAGTTTTCCATTAGGATTCACATGTGTATACCAGTCGGGAGTAGCTCGGCTAAAGAGCTTTGTTGCCAGTTTGAGTCACCTTGGGGTGAGTACTTTTTCCCACCAAGGAAGGCTCAAGTCCTAGAGCCAATAACAATTTCTCTTGCACCCAGGATCACACAAGTACGCAAGGGGAGAGGATACTTCTATTATTGAATCAAGGTTACAAAGTGGAGACACTTGTTTATTTTAGTTATCAAAGTTGTAATGTGGACAAACACCTCAAACACTTTGTTCCTTTTAAACTTTTAAGACATTGTGAAACCAAAAATGTTCATTTTAAACCCACATCATGAAAATGCATGTTCATTTTAAACCTTATGAGTTGTAATCCAAGATTGTGCTCATTTTAAACCCATGAGTGTGAATGCATGTTCATTTTAAAGCCATGAAATGTAAATGCAAGTTGTTGTGATAATTTATTTGTTTTTTTGATTAATATTGTGAAATAAAAACACAAACAAACAAGGGTTAGACTCCTTTTCCAGTTTGCCACATGTTGTAAACAATAGATCAGTAACTCAAAAATCTCTAACCTATAAAACAGAAAGTAAAATCTAGAAAATACAGTAAAACCTGAAAGAAAACTTTTACCAGGCGAACGTGTTGCAATAGAGAAAATGTGTCTCGAGACCAAAAGCTGGAATTTACCAGGAAGATGTGTCTCTATGCAAATCAAATGTGTTGCAGCAATCAAATGCATCTCTCGGGCCTACGAATGCGTCTTGAGAAGTCAAATGTGGCATTATTTCTATCAAATGTGACTCGAAAATATAGATGTGTCGCTCCTGAAAGAGAATGCATCGCAACAAAGCGTTTGCATCTCGGAAAGGTGTGATTGTGGCGTTTCGTACCTGTACCTACAAAAAAGCCAAAAAAATTGTATGGAAACTATAAAAATGAGTGTCGAGTTCACCAATGTAACAATGGGTAAATTTCCAGGTTAGTCTTAAATAAAAATAAGAAATAAAACCCTAGTATAACTATGAAGAACAATGGAGGAAAACAAAGCAAAACCAAGAATAAGGTTACCCAAGCCCTTCAAGACCTCCATAGCCCTTCTCCATTTCTACAATGTTAAATTTTCCCTCATATTTTTGTGAGAAAACATACCTATGACTATGACCTAGCAAATATTGAAGGATTCCTATGAGAATGCAAGAGAAGCTAAATTCTACATGCAATAGAAAAACCTACAAAATGACAATGTTAGCATAAGATACCCTAAGCATGAAGTCAAGATTAAAATTTAAGAGATGCCCTAAGATCAAGGGTTGCAAATGCATGTGACAACCCCTAATTAGGGTTAGGGAGACAATGAAAAATGAACGGTCAAGATTTGATTTTCAGAAAATCAAATCAAGGGTTGGAATTGCATGTGAAAAGAGAAGATTGGGCACAAATTATGAGGTTGCTAGAGGGAATTAAAAATTTGATTTATGAGAGGGAAAGTTGACTTTTGAATTAAAAATTAATTTAATTTAAAAGTGGTGGGGCCATGTGACAGTAAATAAGTTAAATTATTTACTTGGAAAGAGAGAAATTGCCAAGTGGAAATTTAAATAAATGATTTTATTTAAATTTAGAGGAAATATTAATAGGATAATTAAATAATTAATTTTAATTATTAATTATGGATAAATGTGACCAATAATTAAATAAATTATAGGGAATTTATTTAATTAAGAGAATACTTTAGAATTAGAGACGTATTTAAATAAATAAAATAGAATTTTATTTATTTAAATAATTAAGAGGAAATAGTGGCCAAATCAAATAAATTTAATAATTTATTTAATTAAAGAGGGCATTAGAAATTAGTGGCGTATAAAATAAATGTGATTTGTTTATTTAAATAGTCAAGAAGAATAAAATATGTGAATCAATTAAATAATTAAGAATTATTTAATTATTAGACGAATTTGGACAAAAGGACATAATTAAATATTTTAATTATGTTTAGAAGAATTATGGAGAAAATTGAGTTTGCAGGCCTAGGTCAATTTTATGTGTCTACATAGGGCATTGGTCAAGGAGCAATGTTTGGTAAAGTTTAAGATTGGCAACTATAAGGATGAGGTTTTGTGTGATATTTATACCTATGGATGCTTGTCACATGTTATGCAGACCATGGAAGTTTGATCAGCGAGTGGTGCATGATGGACATGCTAACACCTATTCCTTGACAAAGGATGGTGTTCATCATAAGTTGAAACCCCTAAGGGATGCAGAAGAAAAGGTATGTAGTAATGCAAGAATTTGTTTGGTTAATGGAAAAAAAATTCCTAGAAGGTATGAGGCATGAGCATATGTGTTTTGTATTGATCCATAGAGTTGATAAAGAAGATACTAATAAGGTATCGGTAGAGATTTTAGATTTGTTGAATGAGTTTTAGGATATTGTTTCTAATAACGTACCTAAAGGTTTTCCTCCAATAAGGAAGATTAACCATCAGATGGATTTTATTCTTGGAGCTCGTCTACCAAATAAGGTATCCCATTGAATGACTCCAACAGAGAATGAAGAGTTGAATAGACAAGTGCAAGAGTTGTTGTGGAAGGGATTGATCAAAAAGAGTTTGATTCCATGTGTAGTACATGTAGTAGTAGCACCAAAGAAGGATGGGGAATGGAATATGTGTATAGATTCTAGAGCCATCAACAAGATCACCATCAAGTATAGATTTCCATTGCCGATAGCAAATGACATTATGTATTATTTGAGTGGAGTTAAGTACTTCATAAAGATAGATTTGAAGAGCAGATATCACCAGATCCAAATTAGAGAAGGAGATGAATGGAAGACAACCTTCAAAACTAAGGAGGGCTTGTATGAGTGGTTAGTCATGTCTTTTGGGCTAACTAATGCACCCAACACATTTATACGGCTTATGAATGAGGTATTGAAAGAATTTTTAGGAAAATTTGTTATTGTTTATATAGATGATATTTTAATTTTCAGTAAGACATTAGAGGAGCACCTAATGCATATCTGAAGAGTTTTTGAGAAGCTAAGGGAGGAGAAGTTGTTGATTAATTTGAAGAAATGTAGTTTTGTGAAGAGAGAGTTGGTGTATCTAGGATTTTTGTCTCAGCAGAGGGTCTTAAAATGGATCTAGAGAAGGTGAGAGCTATCATTGAATGGCCTACCCTGAGGAGTGTTATAGAGCTCATTTCATGGTCTATCAAGTTTTTACATAAAGTTTATTAAGAATTTCAGTAGTATTTTTTCACCTCTAACTGAAGCACTGAGAGGGGATAGAAAGGATTTTAAATGGATTGTAGGAGCAGCAAAGATTTTTGATATGTTAGAGAAGAAAGTCACAGAGCAACCTGTTTTGGCACTTCCAAATTTCAATAAGGTCTTTCAGGTAGATTGTAATGCTAGTGACACTGCCATAGGAGCTATTTTCAGTCAAGAAGGTAAGCCCGATGCCTATTTTAGTGAGAAGTTGAATGATGCTAAGAATAAATATTATGTCTATGATTAGGAGTTTTATGCTATAGTTCAAGCTTTGAAGAAATGGAGACACTATTTGTTTCCAAAAGAATGTTTTTATATATTTCTCACTAGGCTTTACAGTATCTCAATAGTCAAGGAAAGTTAAATCAAAGGCACTTAAAATGGGTTGAGTTTTTATAGATTTATACTTTTGTTTTGAAGCATAGGAGTGGAAGGTCAAACAGAGTTGTAGATGCCTTGAGTAGAAGGCAAAAAAAATTGATAGAGATGAATATAGAGATTGTTGGGTTCAATGAACTCAAGATTTTATATCCTAAAGATCCAGACTTTGCAGAAGTTTGGAAGGCTCATTTGGAACCTATTACAATGGATAGGACAAGATGGTTGGATTTCTTAATCCAAGATGGGATGTTGTTTAGAGGAAACCAATTGTGCATTCGAATGAGTTCTATGAGATAGAATCTAATCAAGGAGAAGCATAGTGGAGGATTGATTGGACATTTCAATCGAGATAAGACCATTGCTCTTGTTAGTGATAATTATTACTGGTCATAGTTACAACAAGATATGAAGAAGTTTGTGCAGATTTGTAGAGTAGATCAGATGGAAAAAGGAACAAGTCAGAATACTAGATTGTATCAGCCATTACTTGTACCTGAGAGGCCATAGGAGGACATTAACATGAATTTTTTTTCTTGGCTCGCCAAGGACACTGAGGGGGCACGATTCCATATTTTTGGTGGTGGATAGATTTTCAAAGATGGCACATTTCATTCCATGTCATAAGACCAGTGATGTTGTTCATATTGTGGAGTTGTTTTTCAAAGAGGTGGTGAGACTACATGGTCTACCAAAGAGTATAGTTTCAGATAGAGATACCAAATTTGTTAGTTATTTCAAGAGGATATTATGGAAGAAGTTAAAAATAGATTTGAAGTTCAGATCTGCACACCATCCACAAATAGATGGAAAAATAGAGCTAGTGAATAGGGGTTTGGGTAACCTGCTAAGATGCTTAATAGGAGATAAGCCCAAGGGATGGGGTTTGATTATACCACATGCAAAATTTGCTTACAAAACTTATGTCAGCAGGAGCACTGGTAAATCACCATTCCAAATTGTGTATGGAAGTAGTCCAAGAACTTCTTTTGAACTGAGAAAGATGGATAATGGAGAGAAGAGTAGTGTTCAGGTTGAAGATTTTGTTGAGCACCTAAAGAATTTGCATGAAGAGGTGAAGAAACATATCAATAAGATGAACATGCAATATAAGGCTAAGGAATATTAGAAAAGGAGCTCCAAGTAGGAGATGAAGTCATGGTTCATTTGTGAAAGGAGAGGTTTCCAGTTGGTACATCAACAAGTTAAAGATGAAGAATTTTGGACCATGCAAGATCCTGAAGAAGCATGATTCAAGAAATGCATATGAGGTAGAGTTGCCTAATGAAATTCATATTTCACCTATATTTAAAATTTTAGATTTAATAGAATATCATGTAGGAATTGGTGAAGAAATAATAGAAGCGCAGTGGAATATTCTAGCACCTACTTCAGAAAAGGAGGAGATAGAAGAAATTTTGGATAGTCGTATGGGTAGAAGCATAAGAAATAGGCAATATGAAAAGTACTTGATGAAATGGAGAGGAAGGATTGTTGAAGATTCATCATGGTTGTCTGAGGTTGAGGTTAACCATTATGGTTTCCCTCTAACTCCTGAGAAGTGGCAGTATCACTTTTCAAATTACCCTGGGTTTTTGATGCAAGAGCATCACTGGTGTAGAGGCAATCTTGCATCACCCAAAAAATATTTGTTTCCTTATTTTCTTTAGTTATTTTGAGTCCCATGATGGCACTTAAGGGGTGTAAGACAGTTAGAAGTCAGAAAAGGCAAAAAATGGGAAATTACTATTTTTTAGTTTAAATTTGACCTAAATAGGCTCGTATGGACCTAAATATTTACCCTAAGGAGCATAACTGAAAAAAAATTTGACGGCGAAAGAATCGTCTCAATACCCTGTATGTTTTGGGAGATATTAAAGTTTTAATCCTAAGAAATTTCTCCAATTTAGCTTCAAATTCAAATATGAAAAACCTTAGATGCCCCAAAACAACTCGAAAAGTGGATGAAACGATCTCTGATGGTTTTGACGTTGTAGATCTCTTCGAGAGCTTTCCAACGATATATGCAAATCGGACACTCGGATCAAAATTTATGGCCATGTGAAGCTGCCCCACTAAAAAGTGAATTTCATTCAAATATCTTCCTAGGCAAGAAATCAAATGGCGGGAATTTTGGCGCCAAAACAAAAGGGAAAGTTACTTTTTCTAAAACATTCTAGGGTTATTACTAGGTAAAATAAAAGGGTTAAGTGGGGGTTGTAGAAGGTGGCTCCATTAGTGTAGATTGTGGCTCCAAATAATAGATTTTATTTTCAAAGTTGATTTGGATGTAATGAATCAAGCTCATGAGGCTGTAGCCCTGTAATTTTTGAATTCGTAATTTTATCTTTAGAAAATAACTGAAAGTGGGTTTTTTCTATCTTGCATTTTTTGTGTCGTTATTTATTATTGTGTTTTGAGTGGGGTTTGGATGGTGTAGCCCTCATCATTGAGATAATTGGAACCATTAGAAGTCTCCAAGTGACACCTTGTAATTGGTGCACAAGAAGAGTTTCATGATACAAAGTATCTTGATGGTGGAGATCTTCTTACAGTAAGATGGAGGGTGAGGATCAAAATGTCCTTTTTAGAAGACCAAAATGTCTTTTTTTGAAGTTTTGTGAAGGGCTAGGATTTTCAAAATTGAATGGATGGACAATATTTGATGAGAGAAATTTACGAGACTTGTGAAGCATGGATCATGTGCATGTAAAAATAATTTTATGGATATGTTTGTGCAATCTTGGGCCTTGAGCAAGATTTACCTTGATTAATCATGTTTTTTATTATGAAAATTATAAGCTATATTAAATAATTGATTTCAATCAACTAATGATTTGAGAGCAAAAGGGGGATTTAAATAAATAGGTTATTTATTTAATTTTTACAATAAGAATTATGAAGTCAGTGTTGGTATAGTGTGATGGTTTAAATATGGTGTTGTTATTCTTGGCACCAAGGTTCAAACCCCATTGGGGTGTTATTATTGATTGTTTATGTTGGGGATGAGGTCCCTTGTTTGTGACCTCACAAACTCATAGCTCTAGCTCAAAAGTGCTTACCCATTTTTTTAAAAAGAATAGGAATGGAGAAATTAAATAAATAAATTTTGTTCATTTATTTATTTAAGGTTGGACATTAGAAAAAAAATCGATTAATTAAATAAATTTTCCTAGTTTATTTAATTAATGCTCTAGAGGAAGATTCAAATTAAATAATTAAATATTTGAATTACTTAATTAATAGTAAAAATATTAGGATAATTAATTAAATAAATAAAATTTATTCAATAAATTTAGAGGGTGGTGATGCAAAGGGAAGTAGTAATAGTATAAAAATTGAGATGAAATTTTAAGTGTCTACAAAAGCATTTGTACTATTATATCTCATACATCATTTTTTTGTAGTTGGTGAGAATGCATTTGTTTTTGGATTTTCCATAATACTTGGGCATGCACTTGGTATTCAATATGGAACTCCTTAAGTCATGCTATCTTTCCCAAGCCTAGATTTATCAGTAATCC
Organism: Sequoiadendron giganteum; assembly: GCA_007115665.2. Taxonomy (NCBI): domain Eukaryota; kingdom Viridiplantae; phylum Streptophyta; class Pinopsida; order Cupressales; family Cupressaceae; genus Sequoiadendron; species Sequoiadendron giganteum. The sequence continues at coordinate 187,493,532 of CM021102.1, read as the reverse complement.
AACATCTTTTAGAATTAGATCTTGTGCATTCACATCTAATTATGAGGATGGAATAAATTAAACCCCAATCACTCATACTTACCACTATGTCTATCATTTATTTTTCAATAGTCAAAGCTTAGTATACATATTAGGCTATGTGGTACATTCTTTTGTAAACGTGCATAATTTTCTTATCTCATCATTGATGCAATAAGGGCCATTTCTCCTCAAGAAAGGATGGATGATCCAAGCACAACCTCACACACTAGTTTCGTGTCTACATGTGCCATTGCACAACTTCTATACACACATTTTTTGCATGCAATCATGCAACCATGAAACACTATTTGTTTACATCTACACACCTAAATGTAGTATTATATGCCACTACAATTTTTTGTTCTTATTTCAATCATATGTGTGTAACACTTGGGGGAATATACACTACAATAAATGTTAAAATTTTCACATAACACCTAGAAATGTCTACATTGTAGGAAATAGCATCATTAAATTTTGACACAAATATTTTATCGACACATGCTTGTGGTGTTTGTGCCACAAGAAACAACACCACTTGATTTTGGCTTTTGTTAAAATCATATACACACATGTCATATAGACATACACATTGAATACATGTTAGTATAAACATGCCATCTAGTTATTGTCCTAGTTGTAATTCACTTATAAATACTCTACAATGTACAAATTGTATAATTAGAGGAGAACTAGAAGCTTCAAATCTTAAACCCCCTTAAAAATATTTATGGTTCATTATAATTTGAATAGAAATGTCTACTAGAAGCTATTTTATTTTCAATTTAATACTCTATTATCTTTTTTATTACTAGCTAATAGGTTAATATATCATTTTCCAAAGCACTTGGGATTTAGATCACAAGTAGATGATGCTATATGGATTCTCTTATAAAGTTCCTTGAATGACTATACACGTAGGAATGAGATCTAGTTGATGATATGCAAATGGAATATGTTTATTCTTTAGATTCAACTCCAAATGTGGCAAGTGAAATGTTTGCACTTTGTGTCAACATATATTAACTAGAAATGGAGGGAAAGAGAGGGCCCAAATTTGAATTTGAATTTTAAAATTTTTGGGTTCATTTCTACAAATAGCTCTTGACTAACTTAACTTAATGTCATAAATTAAAAATTTGAACCTACACAACAAATTGATAAATTCAGAATTAGGACCAATCCCTAGGAATGACTACATATGGGATTAGGTAAGGCTCAAGGTATGTGTTAGCTTTTAGCAAAAATTATGTCACTTGTACACTTGTCATTACATAAAAGATAATTGAGTCAAAGTGAACCCAAAGCAAAGGGAAAAAGTGCAAGGCATACATTTTCTTACCATTATAATTATTAGTGGATACTTGTCTATGTATGTTGGTTAATAAATTAGATTCCTTCAATGAACTTACTAGAAAACTAATAAGAAATATATGTTGTAACAAAGGAATCTGAAAAAAATACTAATCAAGGATAGTTATTACAATGATACTCGACAAAATAAGATAGATATCCCACCTTTCTTCAATTTTGAATTTTATTTTATAATTAAACTTTCAATAAAAAGGTTTTTAATTCTTTTAAAATCAAGTTTAAAATGTTGAAGATATTTTTTCAAATTTCTCAATAAATTTTTTATCAACATTATTAATTTTATTTTAACATCTTCATTTAAAAATAATTACATGTAAATTATTATAATGCCGAGAGGCGTATTCAATTGCAGAGGGAAGAATGTTTGTCTATAAGCATTAACACATTTTAAAAAAATTGACAGTCATTGGCCTATTTACATGCAAATTTCAATACAATGATCATACAAGTTTAATGGTTAGTGTTACAAGCTTAATGGCTAGCATTACAAGTTTAATGGTAACTGACGAGTTAGCGCTTCAGTGGATGAATGATGAAAGTGGAAGAGTGGTCGATTGAGTTGGGAATTACATATGAATGCACAATTTATATTTGATGTAGGAGCATCTTAGACGAATGGGCTATCCGCATCAACCAAAAAAATTTGTTGTTGTTTGTTTCCATTTTGGGTTATTTTGGTTTGCTCTAACCTTTCTCAGATTTGGTAACCATTAGTGTGAAAATCGGTTTTCAGCTTCATCAATAAAATGTTGTATTGCAAAATTTGGTTAAGTTCATATATTTGCTTCTTTCAATGATATTTTTTCATTGTAATAAGGATAGCATGGATCCAAATCATGCCATTTTAAAATGGCATCGTAAACTTAAATCGATAAATCATAAATGTAAAAATACTTGTGGAACAAATAAAGAATGTGATAGACAGATTTGTGAAGGGGCTCTTTAAGGAATGGAAAGGATTCAAAATGAAATTTAAAAAAACAATTAAAAAGATGGAAGAGATAGAGATCGATTTGGCATGCAAATGGAGGGGTACACTACTATGCCAAGAATAGATAAAGACAAATGCAGATTAAAGGAGCTAATGAAGATGAAACGACACTCAATTAAAAGGTCTTGTATAAAGTTAAATGCAGATAAAAAAGGTGAAGAGGGAGGCATGCCAACGGAAACAAAAAAAAATACTTCAAGGGGTTGAGCATAAGTGAGGAAGAGACACCCCTTAACAATTATCTTATAAAATGCAAATAAAAGATGTGAGAAAAGTGGGGTGAAGATAGGGGGTCATGTAGCCATAGCAAGGAGAAGTTTGGTGGTGTGTGCAAGAGTTGAGTAAGTCAAAAAGAGGCTACATAGGAAAACAAAGAAGCACCGGATTGGTAGAAGGTAGAGGTGTACATAATGGAGATTGGGTGCGTAGAATTTGAAGGAAGGAGGCAACATTGAAAGAGTGGAATTTGGCATAAGGAAATGGAATTTTAAATGTAGATTTAAATGATAAAAAGGGTTGTGTGAAGTTTAAGAGGAAGACATTGAGTGTGAAGGAGAGGCCCACACATTGTTTGAACACAATGAAGATTTGAATGCTATTCAAATTTATTCAATGAAAGCCAAACAAAAGCTTCAAAGGAGGGTGTGTGCCTTTGTTATACTGTTGTGAAGCTATGAGAAATTAAGATCATTGAAATAGATAATGTATTGTAGGCCAATTGGCATGTATTTAATTATACAAATGTGGAATTATTGTCGAGTTAAATATTGTCATTGAATCTATGATAGTAAAAATCAAATTTGTGTTGCAATTTTTGTTTAGTTGTTATTATTGAGTGAATTTTTGGAGTCTTATCGAGAGGGGGTTTTGCCTCTTACATCAATTGGTACCAGAGTGGGTTGTCCTGAGAGTGGAGAGGATCCACCAAGACCTGTGAGTGTTGTGTAAATAGATTGTCGACTGGGAGGTAGTTTGCACGAGAAGAAAGTGTGTGAAGCGGTTGTGAAGAAGCTCGTGAGAATTGTTGCAGGTGTGTGAGAAATGTTGGCAGCAAGAGTGAGAGCTTGAAGCTGCAAATGGAACTTGAGAAGTGATGATAGATTGAGAGAGGTGAGATTGTAGCAGACAAAATGGTTTGGGTCGTGAAGAGGCTCGTGCGGATACTGTTTTGGGAGTAGTATGGGATAAAGTGGAGGATGAGATGATTATAAAGATGGGATAGATAGTTTGTGAAGTAGGAAAGATCAAGGTGGGGCTTGAGAAATTGGAGAAAAGTGTTGGGAAAAGTGAGAGGAAAGTGGTGAAAAAGATTGACAATAAGAATGAGGATAGCAGCCTGGGATGGAAAGAGGAAGAAGTAAGAGCAGCCCCTACCAATGAAGAAGTTGTAGCAGAAACATGCCATGAGGAAGGCATGACAAGAGAAGAAGAAAAGACAAAGATGAACAATGAAGAGGTTGTAGTAGATGACGAAGGTGAAGCGGATTTGTTCGCACAACTATTGGCGATTGAGGAAGAATGGATGACGAAGCTCGTTGATGTAGCGAAGAGAGAAGAACAAGAAGTTGCAAGTGACGAGGAGGTGGAAGATATTTCAACAAAATTCAATGTTGCAGCTACAAATGAAGATGAGGTAAATCAAATTTGTGATGTTATTGAATTTTTAGATGATATGATTATAGAAAAGAGAGATAAGGAGCTAGAGTGTGTACTAGATGTTCCATATTTGCTTGTGGAGAAAGTGGAAGATGTTGCAGGTTGTTTTTGGTGGAGGTGGATGGTTAGAGGTGTTTTTGAACCCATGGAAGAGGAGGAAAGTGTTGAAAGCATTTAGTAGAGGAGGTCGGGTTTTGGTGGACACGAGTCCATGAGGGGAAAGAAGAAGAGGATGCAATGTTGTTGGAGGATGGTGGGGTGTATTTTGGCACGATGCTGGAAAAAGCGAAAGAAGGATTGATTTTTGAACACTTGCACAGCGAAAGAGTTCGCTGCAAGTTGACGGAAACCTAGAAGATTAGTGCAACTACTCAACTCCACCATTGTGAGCCTATGCTCACAATCTTTCTACCTAGTGTTTCTAATGCAAGAGCATCTCGGGTGAATGGGCTAGATCCACATCAACCAAAAAGATTTGTCATTGTTTGTTTCCGTTTTGGGTTATTTTGGTTTTCTCTAACCTTTCTCAGATTTGGCAGTCATTAGCGTGAAAATCGGTTTTCAGCTTCATCAATAAAATGTTGTATTGCAAAATTTGGTTAAGTTCATATATTTGCTTCTTTCAATGATATTTTTTCATTGTAATAAGGATAGCATGGATCCAAATCATGCCATTTTAAAATGGCATCGTAAACTTAAATCGATAAATCATAAATGTAAAAATACTTGTGGAACAAATAAAGAATGTGATAGACAGATTTGTGAAGGGGCTCTTTAAGGAATGGAAAGGATTCAAAATGAAATTTAAAAAAACAATTAAAAAGATGGAAGAGATAGAGATCGATTTGGCATGCAAATGGAGGGGTACACTACTATGCCAAGAATAGATAAAGACAAATGCAGATTAAAGGAGCTAATGAAGATGAAACGACACTCAATTAAAAGGTCTTGTATAAAGTTAAATGCAGATAAAAAAGGTGAAGAGGGAGGCATGCCAACGGAAACAAAAAAAAATACTTCAAGGGGATGAGCATAAGTGAGGAAGAGACACCCCTTAACAATTATCTTATAAAATGCAAATAAAAGATGTGAGAAAAGTGGGGTGAAGATAGGGGGTCATGTAGCCATAGCAAGGAGAAGTTTGGTGGTGTGTGCAAGAGTTGAATATGGCATGGTCCCATGGAGGGGGCTTCTAAAAAATTCAGCTGGGTGTTGCTTAGATTTTTTAGGAATATTTTAAGGCTAGTGGTCCCATGAATTCAATTTTGCAATTCCGTTTAAAAGTTTGAACTCCAAAATTTAAGGATCAAACTAGAGTATTTTTGGTAAAAATTAATAAATAAATAAAAATTCTCTCATTTTTAATTTTTTTTAGGAATTTAAAATTTTAAGTGATAGACAACTGGCAAAAAACTTTCTAAAAAATTCCTAAGTTGTAGGGGCAATTTCTAGCCCCACCTCAATTTCACCCGTGAAAGATTCATTTCTAAAAGGTAGGGGCTCCTATTTTTCTGGAAAAGATTCTAATTAATCCCGTAGCACAATTTTTTTTTTTCATGAGACCTGCTTGATCCATGAAAAGATTCTAATTAATCCCGTAGCACAATTTTTTTTTCTTCATGAGACCACTTGATCCATGAAAATAGAAGCCCAAGCCCCTCATGGGACCATACAGAAGTTAAAAAGAGGTTGCACAGGAAAACAAAGAAGCACTAGATTGGTAGAAGGCAGGGGTGTATAGAATGGAGATTGGGTGCGTAGAATTTGAAGGAAGGAGGCAACATTGAAAGAGTGGAATTTGGCACAAGGAAGTGGCATTTTAAATGCAGGTTTAAATGATAAAAAGGGTTGCATGAAATTTAAGAGGATGACCTTGGGTGTGAAGGAGAGGCCCACACATTGTTTGAACATGATGAAGATTTGAATGCTATTCAAATTTATTCAATGAAAGTCGAACAGAGGCTTCAAAGGAGGGTATGCTACTTTGTTATACCGCTGTGAAGTTGTGAGAAATTAAGATCATTGAAATAGATAATGAATTGCAGACCAATTGGCATGTATTTGATTATACAAATGTGGAATTTTTGCTAAGTTAAAAATTGTCATTGAATTTATGACAATAAAAATCAAATTTGTGTACATTGCAATTTTTGTTTAGTTGTTATTGTTGTGTGAATTTTTTAAGTCTTAGCATGACGGGGTTTTGCCTCTTGCGTCAATCTTTGTGTCCTCAATCTTCTCATTTAGACCTGGTCTGTGCTTCTTTCTTTAGATCTTCAACTACAACCTAAAGTTCTCTCTCCATTGCAAATAAGAAATAGGTGAGCAAAATATTTTGAAATGATTTTGGTTTTGGAAGTGGAATTCAAAAATGATGTTTTTTCCTTTATAATCGTTTCCCAATGTTGTTTTTTCTTTAAAATATTTTCCCACTATATGTTTATCTTCTTGAAAATGTCAATTGTATAGGGACGTTTGAATATTTATAATTGTATGTAATTTTTATTATCAAATGTGAATGTTTATGGTTGAATGTATTTTGGTGGATTATGTTGCAATGAATGGGGGTTGTGTGTCAACACTCTTACCATTGTTGTGTCCATGTCTCCTTCATGATCTCTATTCAATATGTGCTTGGCTTGCAATAGCAATAAGCTGGTGAAACTCCCAAGAAGACTCTACATTCTGTGGTGTTTATGATACACCTAGAAAATTCAATGGTGAGGACCAAATCTTGCATCTCTAGTAAATTACTCCAATCTTATATCAAGGGTATCATATTTAGTCATATTTCTTCTGCACCCTCTCTTGATCTTTCTCCTCTAGACTTAAGATAAATATGGTTTATTATTATGATGTATATTAAGGAATGTTATAACCGTAATAACAACACTTTTTAATTAGAGGGAGTGACTAATGGCACGAACTACTTTTGCATTTTCTACATCTTCCTCAACAATCGATGTTGGCCTTCCTACATCCAAAACTTTATCATATTTGCTCCCTCCCATGAACCAATATGGTGTCATGGGAGAGGCATTTGCTGGGGATTTTTCCCCTAGGTGGGTGGTTGTGAGGGTCTCTTCAAGAAAAATTCCCTCCTTCCCTGTATCACTCTCTGCACAGGGTTTTTCCTCTATTGGCTATTCTGATGGCAAGTATGGTGATAATGCTTGTGCAAATGTAAACTACAAGTTTGCACTGGTTTCCAAGTGTTTGGGATCGAATTTTGTTCCACAATTTCATGACAAGAAAAATCAAAACCCTTTCTTAGTCTGTCTTTATTTGAATGCACTAGAGGTTTTTCTGGACAATGTTGCTAGTCATAGAGAGGTCTATTTACAAGCTCATGCCCTTATCTATAGATTCATTAAGGTATGGCCAAAATTAATTGATCTTCATTCATGGATAAGTACGAATTGGAAAGATTATTTGGAGGAAGAAATTAGTATCTATCCCTGTGCAAAAGGATTTTTTATACTGGAATTTGATTCAATAGAAGATAGAGAAATGATTCTAAATACTGGGTCTTGGTTTTATTAAGGAAATTTCTTATGTATGAAACCTTGGTTCCCTTTGTTTGATCCACGAATAGAGACATTTTCCTTTGCCTTTCTATGGGTTCGGTTACCTTACCTTCCATTACAATTTTGGGAAATTGACTATTTGAAGGCGATTGACAATGGGTTGGGCAAGTATCATAGTATTTCAAAGGAAATGATTAACTTTTAAAATTCAACTTTTGCTCATCTTTGTATCGAAATGGATGTTAAACAAAAGGGTTTTCGATAGAGATTTTTCTCAAAGTTGGCAATAGATGATGGCGTCAACCAATAGACTATGAAAAAATTGCCTTCAAGTGCAAAAGATGTTTCACAACTAATCATGCTACTGCACAATGTGGCAAGGGTTGAACTAAAGATAGCAAGTCGTCTTGGTGGGATGGTGTGGAATCCCATCACTATGTAATTTCTCCCTTTGAGCAGAATGATTCCCCTATGTTTCAAGAAAAGGTTCCAAGCTCGCCACTTCTATCTCAAGAGGTTGTGCCTGATAAGAATTCAAAAGAGGATCTCTCAATGGCTTCTCTATCCCCATTGGTGAAAACAAAATCATAGTATAAAAACTCTAAAATTACTTATTTTTCTTCATATGCAAGTGCTAATAATGAAAATTTGAAGGTGGATTCAAATAACAATTATCCTCTTGAATCTGAACAAGAATGGACAAAGGTGAAGAGGAAGAAAACACCATCAGCAAAACAAAAACATCCAATGACATTAAGATCCTCTAAAAAAGTAGAAAATATGTACTATGTTACATAATATTCAAGGTTGTTGCAAAACTTAGTCTAAAATATGTAATCTGGAACTTTAAAGTGATAGAAAGAGCACTATCCTCTCTAATAACAATTTGCCAAAAATCACTTTTGAATTAGAAATATATTTAGCTTCTTAGATCTTGTTTGGCTTTTTATTTTTCATGTGAGATTTGTAAGAGCATGTCAAATCAACAGACCAAACTTACTTTGGAATAAAATGTATTCTCAACTGAGTTTAGAATAATATAAACTTTCATTTATTTTGTCTTATTCAATGATAATTTATCTTTTAAGTTCGGCAATTATTTTGTAAATTATAAAATTTCAACTGTAATTTCATGAAATAGTTTATAAGTCAAATTATCTTATGCATGTGATTTTATTTTGATGGAGGTTGATTCCCCTGTGTGGAGGTGCATAAGTGATTGTCCCACATAAATTTTGTAAATTTAAGTTTTGTTTTTGTTTGAAGAAAATTTGGAAAGATTTTTTAATCAATTTGTCAAATGAAATGAGTCCTTATTTTAGGAATAAATTAATTGGCTTTTCATTTTTTTTATTTGATTTCTCCAAAAAAATTATAGTTATGAATTATTGAAGGTGAATTTGAAATGCCTAAAAAAAAATTTTGTTGAAATATGTGAAAAAAATTATTGATAACTATAAATGGAAGAATTATTTTGACAATCTTAAACATCTATTATTTTTAAGGTAGATTTGTAATAGTATTAGAAAGGGAGTTGAAAATTCATATGTTTATAATATTTTCTAGTTAAGTGGGAGATTAATACCATATCTACTCTAAAATCTTCTTATTATGTTCAAAATTAAAAAAATCTTTACTTAATTTTGAAATTCACATAAGTATTATTTAAACAAGACATGTATTTATGTCTATAAATTTGGTAGTAGATATTTTATATTAAGATGATAAAAGATTGGGTTGTGAAAGGGTCTAAACTCTTTTACACAAGAGCATAGTATATTAGGAGTCCCAATATCAAGGGATTTATGTAAAAAATGTTACAAATTTTGGAAAATTAAAGTTGAGAGAAAGTTGAAAGCAAACTACAAACTTAGAGTCAACCAATAGCAACATGACCTAAACAAAAATAGAAACAAATCACTTGACAAAAAGAAGGATATGGAGAGTCCTAAAAAATTAAGGATATAAAAAATATTCTAAATTTATAATTTCAAATAAAAGTAAGTTTATAAGTTAATATAATTAAATTTTTTAAAATATTCTAGAAAATTAAGTATGAAAGAAATTTCCTCAATTTACTATTGCATATAAAAATAAGTTTCTATATTAATATTTTTTTAAAGAATGAAAAATAATTATTCTTTTTAAAAATTATAAATTAATGTACATAAAATTATAAATTTGAAAATTGAATAAAAAGAAGTATCTTTAATTTACTATTACACATAAAAAAAATCCAATACTTTTAAAATAATTAAAAATATTTCAAAAAAGATAAATGCATATCTAAATTAATTTAAAATTATAAAATTAAATACAATAAATACAAAGAAAAAAATAAACTAATTATTACATATAAAAATAAGCTTTAGATTAATATATTTAAAACTAACTTACCTATCTTTAATTAACATGACCTAAACACAAATAGAAACAAATCACTTGACAAAAAGAAACAAATCACTTGGCAAATAAAAATAAGTTTTTAAATTAATATATTTAAAATTAACTAATCAATCTTTAATTAACAACATGATCTAAACACAAATAGAAACAAATCACTGGATAAAAAGAAGGATATGGAGAGTCCTAAAAAATTAAGTATAAAAGAAATATTCTAAATTTATTATTTCATATAAAAGTAAGTTTCTAAATTAATAAAATTTAAATTTAAAAAATATCCAAGAAAATGAAGCATGAAAGAACTTTCCTAAATTTACAATTGCATATAAAAGTAAGTTTCTATATTAATATTTTTTGCTTTATTATTATTTTTTAAATGCTACAATGGAAACAAAATTTAAAAAGAATGAAAAAAAATATTTAAAAATTATAAATAAATGTACTTTAAATTACAAATTTAAAAAATAAATTGAAAATATATCTTAAATTTACTATTACACATAAAAATATGTTTTTAAATTAATATAAAACATAAAAAAATATAAAATACTTTAAAAATAATTTAAACATCTTCAAAAAGGAAAAATCACTTAGAATTTTAAGATAAAAATTGGAGTTAGGGTTAGATTGATTGGGGTTAGATGAAGGTTACAATTAGGGTCTTGGGTTCAATTAGGGATATGGTTAGGGTTAAGGATCAATTAAGATTAGAGCTAAATTAGGGATAGGGTTATGTTTAGGGATCAATTAGGATTAGGGTTCAATTAGGGTCAAGACTAAGTTGGGGTTAGGGTTCTAGATTAGGGTTAAGGTACGGTTCAATTAGGGTTAGGGTCAAAGATAGGGTTAGAGAATAAAACTTGGGATACATGTTAAGGTTAGGGTCAGGCCTGGGATTAGGGTTAGGACTCAACTAGGGCTAAAGTTAGGGTTCAATTAGGATTAGGTATAATTAGGGTTTACGTTTAATTATGTTAGAATTCTATTAGGGCCAGGGATAGGGTTAACAAGTACAAATTAAGATTAGGGTTAGGGTTTGAGTAATGGTTAGGGTTAGGATTGGGGATTAGTAGTGTTAGGGTTAGAGATTAATTAGGGTTAAGATTCAAGTAGGGTTAGGTTATGGTTCAATTGATGTTTAATTAGGGTCAGGGTTCTACGAAATTTTGAGATTAAGGATAGGATTGGGGTTATAATTCAACTAGGAATAGGGTTAGGCTTACAAATACAATAAGTGTTAAGATTCAATTAGGATTTAAGGATTAGCGCTAGGATTCAATTAGTGTTAAGGTAAAGGTTAGTTTTAGGGTTAGGATTAGAATTGAATTATGATTAGGGTATAATTAGGGTTAGGGTTTAATTACAACTCTAAGTTAAATCTTGTCATTAACATTAGGATGAAGGTTGTGGTTAGGATTAGGGTTCAATTAGAATTAAATGTATTTTATATATATTAATATTTAGTAATCTAATACACAATAATTTTTATTTTAATAAAAAGATGTCAAAATAAAAATAACCCTTATACTAACATAATAAGTTACAAGAAACCCTCAAGTTCTTCTTTGCTAAGGGTATGGTCCCATGGAGGGGGGCTTCCTAAAAAATTTCAGTGGGTGTTGCTTAGATTTTTTAGGAATATTTTAAGGCTAGTGGTCCTATGAATTCAATTTTGCAATTCAGCTTAAAAGTTTGAGCTCCAAAATTTAAGGATCGAACTGAAGTATTTTTGGTAAAAATTAATAAATAAATAAAAATTCTCTTATTTTTAATTTTTTTTAGGAATTTAAAATTTTAAGTGATAGACAAGTGGCAGAAAAACTTTCTAAAAAAATCCTAAGCTGTAGGGGCAATTTCTAGCCCCACCTCAATTTCACAATTTCTGGAAAAGATTCTAATTAATCCCGTAGCACAATTTTTTTTTCTTCATGAGACCACTTGATCCATGAAAATAGAAGCCCAAGCCCCCATGGGACCATACAGTAAGCCTCCATATGCTTTGTTTTTTTGTAAAATCTTGGGACTGATTTTACTAGACCAAAAAAATCCTCCTACAATGAAGATAATTCCAAGGGTCTGCCATGAACGGCTTCTTGGGATAACCCAAAAACAAATCCTCATAAAGATGAAGATGATTCCAAGGTAACGGTTTCTTGTGGCTATGTCAAAACTTAGAATGCAACATATCCTCAACTACGTTTTAGAAAATATCGGTCAACCTGCATGAAGACACTTCAAATTCCTCGGGCCATCCGTTACAAACCACCCTTTCACAAACAATATAACAATCTGACAAACAGACAGAGAAATGCAGTTTCTTATTCCCATTAGATTTCTATATAGATTGAAATAATTCTAGTTTTCTGTAATTCCATAAAACTTCTATATTTCAAGTCTGTCATTGGAACTTAATTGTTTTTATTGAGTTTTTGATAGAGAGGAAGGATGTCTTCCATTACAATGCCTGGGGCGCTTCCAAGTGTTGAAGAGGACTGCGAGCAGCTACGGAAGGCTTTTCAAGGTTAGCAAATTGCCTCAGCCAGAATGCCCAATATGCTCAATCTTATGTTACTTCCGGTTCTTATGTTTTTTCACTTTATTGCCTCTTTCAATTTTATCTTTTCTATTGATTGCCACATTGATTCAGTTAATCGATTGAATGTGGTGTGCAATTGAGCTTTTCTCCTTGTGCCCATTATTCTGATAATCATGAGTTTTATCTTTATCTTTTATTGCTTCATGAAGCTTTTTGGCTTCTGACCTGGTAAGATGCATATCTATCTCTGGACCTTCATATCTGAAGGAACTAGAAAGCACAAAAAGCAGCTGAAACACAAGGATGATTAGACCATGACATGTGGGCATACTCATTTTCATATGAAATCACTCATTTTGATATCTAAACTATAAATTCATTTCAATTACAATTGTATCTGAACCTTAAACAGACAATTGAATATAAATAAGAAAATATATAGAAATTTAGGTAAGCAAAGCAAACTGGGGCTTCTCTCATTTTGGCTACTAATTCTTGAAGAAGTAAACTTCTACTTCCACCCAGCCTCATCCACTAGGGTCCTTAGATTTGAACTTCTCCTCCCCACTCCAACAAATCTAGCTTTGTTTTTATACTGTTTCTTGCTTTTTGATTTGTGTTTCAGGACTGTTCAATTGTTCATTAGGAAATTTGGGAATTTGAATATCGACCTTCAATATAAATATTTAATGATTTGTTATTTGAATTTCTTTTATTCAATATATTATATTATTTTATTATTATGTTTCACAATATTTTGAAGATAAGAATGGTAAGAAATTAAAATCTACGAAAATATTCTCTAAAATATATATACACATACATATGTATACATGTATCTATGAATTTCTCTTATTTAATAAATCATATTAATGTATACATATACACCTTTTTACATAATAACCATTCACCAATATTTTATCATGATAATTAAGGGTAACACTCATCATCATGATATTCCAAATGACTCTGTTCTATTTTATAACCATTTCCCATCAAATCATAATAAAAAAAAATTGCTTATAATGGATTCAGAATTATTCCAAATTGATCTCTCATTTGTGAGTTGCTAATTCTACATGTGAATAACTTGAAGAACAGTTTAGATGAAGACAAATTCTTAGCTGCATATAAAACTGCTTTTGCAAACACCTGAAAATGATTTTTTACTTGTTAATTTGTATTTATTAATAATGGACCTTTAATAGATATCTCTAGACCTTAATATCCCAGATTTAGGAAAAAAACCTGGTTTTGTTAAAACATCCTCAAGAACCATCTCCGTAGTCATACTATCATCTGGAAGGCCTTGTAGTCCCCCACGCCCCTTTTAATTTTGAAGTTTTCTTTTTAAATCAAAGTGGTTTTTTTTTAATATTGAGAATATTTTCCGCGATGTCTCGAACATCCCCGGCTGTCCTGGGGATGGCCAGACGTCCTGGCAGGATACCAAGCTTTTCAATGGCATCCCAGGACTTTCCAGAAAATTCTTGCAGCCTGGGCACAGCCAGGGGATTCCCCTGCTTTCCTGAAGTCCTGGAAATGGCTATGAGGATGGGGATGGGTTTCAGAGGGGGACGCATCTTTGTGTAACATAGTTTATTATATTGTTTTGGTTTTTTCTTTTTATAAATAAATTTAGAGAATTAAATCTGTGATCATCATTTATGTTTTTGATAGTTTGATTTTCCAGTCTATCTTTGAGGGTTAAAGGTATTTTTAGAAATTTTATAATAATTTTAGACTGTTTTAGTAATATATTGGTATTGAGAACATGAGTCTAAGTTAGATTAATAATCTTTTTTGGATTTAGAGATAAAGATTAAGGGGTGTCCATTCCGTCAAATTTATTTAAGGTATGATCTTGACTTCATCTCTTATTTATTGTCCCATGGAAAGATTTGAAACTTGATAACATACTATCACCCTCATCGATTAAATTACAACCCTTTGATGTTTTATTGCTCTTTATTACTGATTCATTGCATATGAATTTATTTTATTGTTTTAATTTTTGAATTTGTGCGGGGATTGGTCCTGTGTTGTAAGTAACTGGTCTTATAAGTCTTCTTATAAGTCTTCTTATCGCAGTTTAGTATTTTGTGTTATTTGTATAGTTACTGCTGTAAATTGCAACCCTAACTTTTGAGGATGGGAAACCCTTTTACTAGTTTCAACTACAATTCTTTTCATTAAGTTTGGATAGTTTAAGACAATCTAACGGCAGAAGCCTCTTCCTCTTGACCAATTCCTATATAGCCCAAACATGGACTAGCAGTGCATAATGACGCAGAAGAAATATATTGTTCATTACCAAAAAGTATGCCTGCAGAAGTGGACTTTGTTGTCATACATCAAGTGAGATGGAAGTCTCATTGATTAAGAATTTTTTAATACTAAAAAGAATTATGTTGTTTTCAACTCCAAGAGCATAACCTCCAAATTTCTTACAATTTCTATTACTAGTTTTCCTCCTGTCATGAATAGAGTTGGCAGACCCAGCTGAACAAGTAGAGGTCAGACCCAGATGAATTTTTAGCATTTACTGGAATAGGGTGATCGTTCTGCTATTGTGTGTTACCCCCATATAATCAAGATTTCTCGGCTTAAAAAATTAATTCTTGAATTTTATTTACCAGTGTCCAACAACTTCCCTAGCCCAATTCGTTGTAGATTGATGGATGAGAGTTTTTCACTGGATCCCTTAACATTGGGGATACAAAGCAGCCCTATTCTTGGGATGCATGGAACACCTGCAAGCCACACATTTTGGCAGAGAACTGACCCAGTAAAGGTTTCCGATGCAGGATAGCATTTCTTAGCAGAGTATTAGTTTTATAACAACAAAACCATATGCCAAGATTCTTATTCAGTACTGGTCTATTTCCATGATAGGACAGAAATATATTGTAAGCAATATACCTATCAATGTACTTCTTTGTAATTGATTTTCTGTTAATTTCTTTTCTTCTATCACAGGAAAAACAGTTGGCATGTGCCTTTGTCACTTCAATAGATTTCACTTCCACTTTCTTATTCCTATAATCATCTTTCCAAAAATATTTTTCCTGGGATCTTGTTGAGCCTATAAAGTTTCTTGTTATTATGTAACTTGAAGAGCTTAGTGATTGAATTTGGCATTTTTCTTCCAGATCAAGGAATAAGTTTAGTGTCAATACTTAGTCTAGAGCATATGTATTAAGTGAACCTATTGTTTTACTTCTCACCTGATGACATGTAATGTGCTGAACTATTGTTTTGGTTTCTTTCAAGGATTTGGAACTAATGAGAAGGCAGTCATAAACATATTGGCTCACAGAGGTGTTTATAGGCGTAAGTTGATAAAGGAAACATATGAGAAAATGTTCAATGAGGACCTTCTAAAGCGGCTAGAATCAGAGCTTACAAGAAAATTTGAGGTTCTGTTGTTCATCTGCTTATTACTTTTTCTTTTCTTTTAATGCCATCTTTTAAGGATACCACTTAAAACCATTGCATATGAAAAGAGTCTATCTCACAATTTTTTGTACTTGGAAAGAGAGCTATGCTTCTGTGGATGTTGGAACCTGCTGAGCGTGATGCTGTTTTAGCACACGAAGCCATTAAAAAGTGGAGCTCAAAAGACATAGTTCTGGTAGAAATTTGCTGTTCTCGATCTCCAAGTGAACTACTGCTGGTGAGAAAAGCATATCATCTCAAGTATAAAAAGTCTTTGGAAGAGGACATTGCTTCACATACAAGTGGGGATTTCCAGAAGGTATCCTAGTACCATGTTGTCATTAATTCTTCATGTCAAAGCTAACTTCCATTAATGAAATTGAACATGAAGAGTTTCTAAGGCTTAAGACAGATAAACACTTATGATAATGTTCTTTGGCAATTGGATTTTGTATATGTTTGTAAACATTATGGATTCTTTACTTTTGTATATGTTTGATTATATGGTATTTTATATATGTTTGTAAATGAGAATGGATGGAAAATGTAAGTCAGTCAACTGACACAGATGTTTTATAGGACTTTGATAGGATTAAATGCATTGGATTTGGAATAGAACTAATCATTTTACAGAACTTATGTTTAGGATTCAAAATCAAAGAGAAGTCCTACTTTGCTCTAGTTAGGTTTAAATTTCTAACAATTTTTTTTGTTTATTATGTATACCCAATCGTTTGTTTAAGGTTCTGTTACATTTATAGTTGAAATGAATTTATGGTTTATATTTAAACAACTTTAAGAGGTGGTTCTGTTTTCTGATGGCATTTCATCACTCGTTTTGCTTTCTCTTTGCGTAAGGTGTAGTGGTTTGTCTTTGTGTTATGTCTCTCGGCTGTTCTTGATTGTCATAAATTGCTTTTCTCATTTCTTTGTATGGATTTAACTCTTTTAATTCACAACTCCAATCAAAAACATTTACATTCAGTACTTCATATTCATTTGTCTGAATAACATGGTTGAATCATTATTGTCTTTCAGCTGCTTTTTGCTCTTGCTAGTTCCTTCCGATACGAAGGTCCTGAGGTGGATATACATCTTGCTAAGTCTGAAGCCAAAATTCTTCATGAAGCAATAGAGGACAAAGCCAAAACCCATGAGATTATCAGGATAATCAGCACAAGGAGTAAACCCCAATTGAATGCCACATTCAATCAATTAAGAGATGATGTTGGCTATAGTATTAACCAGGTTCGATGTACTTAAAAAATCTTATCATATCCTTTCTTGGCTTCATAAACTTTTTTATAAGGTCTACTACATAAGTTTGTCAATAGCTTCTAAGGCGTTGCTCACTCTGTCGATCAGAATTTCGCTAACACAGAGTAAAATTTACTTGTTTAGGTTTTGAAGAAACATAAGTCAGAAGATTTTCAGGATGCAATTCAAACAGCAGTAAAATGCATCCGCTGCCCCACTAAGTACTTTGCAAAGGTATGAAGCACATAATCTAACGTTTTATTATAATGAAATTTTCAAGCAAATTGGTTATAAAATTATATTGACGAACCCATGAAACTTATCTAAGGTAGAAATAGCAATTGTAAAGCCGTCCAAATTGAAGTGTTTGATTGAAATGCAGGTTTTACGGACATCCATGGAGGGTGTGGGAACAGATGATGAGGCTCTCACTAGAATTGTTGTGACAAGAGCTGATGTTGACATGAAGGATATCAAAGCTCAATTCATGAGCAGAACCAGCTTGTCTCTCAAGTCTGTAATAGCAAAGGACACAAGGGGACACTACGAAGATTTCTTGCTCGCATTGGTTGGTGAATGATATGTTTTCAACTATTATTATATGCCATGAAAAGAGTACAGGCCACCTAAACTATTATTACATAATGGTTAGACTAAATCTATATGGATTTCTTATTTTGTATACTGTTAAATTTGGTGCACAGGATCTTAAGTCATTATGTTTTATACATTTTATTTATGACTCTATACTTCATTTCTCTTTTAAAAAAAAATTGTTTTTTAATTAAAATGTTTGTGTTAAGTTGTTTTAAAGTAGTTAAATTGTGATTAAGAAAGTAAATTTGAAATTATCTTTTCATTAAATTATGGTTTCTATATTATATATTATTTAAGTGTAGGGTAATTATCATGTGTTTGAAAAAAACAAAAGAAATTATATAAGAAAGGATAGAAGAAAATTGTTATTAGAATAAAATGGTTATTAAAATTATATAAAGATTTGTTAGAATTAAGTGATCATCAAAATTATATAGACTTAAAAGAAAAAGTAGTAATTAAGTGATTTGTGTTATTTTCTTAATTTTTTAATAAAATATTAATTTATTACAAATAAAATATTTTAAAATGAGATTATTAAATCTAATATCTAGTACAAATGTTTTTGGAAATTTTTTATTAATTATTTTGTAATTTATCTTAATATAAATTTAAGCTTATGCTTTATCATAACACATTTTTCTTTGTTTATTTATTGAAATTAATTTTTATGTCTATTTACTATATCATGCAATAAAATTGAGTGTTTTGACTTTTAAATTGTAACATGTGGATAGGAAAAGAAAAGGTTTTCATGTGACACCACATAAAAAGGTTAGATCGAACCTTTGATCAAATGTGTTTAGATCAAATCCCTAGTGTATTTCTAGAATAACACAACTGTGCTCCCCCATTTGTGTTTGCACTAAAATTTTAATTACATTTAAAACCCTAAATGATGGAAAACAAAAATAAAAGACAAAATAAAACTCAATCATATCTTATAAGAAAGAAAAATGAATTAAATATACAAAAATGTGAAGCTATGTCTCTAAAATGTATATTTGATAGTTTAATTATGTTATATAATTTCATTACTATGGTAATAATATAATTGATTATTTATGCAAATTAATTGATTTTTATATATATTATAATTAACATATGTTTTTTCATATATATGGTTTTCCTTCTTAATCCCCATCTCTTATTAAGCCTCATTTATAGTGTACCAAACACAACATTGATAAGATCACTCTCTTGTATCTTGAATGGTTTCTATATTATATATTATTTAATTGTAGGTTTAACTAAGCAAGGTTCCTTTAATAATTGTTCTAGTGATGTCAAAAGGGCTTTAATTTCAATTATAAAGTCTAAAATAGACCTAAGACCTTTCCATACGATGTATCGTGTTACCCTATTCTATTGGGTGGTTTTGCTTATAGATTGAAGATACAAGTATATTAAAAATTAATAGTTTATTGTAAAATATTGTGTTTATGGTTTCTAGGGTTTAAAGTATGTATGTAGACATGTAGAGTACAATAATGGTTTCTGATGGAAGTGGATGAAATGTATATATTTATAATTTATGGGTTAGGGGTTTTTTATTTAAGTTTCTTAGGTTAAGTCTTTACCATTAAGGATTTATATTTTAAGATTTATGATATAGGTTTTGGGGTTTATAGTCTAAGGTTTAAGTGTTTATAATTTATCTTTTTATGATATAAAGGGCAATAGTTTAGAATTTAGGATAAAAGAGAGTTTGGAGAGTTCAAATTTTATGAAGTTTACATCTACTTATACTTATGGTTTAAGATGTGTGGTTTAGAATTTATTGTTTAGGACTTGGAGTTTCAAAGGTTTATGGTTTATTATTTAGATGTATGGTTATGGGTCAAGAAAGTTAAGATTCACATATTAAAGGTTTATCCATTTTGATTTTTCCATTTATCCTCAACACAAGTATTGGTTTCTTAGGCAACCAATTTTACTTCCTACAAAATAATTTCTCCTCGATAAACTTGTAGCTGATGAATGAGAAGGTATCTTCTGGTAGTGGCATTGGGGACCCTAACATTCCAAGAAATGAGCTTCACAATTCCTATGGGGAGAATTTCACCCCACCTTGTATTTTCCCAAGGTAGTTGTTTATCATTAATTGATTTTCTACTAATCCCTACTCTTGGGCCTTCTCAATATCCTTTTCCTTGTCCTTTCATTGTGAAGGACCATACCTTGGGTTTTCTTTTTTATTAATGGGGATTGAGTGATCTTAAAGATTTTGTCAAAGGTTAGCTCATCACTTTATTCTTCTTCTTTGGAAGAGAATTCTTGGTCAAGGTCCTTTTGTATCCCCTCCCTTCAAGTCCCCCTTAGAGATATCTAAAGGTAGAGATAAGCTTGACTTGAAGGTAGTTGGTCTTACAGATCTTTTAAGTTCAACAACTTTGGCTAGTAAGTCCTATAATGGTAGCTTTGTGGGGAGATGGGGATGATCTTGATTGCTAGATTGGGCTAGAGCTTCCAAAATCTCACGAGAAGTGGTGCTCATGTTGTTCAAGGGGCATGGTGTCTCCAATCAGATTTTCCTATATTCTTTGACTTAGCCTTCCAAACCCGAAGCTTCTTTGAAAAGATGGGTGTTATTGTGACATATGACATTTGGAGTAAAAACTATTTAAGAAAAGTCCTCATGCTTTCAATTTTTATACATATTCCTAAATATACCCTTAGGAAAAGAACCCTTATCCGTGAATTTCTTGACCTCATTGCTAATCTTCGTAAAAACTTGGAAGAACCAGCCTTCCACAAGGATATTGTATAGCCTAACCCATATTAGAATGGATCTTAAAGACTAGTTAAGGGAGTTGAAATTTGGAGTCCATTGTTGTAGGAAGGGGGGCTGCACAATCGAACCAAGATCCTCGATAAGTATTTTGTTCTTTTAAGCTTTGGACCGGCAGATTATTAGGAACAAACCTTTGTGAAGGATGTTAATCTAAAAATCCATCCCCCAATTCGTCTCCGTCCAAGTGGAAAGTGAGCGAAGGTAGGCTATCCAGAGAGCAAAGAACATCAAATTCATCAACAAGAGCAAAGAACATCCCCTCTCTGGATCGATGGCTATCCAGAGAGGGGATGTCTCCATCTTTTATTCCCGTAATCCTCGCGCCGTGTTTCCCCACCAACACAAGTTTTGTCCGTCTGGACAACTATTTCTACTTCCCACCTCTCCTTTTTGGGGGAGTGTGATAATGTTTTGTGGTAGTGTTTGCTGATCCTCACTCCTCTGGTTGTAATGTGCCTACTCTGTTGCCTTCCATATCCTTATCCTTCCCCTTTGTCTGCTTTCTTCTCTTTGTACCCCTCTGATGCTCCTTGTCTCTCGCTTCCCTTACCCCAACTTTGGTACCTTCATTTAGCTCCATGTTGTACTTAGCATCATCATTGCTTCATTCAATATTATCGGAATTTATTAAGTATTCAATTTTAGTTAGTTGTCATCAAGGGGAATTTTACGATAGTCGATCTCTAATTAGAAAGCAGTGAGTGTTTATCAATGGATGAATTGACCACACTTTTTTAATTGTATCATTTAAAATTATTCTTTAATTTTTTAATTAATTTTATTACATTTTTATTTTTATTATTTTTTTAATTTTTAATTAATTATATTAATTGTAATGTTTTATCAAAATTCAATTGCATAAATTTTTTTATAGTAATCCACATGAATTCATGAATAATAGTACTTCACCCCTATGAACATTATCTAGATATAATGAATGCTAAGAAAACAATTGAGATGGATTTGTGTGGACCACTACTCATGAAATATAGATAAATTAATTTAACTTTAAAATTATGGAATTAAATCTTGTAAAAATATTATAAAATATGAAAAATACTCCCTACTTGTAATTTTATTTTTATTTTATATTTTATATTTAACTTATATTAGTTTTATAATTTTATAATTGATTACTTTTCTAATTTTAATTATATATTTAATTTTATTAACTTTTTTGCTTTGAGAATTTTAATTTAAATTTGTTTTCTTTATCTAATTTCCATTTAGTTTTGGGTTCATTTTGACATAATTTTTTAATACAATCACATATCGACAAATGGTGTAATCTTGTACAAAATTAGAACCATTTAATATTTATAATTCTATTAATTTATTACGTTTCTAATTTTATAATTTTTTATAATTTTTATTTTCTATTACATAAAAAACATCAAGCCTCACTATATTACTATAATAACAAAAAGTCTAACATAATGAAGAAATTTTGGATGATATATATAAGTATATACAAAGAAGCATTTATACAAAAATGTTAGGAATAGGTTTTGTACACCTTGCATAACATGGAGTAATTTTATTATGTAAATTAAAGAAATATTTAGTGTGGTGCATTTAGGAGGTGTGTTTAGCCACATTAGATAATTATTTTGGGCCACTTATCAAGTTGTATTGTAACATTAGGTTATTATTTTATGTGTGCGAGACATAGTATAACAATTAAATATATGGGGAAATTATTTAATAAAGTGAAAACTTAGTACCCAATATTAAATGAAGGTTCAATGGTTTTCTTTCACATGGTTTTATCTTACCACTTGGTTGCATTTGTATGAGCTTGTATCTATAAAATCAAACACATGTTTAGTGGTTAATATTGGTTGGGTGAGTGGGCTATCGTTATTGAGTCTTTATGAGGAGTGCATATGTGAAGCATGGAATGGGATGTGTGGATTCATGCTTGGACACATGGAGGATGCATTAGAGAGGTTTGATGCTTCATAAGTATTCATGGTAACTTTGTAAGTGCATGTATTTTTTATTTGATGAATAATAGATGGAGTATGGATGCTTTTGAAGGTTGTTTTTTCCTTCTTGGGCTTTTCTCAAGGTATATCTTGTGTTATCTTGTGTCTAATCTATTTGATCTTTGCATTATGGTTATTCTATAAGATTGCATGCATGTTTTTTTCTTGGAATTATGTAGGAAATAGAATAAATATTTCGTTATTATGTAGTGTTTCCTAACAAATGGTATCAAAGCTACATTTTTGGTTGTGGGAGGTCTGAGTTCTCATATTTTGTATAACCTTTGTTTTGAGAAGGTCTAATGAAAAGTTGAATATGTGGCTATGGAAGATAGATCTGAGACATTTAAATGTATGGAAATATTTTATAGGTGTTGTTTTGCAGATTTGTTGGTTTATTACAAATCTAGGGTTTGAGAAATTTGGGTCAAAAGAGTTTCTTGGATTAGGCTTCATATGTGGGTTTTTTAGAGGAAGATGTATAAATGGCCTCTTAAGACAAAATGGACCTCACCATTAGATCTAGGATGACCAAAAATGAATATTCATATAAAGTTTTGCCCTATTTTGGCCACTAAAAAAATACAAAAAATTTAACCCCCTTGCCTTATCATATGGCCATACAATTTATGCAAAGAAAATATTAAAAAATAAAATTAAAAAATCTTTTAGGATAAATATCTATTGAAAAAGATTTTAAAAATTAAAAAAATTGACAAGAGGATCTACAAAACCCCCCATTACCAACAATACAGCCTTGTCAATATGGGGTTAAAATCCTTGTTGAAAATGGGTCAGGCTTGGCCAACAATGACTGGGCTAGTAGGCCTTTCAACACCCAATCATAGCTCTCAGTCGAGTGGGGTGAGGAGTGAAGCCTAGCTAAAAAAATTAAAAATCCCCAATAAAACAAATTTAATTAAAACTTAGGTTCACTACCCTTGAGCCACCACCACCCCTGAAGCACTATCAGTGCACCACCATCGCTAGTGAGATGCCAACTAAATGCCCATGGGCCACCAACCTACCACCCCTAATAGAAGAACTAGGGAAAAAAATTCCATTGGGCATAAATTTTACCCAAGATGTTTGATTTCCAAATTTCAATAGTCAATAGAAATCTCTATCTAAGCATTGTGTAGTGGCATGGGTTTGGTTTCCTAATTTTTCAATTTTCATCAGCTTTGGGGGCCATGAAATTAAATGTTTCTTTGGAACATGGTTTTGGTCATTAATTTTGCATACATTATAATCAATTTTTTCAATTTTGAATAGCCGTTGGATAGAATTTGTAGTGTACTACATAGTGGATCAAGTAGATGTTCAGTTTATAGTGTAGAGAGAGGTTTGTACTTGTTTGATCACCTAACACCTATAAGTGCCTGATATTTGGGGTATGATTCTCTAAG
>CM021102.1:187384567-187469441 GCA_007115665.2 Sequoiadendron giganteum | reverse complement strand
AATTTATGGGCCATTTGTGTCAGTTCCAAGCATCTACAACAGTTTGGTGACCTATGCAACAAAATTAAGGAGATATAGGAAATAGTTTGACCCAATTTAAGGTAGATAAGAGCATCTAGGAGTCTTCTAAGGGGCATCATCAATGAAAGAGGTCAAAACAAGTAAATATTCTTCATTCAACCAACATCATGGAGCACTTTAAGGAGCTAAAAAATAGGGACAAATCATTTGGATGCCCAAGGAGGTTTTACTCATCAATTTAATACAAATACTTGTCACTTCCTGAAAACATGTGCCTAAATAATAGGAAGTTGTTGAACAACATAAAGGGACACCTAGATTCCATTTTCCAGACATTTTTTTTTACTTTAGGCATAGCATTGTAACTTAGATATGTCAGTTCTTACAAGATACAAGCTAGTTTTATAACTCAAACTCATTTTTAGGATGAGGACAACATTGTAGTACTTCAGTGTTCATGAATAGAAAAATTCCAATCATATTTTGTTGTAAGAATACCTTTTTATCAATGAAATAAAGCAATTTTCCTTCACAATATGTTATTTTTGTTGTGTGCAACTTCATGATTGATGTATATTTTTGTGATATTTGTTTAAATCCTCTAATATATGTCTCATTCCAACACCTTTAGGTAGAAGAATACATTTTCTTACAATTTTTAAGTTGTGTAATGGGTGTGAACTTTTAATTGTGTGAAAACATTTTTTCCTTCAAAACTATGAAACACTCAACCTTCTTACAAAATATTGATGTATGAATGTGTAAAAAATCTTGAGTTATGTAAGGGCCAGCTTCATCATTGAATGATTATGTGTCAAAACAACAATATAGGCTTTAAAAAATAATTTGGTGTATCACCCCATTAGCATTTAGATTTCATTTCATGTCACTTGTTATCTTTTCTCTTAGTAAGCAACAGTAGCATAGGTTAAATTAGGTGAAGTACCAAGGGAACAAGCCCTCTCTGGAGGTTTACCTCTAACTATCAAATACCACACTTTGAAAGGAATTCCTATATTTCACTAGATAATTGAGTTGATAAATTAACAAGGGTGCATGTTCAAGTGACAACATTTAGATCATGATGTCATGATTGGGTCCTAATTTTGTGGTTGGAGCTTTGACATTGGTCTTGTTGGTTCTCTTGGTATTGAGTGCATTGATCATGTTCTTGGGAGATTCATGAGAGTGTTGTGTTTCATTTGGATCTTAACATGGAATGATCGGTTGTAGGTTCTCATGGATGCTTGGAGACATGGGTGAAGCTAGAGTTCTCTGGGGATTAAAGACATTTTCTTGAGATATTTAATCTTTAGAGGTTTCAACAAGAAGATAAAGGAGCCTACACTGGATATGGATGTGAGTTCATGATGGACCTATAGAGGAGATTATTCTTGGAGTGAATCTTGATGAATTGGTTATCTTGGAGGAGCATTATCATTCCCCACTCTTGTTTTACTCAATGATTTAACATCTGAGAGGTATTTACCCATTCATGTTTTAGATGCATTATATTTTATGCTTTTTCTTCTCATGGATATAGATCTTGAGCTATGGATAGTTAGTTTTGGAGGGTTAATTTGAGGGATATTTAGCATGGTAATCTCCTTTTGTACATATGAGTTTATTTATGTTATCGCACATTTGTGAGAAGTTTTAGGAGATGTTTATTGGGTTGATTTCTTAGTTTTTGGAATGTATATTTTATGAGTTTGATCTTCATTGTTGGAGATGCTTACATTATGTTGGTTTTACATGACAGATATATTTTTATTGATCTATGAGATTTTCTCTATGGCTACTTCCTCCATGTTCATTTTCATATGATTTGGGAGAGTTATGGTGATGTGTTGTGAGAGATTATGCAACTATTTGTGTTGCGTGTATTGGTCATTGTGATTATTCTTGATACTACATTATTTTAATCATTTTCCACACTTGTTTTTGAGTGTTTATTGTTAGACTTGATATACCATGATCTATTTTTAGATTTGGCATTACCAATGCAATGGGAGTTCCCAGATATATATGTTCTTTATTAACATGTTTTATATTGGGAGCTTGTGATTGAGGTTTATAGGCTGGATTTATTGTTGGCTTGAGTTTACTAATGTTTTTGATATCTAAGAGATTTCAATGGTTGGATGTATTAACATATTTTGTGGATTTATTTCCACTCATGTGGGTTTTTTACCTTTGATAATAGCTTGGAGCCTTTGTTATCACTTGTATTTGGTACTTGTGTTATATGGATTGGTGCACCTTGGCTTGTTCCTTTTCATCTATAGGTGGCATGTTTGAGTATGAGAGGATTTCTTCCTTGAGATGGTCGTCACTTTTGTTTTATTGCAAGTATCTTGATGGAGAACAAGATCATGTTGAAGATTCATGTGGTTTCATGTATGGATATGATTATGTATTTCATTTATCAAGCCTTATGCAATGTATACAATAGGGGTAACAAGGGATAAAATAATATAATCCTTCCCTAACCAACCCATAAATTTGAATCCATATGTAGGGGTAACTTGAGCAAGTGCTTGGATACAAAAAAAATTCCATTAGCATTGCCTGAATGTGTATGAGGGAATCACTACTTCAATGGGTAGAGCATAATATTTAGTTAAATGAAAAGAATGTTTTTTTCTTGATCTATATTTTTGGGTTCATGATAGGACACATGGAAAGATGGTATTGGGCAAAGGAATACATTAGCAAAAGACAAACATGTAGGATCTTTAATTTTTAAAGGACGGATGAGGTTTCAAGAAACTAGATGTTGAGGAACCAACTACAAAGGAAGACAAAGGTTCATGGGGAATTAGGGATCAAGCTACCTCCAAAAAAAACTTACAAAAATTAGGCAAGTATATGTAATTTAGAAGGTTTGTGGAAGGAAAAAGTAGTCAAATATTGGGGAAGTAGAGATTGGGTTGTAGGGATGCTAAGGTAATGAACCTTGAAGAAGGGAAATCTAGTAAGAGGAAACCAAAAATTCTAAAACTAGGACTCGAGTATTTGGACTTATGGAAACTCAATCAAATAGATCTAGGGGAAAAGAAGGCTTGAAGATCTAAAATACTTGATGCAATAGAAAAACAAGGATCAAGATTTGGAAACATTTGATGTGGTAGAACTAAGGAATAAATAAGTTGAATTTTGGTTAAGGTTTTGGGTTTAGGAATTTATATACTGCTAGGCTAAAGGAAACACATAAGAAAAATTATAAACATCTACAATATGGAAAGGATCATGGATACCAAATATTTTGTCAAGAAGACAATAAGGAAAGGTCAACTCCAAAATCTCATAGGAACAAGGGACTAGAAGCATATACGTGTAGGGAAGTGGAGACTTAGAGGAAGACGTTCACTAGTAAATGAAAGTTTAAAATCCTATATAATCCAAGAAATGGATTCAAATACCATCATATGTAGATTTTATATATATAATTCAAGTACATGACAAAGCATAAACTAACCAAGGGGAGCCATTGAGTAAAATATAATAGATATCAATTATAGTAACCTAAAGTAACAATGGAAACAAAGAGGACACAAGACAAAGAGGTTCACTAATTTCACCAAAAAATAGGGATGTTGTTGCAAGGCACCAACAAGAATCTTACACCAAATATTGAGAAATAAGTGAACAAATACAATGATAATATACTAATAAACTATATAATTATGAGATAGAACATTTGATAAACCATTTAAATAAAAAATTAAAATTAGAAAGCACATAACACTATATGTTGGTGGAGAAACCTTTTCAAGAAAAAAAATCATGATTAGAAAGAGCACAAGTTTTTATTAATCCAATAGAAGTGTTACGTAAATATATCCAATTTTTCTTCCTTCAATTTGATAATATTGTAGTAGTGCAATATTTCTCAACCTATAAAAGACATATTAAATATCCATCCAACTCACAAAGAAATATAAGGGGAAATAATGTAGGGTTTCTCAAAACCAAAAGTACCAAAACCCATGGTATGAAAAATATAATTTCTCCATGACGAATAAAATAATTCTCCATGAATAACAATCATATTTAACATCATCTTTGATCCATTTGAAAAGTGTGCACATATTCCCCAAGTATAAAACTCCAAAATGAAGAGGCAAACTAATGTGGACCCCCTACTCATTATAACAAGATGCTCCACTCTCTCCTAGTACCTAGGAATAGGAAAGTGGTATAAATCAAATCAAATCACTTTGTATTCACCACCTTCAAGTGTAATCTCCCATCTTAGTTCCTCTACAACCAACATTCCAAGTTACAAAAAGAATTAATAAATTGATATTATCTCTCAACTACTTACATAGGCATCCATGTACATATTCCTATTATCTTAGAGATTCAACATAGATATAGGATTGTGTGTTTAATATCACCTTATCCTAACAAAAATAGGGGTTTCCATTAGAATAATTTATTCTCATGATGATTTGGGAACCCTAGTGATCAATAAAGGATGTCCAACTCAACAAACCAAGTGTATCTTAGATAATCTCAGGGTTTTAAAGACCATTAGCATCAACATGAATATCCTCCATAGATTATTATTTTTCAAAATTAAATCTTAGAGTGAAACATGATTAATTAACAAGATTCAATACAATATATATCGATATCTAAGATAGACCACATTAAATATCAATAGTTGTTAGTGCACCCACATGAATAGAGACGTGTATTATCATTTTCACATAACTTAACAACATATCAACATCTTCGACAAGTAATAAAATCAAAGAAACTTCTCTAATTAATTGATAGCTATTAGGGAATATAAAAATCAAGTTAGGCACATCAAACCAATCATTCAATATCTAGAAACTAATGGAACACTTTCACTAGGACCATCATCTACAAGTTGTCAAGGGATCAATGATATGTAAACCCTCTAAATCACATGCCATAGAAATATACTTCGATAAACCTTACTTAAAACTTGGAATCCACCTTGCCATTAATTATATTTCAAAATGTATCACATTTATTCCTATTGTAAAGTCTGTTGGGTATAAAAAACACACTAAAGTGGTGCAAAAAAATCTATACACAATCCCCCGAATAAATTAGATTTAGTGATACCTTGTATCTACCCATTTTATCCTCTAGATTACAAGAACTAATCAAGAGCTACCAAATCACCCATGAAAATATTAACTATATAGGTACTAAAATTTCAACTAGAAGGACAACATTGTTGTACACATCTTTTTATGTTAGCTAAAACTTATTTTCTCATAGAAAATATTCAAGAAATAAACTATATTACATAAAATAGCATATACCTATTTATACACCAAAGCAATTGAGTGTCAAAATTCACTAACTTGGTGTGAGGTTACATTTGGATTCAATTTCATAATAATTTAGAATTAATACTATATTGGTCCACAAATACATAATAAAACCCTAAACTTTGAAGCAACAACAATTATACCCAAACTTTCAACAAAACAAGATTCAAACATAGATCGAGTTGAAAAAAAATTAGACTTATTGAAAACTAATCTCAAATCATTTTATTGTGGCTTGGTGTTGTACTTGTGTCCATGATTCATTAGTTTGCTCACTACCTTCTATGAAACTATTATTTTTCTTGGTTGAGCTCCTAGTTATTTTTTCCTTGTGTACTAATCTATCAAAATCTAAATAAAATCCTAATAATTTTCCTTAGCCTATTTATTTATGTTTTTTTATTCATTAACTTGTTATTTGGAACCACCTTTCATTTATGTGGTTTGTTTATTTCTTCTACATGAATGATTACATAGTTTTATGGATCTATTGACCAACCTAGATAGTAAAAATATCATCAACAGATATAATATAAATTCCACTCATTGGTGTAGGTACATATTGACTGTCAAAATTTTCTTCAAAAACAATTCTAACATGTTTTTCATATTGGGCTACTAAAGTAATAAATCCATTGTATAATTGGTATTCCAATCATTTTTAACCCACTAGTGACAATAAACAAATATTGTTAGCTAGTACTAACTAGCACAATCTATTTTCATGATAGTTATTGATGTTAAGTAATGGCAACTTGATGTCTCTTGATGGAACTCATGCAATAATTTTTTGGTAGAATTTCATATTATACATCTTAATAAAAATCCATTGAAGCTTCTTCTAAACAACAAGTACCCTATTAGGGTAAAATAAGTTCATTGTAACATGTATGCCCTTCTCTTTGAATAGGACATGTTTCTTGGATATTCCCCTATTCTCACAAATCAAATTATTTCCTTGATCGATTTCTTTATATATTTTTCTTCAATAATCATGACCTTTTCACTTTTCACAAGTTTAGACTAATTTGACTTTACATCATTGGAAATATGCTGACAAAACACCCTTCCCTTGACCAAATTTATGGGTGTCAATCTCATATTTCGCTTTCTTAGTTATCTATTTTCCCTTTGACATATTATTTCTCCCTCCATGATATATTTCCTTATGCTAGGATGCACTGCCAATATATTTACCTTGCTCCTTGATATGAGGTTTCTAAATATTTTAGACCTTTAAGTAGTGCATATGCTTATTTTCAATAAAACTATATATTTTACCTCATGGTCCTTAATGGTTGTTGAACTAAAGTAAATGGGATGTCAAATTCATCTCTTTTCATGAGCATTGTTGCAATACTATGGTCTCCACCATTGAGATATATTATGAAGTCATTGGAGAAATCTAGATTTTCTAATGACAATATTACCACTATTGCTTTATTTATTCTTACAAAATTGCATTTTCCTTCTATTGTCCACTTAAACTATTTGTCATTTTTTAGCATTAGGTTTATAGGTCTTACCATACTGGAAAAATTGAACGTGAACTTTCCCACAAAGTTAATTTTTCTAAGGAAAGATTGAACCGTTTTCTTATTTTCTAGAAAGTAGACTTCAAGGATATAATATACTCTATCTAAATAAGTAGCAATTTCATATTTAAAAACTACATGGCCAAGGAGCTTGCCTTGAGGAACATTGAAGACACGCTTTTTGGGGGTTTAAAGATACCCCCAAATTCCTGAGATTTCTATAAAAAAATTACTCTAGATGTGTGAAATGGTCATGCTTATTTTTTTAGAACACTATAATATCATCTAAATATATTAGGATAATTTTATTGATAAGCTCATAAAAGGCAATATGCATGGAAATTTGGAAAGTATCTCCAACACTTGATAACCGAAATGGCATCTTGTCATATGCATAGGTTCCCCATTTGGTGTGAATGTTATTTTATACTAATCTTCCTCTTTGACCCAAATTTGGTTGAATCATAAAAATCCATATTGTAATGAAAAGAAATTTGAGCTTGCAACTATTTTTAGTATTTGTTCCATGGAGGGGGGCAAATATTGATCTTTTAGTGAATCTCTATTATGATCATAGAAATCAACATAAAGTTGAATCTCCCCGTTATTTTGTTAGTTGGTACTAAATTATATTCCTAGGTAGAATGTTTCATTAGAAAAGTTATTTTTGATTCCACTAATTTGGCGAGTTCTTGATTCATCAATGGTTAAATCTGTAGGTTGATAAGTCTCTATTTTTGTTTCATTGGCTTTGAATACAAAGATGGTTTTATGGTATGTTGAATTATATTTTATCATATCTATTTAGATCTTCATAGTTAAATTTCAAAACTCTGTCATATTTCTCAAGTAGACCAAGTGATTAATTTCTTTTTGGGTACATAACTTTCCCTTTTATCCTCTTGGTAGATCATACTTCTACTTTGAAATAATATTTTTGATCTACTACTTGAATTTTCTTTTTATATTTCCTTGTGACATTAGGGGTAGCAATTCCTTCTAATGTGATCAATCATTTTATAAAATTATTGTATTTTAGTTGCACCAACTAATCCCCACATGCTTCCTTTATATTGGGTTATAGCTACTCTACGAACTCTCTAAATTATTGAATGAATAGTTTGATGTGTCACTGTTAAATACTTTCAACTAATCATCATTATTTAGGATAGTAGGTAAAATTATCAATCTAACAAATTCTTTGTTAGCCAAGACATCCTTTATACAATCAAACTATGAGCCAAACATTGTCATGTGGTTTGATTTGATATTTTTTGTTCTTGGGATTTCCAACATGTTTGGAGTTTCAAAGGCCTCTATGAGATCCCAAACCCTATAGCAATATAATCACATCCTTAATTTTTGTGGCTAGTCCTTTGACCTATTTGATGACTAACTTCGATTCTCCAAAAAAATCGAAGTTATTTAGCCTTCATCATTTTTGTTGAGATGAGTCCAACGAACTAAGGATTCATATTTTTCTTCATTGCTTGTGCAACTAAATTGTATACGCAAAATCCTTAGAACCTTACTCCTAGTTGGGGATACAATATATAATATTGTGCCTAACCCATTAGCATATCTAGCTCCATCAAAGTATAACTTTCATACCCTTGAAAGATCTTTATTTTATTCTTTGGTTATTTCTCAAATTGTTTAAATCAAGAATACTATGATCCTCATCAAAGATTATATATTTCCCCATGCTTGCAATTCCATAGTTACCAAAAAGATCATTATTTTGCATTTCATCTATCTATTCTTTCTCTATTTGGTTGTTTGTTAGAATACTATTGTCATCTTCTCCTTCTAGTATCTTAGCACTTATATTCTCATATCTTGTGAACATGGTGTGGGTTGGTTCATAATTCATAATAACCTCATGATAAATATGTTCTTTGTGGATGGTTTTTGATACAAAATTTCATATTATAACCATATTTAGTCCTTAATATAAGATGAAACCAATCCAAGGATAGCTAACCCCTATCTTGTTCATAAAATACCTAGATAGGTGGAGTCCAAATACAGTAGGGATATCAATTATCACCATGTATTTTTGAATTGTAACATTGGGGTAGAAATACACGGTGATAAGTAGATAGTTTATGATTCCAATAGTCTAAACCATTTTTCCATCAAGTTGCATAATACCCTTTTGTATATGCTCATAGCTTTAACCTAAGGCATATGTAATACTCTTTAGCATTGAAAAATTACTTGCAATAGAATCAATATGGAATTGTGCAAAATTTTCTTCCTAACAATCAAAGTTAACTAAAATGGAATTCATTTTAATTTACTTACCTCCACACTAGCACTTGGAAGAACGATGGGTTGATTGATCATTATAGCTTATTTTAATTTTGTTATATTTTCTTTAGGCTAGATTGATTAGAAGGTTTTCTTGACTAGCTACTTTGGTCCTTTCAAATCCTTGTGAAGTAGGGTTTTATGATATGAAATAGAAAAGATATCCCATAGAATTATTCTTGTGGCTATTTTATTCAACTACTCAACTACACTAAGAGGACTTGTTGATTGAAGCTTCAAAATATATGTTAGGTTATTTATATATCTTTAACTCTATTACAACATATTAAATATTTTAGCAACTAGTTCTCTCAAATCCTATGGTTGTTGGTTAAAACTAATTAACCCCTCTTTTAGAGCAATGGGACAATAGTCTAGACTTCCCATTGTCTTCTACAAAGTCCCTTGTTCGACTTCATAAACTGGATTTTTTATTAGTCTTCTCTTAGACCTAGTATAACAATAAATTGTACCTAAGGTCTTTAATCATACCTTGATCATTAGTTAAAATATCTTCTTCTTCTATCCATGAGAACAATGTCTACTCTAAGACTGTTTCCTCCCCTTGTTCTAAAACCATCCCCTACATCTAAGATGTCAAAATAACACTTTGGATTTTTTGGACTAATATGTAGGTTCTAATGGAGTTTTCCGCATTTGGGCAGTAGCTTTCCTTTGTTCTAAAACCCTTTTTCTATAAATTTTTGATGGCCCTTGAAGGATGTATATAATTGCACAAGAAGCGCCATATACTAGTCATCTATTAAATTGCTCTATCATAAAATTAGTGTTACGAAATGTGGTGTGTCAACCTTGAAATTATATGAGGTTAATATATTGAGTGTGGGGAGTTGCAAGGGGGGTACCCCCTTGTGGGGTTCAAGGGGGATGACCCCCTGGTGGGGGATCTGAGGGTCACATGCCCTAGTAGGAGTTTGGAGGCAGAGCCCCCAAAGAGCCACATTTTATGTATTTTATTATTGCAAATCTGGATTGTTCATCATTAGGTCTCAAATCTAACAATAGATATTTTTTTGGCTTGTCTTGCTCTAGAAGGAAACCCTGTTTTATGAGGGCATTGTATTATGACTATGCATTGTGATGTATTCTGAAAGTCTAATAATTGTTGTGTTGCCTCTGGATCTCTAGTTAGTGATACTCCTATTAGAAGCTTGCTTTGCAAGTATATTATAATCTTCATGACTTTTGAATAATATATTGGGTGAATTTTAGAGTGTGGGGTTTTTATTTCGAAAGGTTTTTCCCCACGTAAATCAATGTGTTGTGGTATGCATGATATTTATGTTTATTTATGTTTAAGTTTTTGTAACTATTGTAAAGATCTGTAATTTTTTGTATTATCCTCCTCTCAAGATTAGTGTAGGAAGTTATTCCACTACCTTAACCTCCTTACAATTAGACCCCTTATCAAATTAGGCACAATTTTTTGTATTGGTGTTAGAACTAGAATAGTTTGATTGGACATCTAGGTATAATGTTAGCCCTACACTAGTTGGCTTTGGTATCTATTCAATTGATATTGTGGCCTTTGACCTTGATTTTGCTAATACATGGGTCTAAGGAATACTTATTGTCATTTTAAGCTGATGATCTCGTTTGAAAAAAAAATAGTATGTTTTTCATATTATCTATCTCTAGAGTTGTTTGATTTATTAGATCTTGAGAAGTTAAAGCTTATGTAGATGGGTACACATATAATGAAGAAGGATCTTGTTATCTTCTTGGTGATAGGTGAATATCCTTAGTAATCTCTTCTTATACTAAGAGTGAGAATTTGAGGAACATAGGCATTGGTAATCTAGGAGGGAGTCTCCTTGCATCATCTAGATTGTTCTCCACATGAACTACTAATTCATAAGACACTATTAGGCTTTATCTTCCTAATCACTAGATCATTACTGATATATCTAATTTGAACACCTTTAAATAGAAGACAAACAACATTTTTGTTAGGGGGTGCATTCTAATTGGTATTCTTTCCCAAGTCTTCCAAAATTTGGATTTGAAATCAATAACAACCTCTTAGGGATCTCTCTTGATGATTATGAACAATTTTAGGAGTGAGGAATGATCTCCCTTTTCTTTGAATATTTCAAAGAATACATCCCCAAGTTGGTCCCATGAAGTAATGGAATTTGGTGCTAGTGATTGATATCAATCTAATGCCTTACCTTTGAAGGATGTAGCAAGCAACCTTAAGGACATATTCTATTATGTAACATGGTGCACCATGCAAATATATACAATATCCTAGAGATGTTTGGCAAGATTCTTTAAATTTTTTCTAATGAACTTAATTGGTATAGCCTTTAAAGAATTAGCTAGGATATGATCCCAAGTAGCTAGAGGTATTGGGGGAATTAGGAGATTTCTACTATTCTAGTTGACAAAGTTTCATAGGGGTATTAGAGCTACCATTAAAGGAAGTAACATTGGTTTTAGTGAAGGATTTAAATTGGCAAACCTTTTCTTTCTTTGAATGATTAGAAGCAAAATTAGGAGATGAAGGTGATTGGTCACAAATGATCTTGTGATTTACCTATTTCTCATAAAAAGAGTGAACCAAAGTTTCTCGGAGATGTTCCTTAAGAGCTTACTTTGAGTCCCATTGGGCATGCCAAAAACTATTGGTATTTAAGTTTGCACTTTCATACACCCCATGCACCAACATGAGAAATGTTGCAAATTTAGGACTTGACTTACAAGAGAATCTCCATGATTTTAGAAATCTCTTCGTATAGTTTTTTAGAAATCTCTTCATATAGTTTTTTAGAAAAAAATTAGATCTACAAAGGGAAAATGAGAAGGCATTGCTTGAAAGTAAAACTAAATTATTGAGTGATTCACCAAGAGAGAGATTAGTAATATAGTTTGCACAAATCTCATTTACCATAAAAAGAACAAATCCATGAAAAAATGGCATGACAATGCACGATTTTAAAATTGAAGACTATAAAGTTCAAGAAATAAGTAAAGACAAAAAAACTTTAAATTAAGCATACAACTAACAAACAAAGAACACATGAAAAATGAGCATATCCAAGAGAGATATTCATAGATATATGAATTTCCTCTTACTACAAGTATGAAGGGCTCATTGAAATGGTCATAAAGAGTTTTCTTCACCAAACCATAAATACAATATACACATTGAAGGTCTAGGACTCCAACTGTTCTCTTTTTCTTATGCTACCTGAAAATAATTTAACCTCATTTTAACAAAGAAAATCCACCTTAAATAGAAGAAGGCCACTCTAAAAAGTAGACTACCCTAAAACCATCACCCCATAAGCAACAGGTGGATGTTAGACATGATGATCGACTCTAGCAAGGCGACATGTAGGGCATGGAGAAATCCACCTTAAATAGAAGAAGGCCACTCTAAAAAGTAGACTACCCTAAAACCATCACCCCATAAGCAATAGGTGGATGTCAGACATGATGATCGACTCTAACAAGGCGACATGTAGGGCATGGAAAAATCCACCTTAAATAAAAGAAGGCTACTCTAAAAAGTAGACTACCCTAAAACCATCACCCCATAAGCAACAGGTTGATATTAGACATGATGATCGACTCTAGCAAGGCGACATGTAGGGCATGGAGAAATCCTATGATATTTGTATGCTTGATGATCGAAGCTACATCTTTTAATTTATTACAACTTGAAGAGATAAAAGTGCCGCCCTAGAAAATTTCATAAAACGCCAAAGAATAATCAAAAGATGATTTAATAAGAAATTCTAGGTGAAATTATATAGGATATTAAATTCGGTCTTAGTAGGGGATAAAGTGAATGAAAAAAAGGAAGAACACGTGAAATTTAATAAGATGCGGTTACGTCCCTTTTGGATGATAGAGATCGTGGGTGGGCTCCACACTTTGACTAGGGATTGTTCCATTGTCCCTTGATAAATACTTTCTCTAACATTCTTTTTAGGCCTAAAAGGCTTTAGAACCCTACCTTATAAATAGTTAGTTAAGGTTGTCTTTTGTTTTAAAGTACTTAATTGTTATTTTTAGCTTGTTATATTATATTTACTAGCTTAGTTTGTTGTTTATTTTATATTTAGGTTGTCTTTTGTTTTTAGGTACTTAATTGTTATTTTTAGCTTGTTATATTTAGTAGCTTAGTTTGTTGTTTATTTTTCTATTGTAGTTTGTGTAGTTTAAGTTTGTAATTATTTGTAAATGTTATTTTTATATGTTGTTCTTGATCTTGGGGTCATATTTTGCTAATTGGGTATCTATTTTGTACTAGAAAGAAGATTGTTTGTGAGTTCGAATAGTGTATATGATAATGGTGACTTTTTTTTTTCACATTTATGATGAAAAATTAATTGATAGCTAAAAAATCTAGTTTATATTAGTTATTTAAAATTATATGTGTGCTAGTCTAGTCAAAGATTAAATGATTTCTAGTAATTTTGAGAGTGTTTTTATGCAACCTTATATACTCACACATACCAATGCTTCATGGTTATGTTGTAATTAGTTGTTTTAGCTAAGTTTCAAGTGAGAAATCTTAATATCCTAGCCTTTTGGATCACCACCATGATCCCTAACCAATCACAAGCTTCATTACTTATGAGTTGAGATAGCTTCACAAGAATCTTTCAAAACAAAAGCAAAAGAATAAAAGAAAAAGAAAAAGAATGAAAGTGAAAATAAAAATTATAAAAGATTAAAAAGAGAAAATCAAAGGAACTCAACTAGTTGGGTTATTCAAGTAACCTCTACCAAGGCTATAGATGCCTAGTCGATAGCAAAGCTCTCCTTAGAGTGGGATCAAGGATATCTCCACAAGGGTAATGGATGTCTACTTGATAGTAAATCAATGTCTAGATGATCAATGATCATGTCTACTTAAGTGCATGCATATTCTAATAAACCCCTAAATTTTTGAAGGTTAGATCATATACTAACTTGATGCTTGGATTGCAATGATATATGTTAGAAAACTCTTGGAAAGGTAATAAATTTGTGTGCACACACTTGGGTTTCTAGAGAATTTGATTGAGTACTATGATCTTCTCTTTGTTAGCCCTATATTCATCTACTTTTTAAGTTTCATTGACCAAATATTTTGGGTTCACTGATTGTTTATTTTATGTTAAAATGCTTAGGAGAATCTCCAAATAGATTCACTAGTCATTTTTATGCCTTACACAACACACCCTACCCCATTTTTTCTTTCATTTTGAGTTATAGTTTTTCTCCATTTTCAAGTGTTGTATTTAGCCATGAAGGTTTATCTTTCAAAATGTATACTTCTTATATTAAGAAAAGGGTGATTTTATTCTTAAGATCTTGGAATGGAGTCTATGTGTTTTAAATCTTAGGTTGACAAGGTTAATTTTGAGTATTTTGTGTTTAGATAGATTTCTAGACTTTTCATTGCAGAGGAGCACATTTACAACATATACTCCAACCTTCAACTTTTTCCCTCCAAAGTAAAATTTCAAACTTTTTCCTACCTACCCACCAAACTTGCCAAGGTGTACCTAGGTCTCTAATTATCTACTTGAGGTTAGTCTCACAAAGGTGCAAGAATTTATTATGCCTTTCAATCACATCCAAAGCCTCTAATATTTGGCGCCTTGATGAGAAATGAAATTTTAGATGTTTATGTCTCATTTATAAAACATTATCGCAAACCACCAAACCTCTACTCTACTCACTACACTACATTTATAGAAATTTTGTGTGTGCAAACAACCCTTGAAATTTTTTCACTCCTCATTTTTGTATTTCATATTTGTAATTGAAATTATCCAAGATTCCTTTATATTTAAGCATCTCTAATCCACCTATTCAAGTTGTAGTTGTTGATTGATCAACCCCTTGCACTTTTGGTGATTGTGCATTCTCTAGAAATGAGGGGATTCTCATTCTAGGGTTTGTTTGAGATTCCATTTTTACTACCATCCCATTTTTTCTAGGTATACCCTTCAATCATATATTAGGAGGGTAAAAGTACAAACCTGTGTCACACTTTATAAAGGAATCGGTCAACACCAAAAAAATTCTCAACTTCGACCACATAAAAGTGGTCTTTATGTTTTGAATTTCAAAATGATGTAAACTAATGAAATGTAGAACTCTTAATGAAGTTTATTCCTATAATTTTTTAAAATTTTAATAAAATTGTTTTGATTTTTTTTATCAATTTAAGAGCAGATTTTGAAATGCTAAAAAATTCAAGAAAAAGTGACGTTCAGTTGATGTCAAAAAACAAATAGAAAAAACCTTCATTTTCCCCCTGAATTTTTTTCCAATAGATACTTCAATATCTAATGCATGGAAAAAAAAATTGAAATTTGGATGTATATTTTTCTCGTAATAACATTTTAAAGTCAAACTTACCAGAATTTGATAGTTTTCATTTGACATCAACTATTGTCTACTTTTTTTATTATTTTCAAAAAATAAATTATACCCTTTTGAAGAGGATTCTCTCCTCTAGTGCACCATATATTTTTTAAATTTTTTGATATGTTTTTACTATTTTTTTAATTTATAATCAACCTCTTTTTTAACTTTAATAACCTACTTGCATTATTTTAAAATATATATATATATATAAACTAATTAAAATATCAATATATATATATATATAGATTCATCACTTTGAGCTCTACAAAAGGGTGTTTTTCTTTTTCTTTTTTTAAATAATTCTAACTGAAGAAATATTTAGTTGAAGTTGAAAGTTTTAGAAAATTCTAAAAAAAGTTGAGTTGGCTGCCAACTAGGATGCCACATAGACAGTTTTGGTAGAAAGGGTTTCGATCGAAACCCTTTCTATTGAAACCTTGCACATAAATTGAGACGCATTTTAAAGCGACAAGGGAAATTTTCATTTTTTTAGTTTCGGGCAAAACTGTTTTGACCAAAATTGTTTAGATTGAAACCATTTCACTTGGAGCCATCTAGTTGGCCGAAAGTGTGACACAACTTTGTGCTTTTACCAAGGAATATTGTTTAGGTTCTCATCATTTCTCCATTTACTTTTGAATGAAAATCCCCATTTCTTGGAGTTAATTTAGGGTTTGATTCACACTCTTAGGTTTTAATATTTTCCTTAGTTTTCCAATTGAGTCAACACCATTCTTCTCTAACTAAAATATTGCATAGAGGTTTAAAGCATTTAATTTTTTGTCTCCAATAACCTTGGTTTGAATCCTCATGACCCTTGGTTTATTTTTGTTTCCTTCTATAATTCGAGTGAGGTCCCAAATTCCAACTTAATGAACACTCATGATGAAATACATGTTGACTTATAATGCCCAACCATATGGTAAAGATTGAGATCTTTTTTACACCAAGAATAACTTTTTATATAATGCAACTAAACCTCTAATTCTACCCCACATGGTAGAGACTCAAATTCTTACCATCCCAAAGACACAATTCACTAATGTAATCAAATCCTAAAATCTACCTAATTCCTAATATTTCAAATTTTTAGGATAATAAATTTTTATATCAACCAAACATAGCTTATATAACACAATCAAAACCCCAAACCCCAAATGTTCCTTCAACTCTCAAAGTTTCGAGATATTAGAGTCTTACATCAACTAGATAAAATTTATAATATATAGTTAAACCTCTAAAGCCCCACTTTATAAATTATCATCAAACTTTCAATGTTTTCACTAACACCTACACACCTTACAACTTACATCCCAAACCCAAATTTCCACCATTTTGGTGGGTTCACAAACGTTTCCTTACACCAATATTCAAACTCACTCAACGTTATGAATTGCGACCTCTACAACCTTGGTAGAACTTGAGACCATTTTATCACCAAGACTAACTTACATAATGTATCCTAAAATTTTAACTTCTACTTGCTTTTATATAGGCCTTTGGAAAAATTTCAAACTATTCCTTCACAATTACACATTACATTATGGATGCAAGGCCCTACCTTAGTAGAATTTTACAAATTAAAAATTAATTATTTTGTATCTTTCTTTCACTTCTTTCAAGGATTCTTCAAAACTTAATTAATACAAGATGGAAAAATAGTAAAAGAGATAAGTATGAGTACAAAGGTTACCATCTCATTCCAAGATCACCGCTAGATTTATAGATATTATAGATGTACTTATCTAGGTCATGTGAATGTCAAGGAGTTCATTGCTAGGGTAAGAAAAGTATAAAACAAGATAGTATGGGCCAAATATATAGTGTAAAGTGGATAAATACAAGTAAATTCAAGTATTTTCAATCTCTTTGTAGTCCCTAAAATCAGTTCTAGCTTGTGCCAAACAATTATGATGTAGATCAAAGAAAGCCCTATGGGTTTGCCAATGATACAATTTTGAACATAAAGCTCTGTTTTATTAAGGAGATTGTTTCTCTCCTTACATATGTTAAATACAATGCATGTAACATGAAGCTAAATAATGACTATTATGAGAAGAAAGCCTCTACTCTGAAAATATATGTTTATTCATGAAAGTGAGTTTAAAGGGGATATTAGTGATTTTACCACCTTATTAAAAATAATTATTGGTAACCCCACATCAAAAAAATTCTTCCAATATATGTAATACTTCATCTTCTATATTCTATATGGCAAGAAGGTCAATTGGACACAATCATGAGTGGAACTCTACATTCTCATTTAATTGAGGTATAGGACACTATGAAGTTCTACATGACCTCCTACTTGGCTTACTTGCTAGCTCAAAACCAAGTTTATTAAGGCTCACCAAGGTATGAGAAATGATACTTTGGGAAACTTAAGCATATTATCACTACCCATAACTCGATTTAAAGGAGAGTAACGAGCATTATACTAGGGCTAATGATGTATTTTTCTTCTAAATAATTAAACTCTTAGAGAACAATTTTAATAATAGGTTTTCATTGTAGGCTACCAAGGCCATAGCAAAGTAAGGGAATCATTTTTTCTAGTTCTCAATATTTACATATCTTAGATTTGGATGCATTTATATGGCTCTATTTAAGCTCCCAAAATATCACAATGATCAAATCATTATTCTGGAGTTATGGAAGCAACTAGTTGAAGTACATAAGATGCTTTATATAAATAATAAGGTAGGTAAATAAATTTTCTATTACAATTGATGAATACACTTGCTCATCCTACAATCATGCAAAGATCATGGAGAAAAATTTGTAGTTGTATAAATTTTGAGGAAAATTTAACCTAAGGGGGGGAATATCAATTCATTTTACAAGGAACAACCAAAACCTAAGGACTATTAGGTTTATTACATAGATGAGCATGAGGTCCAATAAAGAGACTATTCAAGACTATATGTTTTCTAGGTCAAGGCATTTAAGATTACCAAGGTGTCAAAACATATAACGAATGATGAAAATGTGCTTGATCCTTCATATGAACAAGATAAATTATATTCCTAAAAAATTCTCAAAATGGATTGGTAA
Source organism: Sequoiadendron giganteum (assembly GCA_007115665.2). Classification (NCBI taxonomy): domain Eukaryota; kingdom Viridiplantae; phylum Streptophyta; class Pinopsida; order Cupressales; family Cupressaceae; genus Sequoiadendron; species Sequoiadendron giganteum. Next base: position 187,450,804 of record CM021102.1, on the reverse strand, counting down.
ATTATTGTAGACACCTCCATTTAGAACAAAACCTAAAAAGTGATTAAACAATAATGGAATGGCTAAAGCAACCAACGTCAACAAGAGGTGACAAACCCAAGAAGAAAAAACCAAAGAAAGTATATACCAAGAATCCTTCAGCCAAAATAAATGAGAAATAACCTATATCTTTGGCCACTAAAGCATTAAATGTTGAAGAAGAATAGGAAGCATCAAAATATGACATGCTTATAGTGAGGAAGAAATTAAAAATCAAGCTCAATGGTGTTTAAGTATAAGGGACTACTACTATGGCACATACTGCAAAAACTTCTCCTCCTCCTCCTCCTACTACTCTTCATAACATGCAACACAACCATCTCTACCCCATGGTTCAATTGTATATGTAGGTCCAACCCAATAGCCAACTAGAACACAAAAATATGGGGCTAAAGAGCAATTTGATTAGGCTCCTCTTGAAGGTCTTATAAAATAAAAGAAGGACCTAGCTACAACATAAGACAAGAAACCTACTAAAGAGAAAGATGATGTTGCTAAATATAATGAAATTGCTAAGAAAGATGAATATGGTTAATAGGAAGTGATATCAAATGAAAAGAAATAGGAGACAATAGAAGATGTGTCTAGAACATAATCAAACCTAAGTCATGAAAATCAATCTTCTTTAGACAGGAATATAACACAAGTGTTGAGTTCTCCTTATAGATATACTACCTCACAAGAGTTAGTACCATCAAAAATATCTTATCCTCCACCATGTCCACAATGCTCTACCTAGTCCTCTACATCAAACTTCTTCACCAACTTCTTTATCTTAAAATAAAGAAGGCATAATTATTCAATATGGAACCACCCAAAAAATAACTACAATGGATATAGGTATTGCTTATGTGGTTTGATTTTATAGTGTAGAAAAGAAGAAGGAAATATGATCCCACCATTAATGAATTTAAGGTAGTTATGGATTTTTTTAAAGCACCAACAAAGCCCAAAATAGTAAGATTAATTTCCACCTTCATCATAGATGATCATGGAACTAGAATAGTAGAGATAACCAAACCACTAAATGACAAGGAAGAAAGACACATGCAAATAGTGAACTACCAAATAACCAAAGAAATATTAGGCATAACACATGAGAGGTAGAAAAGAAAAGTACCAAAAGGGTCATATCCACTATCATGGGATGCATGAATAAATAGGAACAAATTAAGGAAGAAATTAAGACCCGAGTAAGTGAGTTAATGATATTTAATACCTTTTTAGGCCCATAGATTTCATTGCATCTACACTTACTCTTCTAGTAACATTAGATAAAATATTGCAAGCAATGATCAAAATGGGAAGTGTAGTGCTAGAAAATAGAGCATGGAGAGAATATTTTCTAGTGTAAGGAAAGAAGATTATCATAAGATCAATAGAATATTAGCATTAATTTAGTGATAAACTCAATGCTTTGGTAGAGCTAGAAGACAAAATTGATGAGAAGCTAACTATTTTGAAGAATAATTTACCACAACTCAAATAAATAAATAAAATATAATTATCCATATTAATGTCATGAGGAATAATTGACAACAACAACCCAAAACTCCCCTTTCAGTGTGTGAAGGCCACAAAATGGATAATTGAATTAGGGTATGTAAGGAAATTTGTAAGAAATAAGGATCTATAAAATACAACAATATTAGATGTATGAGCCTTTATTGAGGTTATTCCTTGCACATTTTTGGAGAATCCAAATAAAGTGAATGTTGCCAATACAATTGTATAAGAATTTTTAGATTTAGTGAAGAATAATTTGATAGACGTGATGATAAATGAAATGAGGAACATGAAAAATCTATTTGACACCTTTGAAGCTCACTTGCCAATAATTAAGAAATTTCCAAAAGGGGTTGTGAAGGCCATTTTATCTTATAATGTGCACTTTCAATATTCTCACAACCCTAATTTTAATGTTGTAAAAGAAGTTCTTGGCAATCTACAAGAATATCTATTGGGGTCATCTAGAAGGGGAAAAGGAAAATGTCAAAGTTAAAGTGATAGTTCCAAATCAAGGCAAGGGGAAGGGATGACATACCATATGAAATTATGTTTTTTTTTTAAATGTAATGATTAAATATAACATTTTTAAAACTTTGTAGATTACAAAATTGTATTTTAAATATTTCAATATCAAAAGTTGTGCTCTATTTTAGGAATGTTGCAAAAATAAACTATTGTTTTATTTTGAATAGTTACTTCTAAAAAGTCAAAAGGAAAAATTAATAATGTTATGAGAACTTGTGTCAATGTGCTATATACTTGAGATTTTATGTGAAGGAGAATTCCAAGCATGAAGATTTTATACTACCAAAATTTAATGCTCACAAAATTTTAAGCACAAGATCAAATGTATCTCAACCATGGGCATAAACTTTCATTTAATATTTTGTCTAGGTTATTAGACTATGCAAAGATGTATTTAAAGTTGCTCCCTCTATAAATAAGTGTTTTTTTCATTGTACAAGTGTTGAAAACTGTACACTTTAATTAAAATAATTGAATTTAATTCTCTTTTCCCTTATTTTTTTGAGTTTTCAATCAATGAATTATGCTACTTTGAGTTAAATTATCTATTATATGTATGAAATTGATAAAAATCTACATGTGCTTAACATTGAATTATTCAAACTGGAGATCGAGAAGTTTTTATATAAGATCTATGCATTAAATATTATGATATTGTGTATTCTCTTCCATTTTCTAAATTTCATAGACACTTGCACCACTTTGTATTAATAATATTGGGAATAATAATGTTTAAGTAGAGTTTGTTACCTAGGATCTTGTCAGTTCAACAAAGCTAAAATTTAATTCACTATAATAAACTTATTTATCTCTTTTGCCATTTTTTCACACATTAAATCTAGACTAGAATTATTTGAGATCTAAAAACTTGTTAGCTACTAATATAAAGTGTTTTTTTCTAATTTTACAAGTAGTCATTATTGGATCACAAATATTAGAATAAAATATAAGAGCAATAAACTTTTTGAATCATTTTAGGAATGTATAATTATATTTGAAAATAATTAATTGAGTAATACTTCTAACAAATTTTTTGACTGAACAAAAAGTGAACTGGAACATACGCCCCTTTGATAAAGTAAAGGTTCACAAAGATCACTGAGTTATCTTGCAATACCATAACATAGTGACATTGACCTTGGGTAAAATTATTTTTTGTGGAGATTGATTTTAGTTTAATAAATATGGGACATTAATGATATTTCACTTGACTTGTTTAGTGTGTCAAATCACCCATCAACAACACCATTCCTATTAAAATATCCCCTATTTTTGACATATATCCTAGGAACCTATTCTTAATAACATTATTTATACCCTATTTATTTATACCCCTCATATGTTCAACTAAATATTTCATTTCCACCACTGCCACTCCCAACTCTAACTAAAATCCTTCTTGAATGAATTTTAATAAGATGTTTTAACAATAAAATTCATAAAAAATATTTTTAAAGTGTAATAATTTTGTGAACTCTTTCTTTGATGTGAATATATGGTCCTTCTTGAACTCTTAATTTTTTATAGAGAAAATAAATTAATACTTGTACATATGGTAAGCCACACGATAATATATGGAGGATTCTTAGAAATTGAAATTTGATGGTGCATCTCATAGCAATCCAAGTCAAGTTGGGGTTGGGTATGTAATTCATGATTCTATAGGTGTATTCATCAAGGACAGATCAATTTTATTTAGTGTTAGAACTAATACTAAGGTTGAATGGAATTGGAAATCCTATGTCTAATGATGCGTTCTTAAAATGGGTGTAAATATAGCATAATTGAAGGGGAGTCACTGAATGTGATTAATAGAGTAGGAAAGAATTGAAAATGAAACTCCCTATTAGAGGAAGTTTTAGGTTTATGTAGGTAATTTGAAAGTATATCATTTCCCCATTATTTTAAAGACTAAAATAAAGTGGTTGATCTATTTTTTGATTGTGGGGTGGATCTATCACTTTTATCATCATGAGAAAGTTCCAATATCTATGATTGGGATGACCTCAATAAAATTTTAAACTATTATCAACCCCCATAATGATACTCTTTGGTGGCTACCCTTTCATGATGGTTATAATTACAATGATTATAAGTATTTAACTAGGATATGTTGATGACTACTATCTTTTACTCATCATACATGTGTTTCTCTTTATGTGGTGGGTAATTTCAAGATAATGGATCCAAATTGGGGGGAATCCTGGCCAAAATTCATCACACAAAAAATGGATACATGTTCACTATAACTCATATATCCACTTTCTAGAAATGGGTATCCATTATGGATCAAACACATGAACCTAACCAAGTGTCTATTATGAATTTAGGCTTATTTGTAATGGATATACATTCTATGTGGGAATACAAAATAATAGATGTCCATTTAGGAATGCATATCCATTTAGAAAAATTATATGTTATTTTTTGCCCATGACAACATGTATTTTTGCTATGTATCACAATGAGCTAAATGGAAAAGGTAGAGATGAATGGATATTTTTGGTGACCATTACACCACCCAAAATTTTCCTTCAACCTCCATGATTAAGCGCTATGATTTTATGAGGAGGTAGTCATTTTTTAGTGTATTTTTCAAATTATTTTCAAGCTTTTCTAAAAAATTTAGGGTTAAAATTTAGTTTTATAGATTGGAGTTTAGGGTTTACAATTTTAAAATTTATGGATTAGGTTTTATAGTAGGCTTATATATTTAGGGTTTTCCTAAATAAAAAACCCTAAAACAATAAACCCTAATCCCTAAAATTGAAAAGACTAAATCATATTTATTCAAGTGCATTATAACTAAATTTAAATAATGATAAAATTTATATGTAAATTAATTTTTTTAAGAAAAATATATTTAGGGTTTATGGTTTTGGGTTAAACCATAAATTTTAAAAATTTAAATTTACAAGGTAAACCTTAGATGAAAATCCTAAAACCTAAACCTTGAATTGTAAACCCTAAACCTTGTATCAATAAACTTGAAACCTAAATCTAAAGGTTAAACCTTATGCCTTGACCATCAATCCTAAAAAATGAACCTTTGTGTTGAACCTTGTATCCAAACAACTAAACCAAGAACCTTAAAGGTTAAAGGTTAAATATTGAACCTTAAACATTGAAACCTACACCCTAAATTTTGCACACTAGGTCTTGACCCTTGAAACCTTAAATGGTGAATAATAAAATTTTAACCCTAGGCCCTTAACCCTAAACCTTGGAATATGAACCCTAAGTTGTAAGACCAAATTCCTAATCATTCAATCCCAAACCTTGTTCTTTGAAACCTAAATTTAGATCTTGAAGTCTAAATACTAAATGATGAACAATAAAAAATATAGTACCTGGAACTATATATCTATACTATACTTTTCTAGATATAGGTGTGCAAAAATTGTACTAAAAATGAATACTCATTATGTAATCTTATATACACATGTATCCAATATAAAGATAGTCGATATCTATTTATAGTAGATACATGCTATGTTTAAATTCAAAGAAAAATCCCCTACAATTTTACATTAGTTTTAGGCTTGGAAATCTAACTTTAAGCCTTAGATCTACAAGTACAAAATTATGGTAGCATCTATTATTAAAATTGACTTTGACAATGTGGTTGACAACTTTGTTTTCAATATTTTTTGGCAAAATTAAAACCCCTTATAGATGATAATGTCTAGTTTTTAAATATTTTTAATTTATTTTAACCTATTTTCTATTTATTAATTAATTTTTAAATGCAAAGTTACATTAATTTGAAATGACATATAAATTACTATTTTTTAGTAACTTTTGATTTTATTTTATTTATTTTTTAAATTATGTTTGATCAATCTAGAGATCAGTCCTACACACTAAAAAATTCATGTTACAATTATCTTGGATTAAATTATGTGGGTTGTACATTAGGGCTTTTAGATTTACATCTTAATCCCACTAAATAATGCATGTGTGTGTATTTGATAAAAAAAAATCCAAAAAAATCCAAAGAAAATTTCATCATTTGCATCTATCCACAAAAATATTTTGAAAATAACTTTCATGTACTACTTTTATGTGAATCATACACATGCATGTATTGGCCTCTAACATATTTTTTTAAATTTCACTTTGGTGCATCATCTATTTAACCAAATTTATCGCCTAGTATTAGAATAGATTACATCTATGTAAACTAGAAACAAAATACTACATTTCATATTATTACACCATGTTAATATTCTATCTCAAAGTGCTTCAAATCTTTACCTCTCCTATAACAAAATATTTTAGAAAAGTTTCCACTTTTTGATCAACTTCTACCCCCATTGTCTTGTACTTACCTTGGCGTGGGTTATGATTGAGGCATATGGGTTTTTATCAATTGGTGCTTTGTAGTTCTAGTCTATGTCTTTAGAAATTATGTGATTTTTGTCAAAAAAAAATTGGTTGGTTTTTTATTTGTTTTGCTTGGTTTGTTTATGGTTGTGAGGAATGTTGGTTCTCTTTAGGACCCACTTCACTAAGGAGGCATTTCAAACCACCAATTGAAGAATATTTTTTTATTTCCCTAACCTTTCTCAATTAAATCTAGTCAAAATCATTTTAGGTGTTAATAGGAATGAAGATAACACCTCTCTCTACTACCATACAATTATCCTAAAAAACTTCAATGACAAGATTTTATAGGTGGTGGAGTTGGAAATTGTATAAGCATTCCCATGTGGAGAAGAAATTGGTCTTAATCATTAGAATATGGATGGGTAAGGTTTATTATCCATGTAGATAAATTTGTAGGACTTAATAATGAATGTGAGTAATCTCTTTTTTCCAAGACGTGAATTATTATGGAACATCTATTAGTTTCTCATGACAAGGGTTGTCTAGAATTACTGGGTAGATTCACCTTGTCCCATCTTGAAGGTGGCAATTCAACATGTGTGATGAAGAGGAAAGAGATAAGCAAAGGGTTTTAGTTTGAAGGGTTTGAGACACCTATTGGAATCAAGGTTGTTAAGGCTAAGGTAGTGGTTATGTTAGGTGGTAGAGTGTTTAATAGAGCTTTTGATAGATGGGGAGAAGTGCTTGGTGGCTCTAGTATGGTACATTTGGGGTTCTCCCATCTACCCTAGTTCTAGTCTACGAATATTTTTTTATGTTTGGGTTATGATTTGTGTATTAGTTCCTTGCTTTTTCCTTTGATTTTTCCTACTACTCCCTTTTAGGGGTTGCTCATATAGGTATAAATAATATTTTGTCTTGTATGCTTGTATGGTTTGAATTTTTAGGATGGGGCCCAATAATAGATCCCTAGAAGTTTATATTAAAAAGACTACAAGAAAGTAGAAATACAATTTTTCACTCATCTCATATGTACCCACAAATAGTGAATAATTCTAACATAATGTTATCACATTTCAATCCTTTAAATAAGGTATCTATTAATCTCTAAAGATATATATTTTTAAAATGGTGATGAAGGTATGTATTTTTATTACCATTTACATGTGTCAGTGCACTAATTTGATGTATGAGACCAACTTGATGATTTATTTCCCATTTTCTTTATATATTGTCCCACAAGGTGTACATAGGTCAAATTCATCTTTCAAAATCAAAGTGCATCTTCTCTATGGTGTACAAACACCATCATTCTACCCACATAAGACAACAAATATGTTTGTAAACCCTACATAAATAGTATAACAAAATCCTCTTTGTGTCCTAATGAAAGACAAATGAACAAGATAAATTTATATTTCATTTCTTAACTTGACTTCCTATCCCTTAAATGGTGTAAACCCCTACCCCTTCTACTTTCTTATCTCCAATACCGAAGAAAGAATATTAATAAAAATACCTTCTCTACCTTTAATATTTAGTGTTGTATCTATCTTTGTTTGCAATATATATTAGCCCATTATGAACTAAGATGTTATGACATTGCCTAACTAGTGAAACCTCGAGCGCAATTATTGCTCTAAATTCTTGAGAATGATACATGAATAATATTTTTGTAATGATAATGTGATGATCTAAATGATTTAAGGTTTGTCATTTTTATAGAACACACTAGCATTCAAACTGAAATATTATATATGTAAGTCAACAAGTAATAGATAATTGGGATCAAGTTGGCTTGGCCTATAATTACTTTTGAATTATGGGGTCAAGGTCGCCTTCACAACCCTAATATAGGATTAAGGTCATCTATATGGTTGAGACCTAAGATTGAGAATAAGAAGTTTGAAAATTGAGTTTGAACCACTATGAAATGGGAATTTAAGTTCAATTTAAAAATATATGATAAATACCAATTATTGTTAAAAATACACAAATTGAACACTAGACTATATTTTCCAAAGCAAAACTTTTTCCAAACACATGCCTCACCCCCCTCACTAGTCAATTAAATGACACACAAACCACCAAAAAAGAGATTCAAACCCACTTTATATGCTGACAAATACTCAACAACAATTCAAATAGCTCAAAATTTCTCCATTCAATAATATGGGGCCCAAGAAAAACTTGTGGCCATAATTCCTTGTAAAGCCCCTCACTCACAAAATCCCAATGTATCACAAGGCAATCGAAGGGTCCCACATGACAATTGGCACGTGGCAGTCCACTAACAGTCTCCGTTAAATCTGTGGTACTAATCGGCAGAGATTTTTGACCTTTTTCTTCGACATTTATTTTGTGGCGGCGGTTGCTCTATATTTTCACAGATTCGGTTAAGTACGTCACGAGTTCGAGCTCGTTAGGGTTTCGGCTTTGAATTTTTTTATTTTATTTTTTGAGTTCTTGGTCTCACGGAGCAGGTTATTATCGTTTCGTTTGATTATTTTTTTATTTAAAATTTTATTGACGTCTTTTCTTTATTTTATTTTTATTAATTATTAAAATAATTAGATTATATAATTATTAGTATTTTATTTTTGGATAGAAGATTATAATATTATTAAGGACTAAAAGTTATCTTTCTATTAAGTTATCACAAATAGAAAGATTTGATCTATTAAAGTCATTCATAGGTTGAACTTGGTTCAATTGTACCTCTAAGAGATTTGACTCTTTGTAGATGGCATATTCAATGAATATATCATCATCTCATCAATTATGTCCAACAAATTGAACAACCTCAATGATATTGTGATTGACAAGAACATTAACAAAGATATTTTTCTCTTAAATACATGTCACTCAACCATAATATTAGACTCCCTCAATAGATGAATAAATTAATAATTGTTGTTTTCAATCATATTTATTACATCTCATAGTAGATGAAGTCAAAATATTACTACTATACTAAGTAATCTAGAATATAATATATGTTCATACATATAGCAACAAAATGCCAAAAGCAATAAATTCCTTGCAAAGTACAAAGTCTAAGCTTCATCAATTGGAAGGGTTTGTGGACTAGAAAGGAAATCCTACACACAAGGACTATAATGGTCTTTGGTTTGCTCTCTTTGTTTAGGAAATCTTACTTTAATAGGTTATGTTACTTATATGATACATGATAGAATATTAGTATTAGTAGGAAATCTTTTTTTTTAAATGATTTCATTTTGTAGAGTTTTGGTACACCCAACATAAATATCATTTTTTTGAGCCCAGATTTCATTATCATTCAGTGTATGACCAACCATATTAGTCCTATGTCCATCCCCTTTGAACATTGCATGCATAACCAACCACAATAATCATCTTTCCACAACCTTGGGGCATTGCAAAGAGATAAAGGTCGAGTGAATCTATCAAATTTTAGTCACTAGTCAATGGTTTTTGAGCCTTGCTAAGGTTTTAGTCTTTGTTTGTTTCATGTTGTTGTTATGATGTCATATTGCACCTTTGGCATGATTTTTTTTATTCTATCACATTTATTTTTGGTTTTTTTAGTATACCTTTTTAATGGCCTCAAACTTTACCAACCCAACAATTTGTGTTGGTGTTGATGGTTTGATGGCTTTGGACAATGGTTCCCCTAAACAAGCACGCCTAGAAATTTGTTCCTAAGGTGTATGAGGTATGAACTTTGATTATCCTATAGATGTGGTTTTGTCCATATATAGTGCCTATAAATAACTTTAAAATTTTACTTTAATGGGTTGCTTTGTTGGGAGAATTCCCCTTGAAAGAATGCTTAGGGATTGTGTCAACAAGAATTGGGTTTGATATGGGGTTCGTCTCGATGTCGTACAAAACCTCACCAAAGGTTTTTTTTCTTCACTTTGCTAAATCTAGCCATGGAAAAGTCATTCTTAAGCATGCCCCTTGGTATGTAAATGTGTTCCTTTTGGTTTTTCAACCTTAAACTTGATACTTTACAATCTTTAAAGAAAAGTATCTTCATGTATCGGTATGGATAGAAATCTCAAGTTTACCATTACCTTGCTATAATTTCTTGACCACAAGTGTTGGCTTCCTCAATAAAGTTATTTATGTTGAGCTTGCTAGTTTCTTCTCAATTCATCCACAAAAGTATGGCTATGTTGAGGTTAACCTCTCTAAATATTTAAAAGATATTATGGATATTCAAATTGGTTATTTGTGTCATAACTAATGGCTCCTTTATCTTAATTTGAAAAACACTTGTTTTAGATATCAATCCTCTTATTATAAATTCAAGGATTATCCCTTGGTCTCCTAAGGAATTGTCAAACACTTGTTTTCGACAAAAAGCCTTATGCTTAGCCTATTGAGGTTCCTCCTAAAAATGATGAAGATTGAGATATAGTCAAAAAAATTAAAATTAATTGAAACTCCAACAATGGCAAAGCTCAAGCAAAAACTTCAACTAATACTAGAACTCAAGCTATTAAATTGCAATCTAGTGCATCTTCAAAGGGAAAAGAGGTGGATAACTCTAATGGCGAGTCATTCACTTGGCCTAAATTTTCTAGAATTGCTCAAACAATGTTTGTGTTATCTTCTCAATTGAAGACTACTACTCATTCTCCTTCTTACCTTATAGTCCCACATTAGTCTTGTAGTTCGCCAAGGCATCTAGAAGAAGGCGAATGTAGTATAGAGAAAAGAAGGTTGCAAATTCTAAACATTCAATTGGGTTATTTTATCAAGATGGATTCCTATATAATCACTATTCCAATCTTGATGAGTTGGATAGCAATTATGCCTCTTTATTCTCACCAACAAATTTTATCTCCTAAAATATTCAAGGTATTACTAACCTTCCAAAGAATTATTTTGTGAGATATGTTCATCAAATATTTGCAACTCTAGGTATCATTTGTTTGCAAGAGGTTAAGGCACTGGTTTTTTTAATTTTTTGCTTGTCATATTATGTGGCCATCTAATTTTCTGTAGCAATCATGATGCAAATCATGGGGGTTCATCACTTTAATCTCTCCTAAGTGGAACATACATTTGGTTGATCATGGATGTGACCCCACCAACCAAGTGATTTGGACCCTCTTCAATATTGAAAATCATTCTTTTGGAATAATTAATGTTTATGCTTCTAATGATGTTATTACAAATCTTTTTTGTGGCACTAGATCAATTATTTAATGCATATTTTCTATGGTTGAGATGGCTTAAGATAAAGATATCTCTCTTCTCATGTATTTTATAGCTAGAAAAATGGAAGCTCAATATTTCATGCACAATAAATTGATCCTTTTTTAATCCCAATACGAGATGCCACTATACTCATTCTCATTGGTTTACATGGAACAATTCTCAAGTTGGGTCTAAAAAAGTGTATAAATGGCTTGATCATGTCATGGTTTTTGCTCAATCATTTTTCTCTTTTTCTAGTTTTTTTCCTGTTCTGAAGGAGCCTTTATTGGATTTTATTTTTTCAATCATTGTCCCATCCAATTTTGTATTGAGAAAGACAAATTGCTCATTACAAGACTATATTTTTTCTTAACACCTCTTTGTTGACTCATCAACCCATGTTGGCCCACATCCATCATATGTAGAACCTTGAGCCTACACCTTCTCAAAAGGCATGTTGGATTAATAGGTGGATGAGGCTATCAGACACACCTCTTATTTCCTTTGAATCTATGGCCACCAGCTAGCTTAGTTTCACCATCACATACGAGGCCACCACCTCAAAGCTTGACCAATCCACCATCATGCTCAAATCCAACCCCTTTGCTCTTGATTTATAGCTGTAGGTGTCTGAGCTCAATCATCAAAATAAAATTTCTAATAATCATTGAACTAGACTTTCCCAAACTAAAGCTTGATTATAATTGATGAAGGTGGCTAATAGAGTCTCTAAATATTTTTTTCAAGATATTATTTCTTGACACACCTCTAAAGCTGTCAAATAAATTAGGGATGACCACCAATTTCTTAAAGAGCTCCTCAATAATCTATAGGCCTCTATTTGACATTATGAATTGGTGTTCAAAGCTCAATATAACTTTCCTAAATGAGACAAATATTTACAAGAGTTCCTCAAGGTTATTCCTTGTCATCTCTCTTCTTCTTAGCAAGATTTACTTGTGATCGATTGCTCTCCATTTCTTATCTTTGTGAAGTTATATTTACTATCGATAATGATAAAGCCCTCATCTATGATAGTTTTCCTTATGATTTTTACAAGACCCTTTGGGATTATGTTGGTGAGGATCTTCATAAAGTTTAGCTTGAAGCCTTTTATTCTAATTCCTTAGGAAAAATTATGAATAAAGGAAATATTAAATTTATACATAATTTTGGTGACCCTAAGGATATCTACAATTGGATCCTAGTTACTTTACTTAATGTCTCTTATAAGATTATAGCCAAGGCTCTTATGTTGAAGTTATACCATCTTATTCCTTATATTGTGTGTATCAAACAAACAAGCTTTATTAAATCTACATATATTATGGATAAATATCATTACACTTCAATAAGGTATGGAATGGAGTCATCAATCTAATTAGCAAGTTATTTTCATTAAAATTGACTTTGCTAAAGCTTATGACCATATTGAGTGGTATTTTATCCTTTTCATGCTTTAAGCTTTATGAGTGGCCCACCTTTTATGCAATTTATCAATGTACTTTAATCTTCAATGTCTCATTATTAATGACAATCATTATAGTGCTTTTGACCTTTTTAGGTTTATCCACCAAGGGTATCATTTAGCTCATTCCTTGTATTTTCTTAATGTAGAAGGTTTTGGATACCTCTCGACCCATTCTATTTCTCAAGGATTGGTCAAGGTATCTTTTTACCCAATTATATGGTTCATTTGGTGAATGGTCATTTTGTAAATGATTGTTTTCTTAATCTTCTAAAAGAGGAAAACAATATAAATAAAGCTCTCCACTATTTGGATAATTTTTGCAAACCCTTGGTTTCTAGTATTTGATAGCCAAAAACTCAATGTTATAGGTAATATTTTCTACCTAAGCATCCCTAGGTTTATTTTTATGGGTGGGAAATGGATTAGGCATAGATAAATATTCAAGTTTTTGTTTCGTTGGTGGTTGTTGTTGCATCAAAAGATCGACCTATTAATGCCTGATACAACCACCAAATTTATAAAAGATCCACGGGAGGCAATTAAGCCATGTCACGAACCCAAGCGTTGCGCTGCACCAAGGAGACCAAGGGACACACAATCTTTCAACAATCCCCCCCCATCACAAGCGAGGGGTTCAAACCTGTGGCCTTGACTCTAATACCAATTGTTGCATTGGTGGTTGTTGTTGCACCAAAAGATCGACTTGTTAATGCCTGATACAACCGCCAAATTTATACAAGATCTATCGGAGGCGGTTAAACCATGTCACAAACCCCAAGTGTCGCATTGCACCAAGGAGACCAAGGGAGACACCATCTTGCAATGATTTTTTGGTATTCCTTTTTCTTTTCAAGATTCTCCAATTGCTCTTTGACAAGCTATTTTATCCAAAAGTGAGAAGTGGGCATGCTAGGCTACTAAACCTTTATCTTTGGTAGGGAAGTTCTAGATTTTCTCAAATATTATAGCAGTTGCTCATGTTTATTATTCTTCTTTTGGGTCCCTTCAAAATCCTCTTATTAGAATCTTAATAAAATTATTAGAGACGTTCTCCAAGCCCCATCCAATAGTTGTAGAGGTTTCCATTGTGTGACATGGAAGTATTATTGTCTCCTACATGTTTATGGAGGTCTAGGATTAATTTCCACCCAATGCCAATGTTTTTCTTTGTGTTCTAAGTGGATAATTTGACATTTAGAAGGTAATGAGGCATTAAAAATATTGGTTCACCATTGTATTTATTTTAGTGTCCCTTATAGGATTCCTTCTTGGAAGGGGATTGGAATTAATGCCCTTCTTAAATTATGAAAGATCTCATTCAAATCCAAGGGACTTTTGTGATAAAAATTATTTGGAGATCTCAAAAATACATACTTGGATTATTTATAATGACACTCGCATTCCCAATGTGCTTTCAATTAATCAAAATTATATTTGGCGCTCTTATTTTACATTGCCAAGTTTATCTTCTTGTGAAGACTTCATGGGTCCAAGCTTTGAGTTTTTTTTAAAATGAGATCAAGACCATTCTAGATATCTTTTCTAAAGTTACTTTGAATTTTGTAACCTAACTTGAAGCCAAAGTGAAGTTTTATTTATCCAATTAGGATCATGAGACTTTTGAGGTTTCATTTATCCAATCAAGATCATGAAACTTTTGAAGTATTCTTAATTTTGTTCCTACAGATGTTGTTCACAAAATTAGAGTTTGATATTTCAAACCATGGTGGAAGTATTGGACATGATATGATAATACACCATTTCACAATTATAACCCTCATAAAGGATATTCTTGGATCTCACTTTATTTTCCTATGGTGCCTATCTTAAACCAAAGATGGCTACTGCAATCTTCATTAATAGTTCGGTAGCATAGATTCTATAATATTTGGTTTGATATTATTAAGCCAAAGCTTGAACATTTTACCTAGTGTATTTTTTTAAGGCCTTTATTTGTTACAGGTTAACCCATTTAGGAACTTAAGATCCTTGATGTGCATTTTATGGTCATCAATAATCTCTCAAGCATCTTTTTTGGTTTTGTCCCAAAGCTCAAGTTGCTTGGAGTTGGATTCATATTTGTTTTAATCCTTTTTATCTTAGCCTTCTTCTTGGCACATGGTATTATTAGGGGATTGGCCTAGAATCCCTTCCAAATATACTCAAATTTAGCATGCTTTTAGGGTGGAAATTATTTTTAATATTTAGGAAATTAATGTTGTGTTATTTTTTGGATATTATGTTGATCCTAATTTCCCATTTTATACTAAAGCCATAATTTTCTCTAATGTGCTTATGCAGATTCAAGTGCAAGCCAACAAATTTACACTCAAATTTACCTATCTCTACGTGGTATTGGATCATTGGGATAATGCCCCATGTACTATTATCAAATTCCCTCTGAATCTTGCCTCCAATTGAGGTTATTCACCACCTCATGGACATCATCAAGGGTGCAACCAATCTTCTTGCAAAAACCAGGACACTCATTCTCAATCCTCTCTACCTCCTATGAGAAGTACTCAACAAGGATGGTTGCAACCTGCTAGCCATTGTTTTCTCCACTAACTTTTAGACTTTAGACTATTGGTTGGCTACTCTGAAAAATTCCCTCAATTGGATCTTACTATTTCTCTTGTTTGAGATTCTATTGAAGATAAAAATATGACAATGGTAATGATGATTGAGGACCTCCCATGAAAAAATTGGACCCCATTGATGTATGGGATAAATTGGATTATCAAAACCCACCTTTTCCTCCTAGTTCTCTTTCTCTCACCATGTAGTAGCTCGTTGTAATTAGGTTTTATTCTAGGTTGTTGCCTCATTTGGACTTTTAGGGTGTGACTCCTTTCACCCAACTTTTTTTGTGAATATGTGTAACAATATTTTATAAATGGTAATATAGACACGTATTCATAAAAAAATTATATTCATTGAATCATTAATCTATATTGTTTTATCATTTTAGATTATTTTCTTCTAAATTAATTAATTTTTTTTTTGTCAATTTCATACAAGTGTCATCCACTTGCAACTCCTCCTTTGCTTACATCTTATAATGACTTCTACATATTTTATATTTTACTTGGATTTCCTAGTGTGGTGAACCACATGCTCAAGCTATGGTTTAATCACTCTACTTAAACATCATTTAGTTTAATGGTCAAACAAGCAATAGCAATTTTACACCTCATCCACGCCAAAAATGGTAAATATTTATTTTATTTTTATTGACCAAAATTAGTCTTAGATTATTGAACTAGATGATGTTTAAGAATAGTTGCGGCTAGTGAATTCATAAGACAAACATTTTTATTGTTCTTATAACAAATAATTTTAACAATAGATACTATTGTATTCTTATAATTTATCAGACTAGTTCTTAATGTATTCATGATATGAATATGTAAAATAACGAACAAATTTTAATTTACATTATTATTTTTTCCTTACTACAAAATGTGTCAATATTTTCTTCAAATGATGTATGTTTATATATTTACTTTTCAAACGAATAATTATAACAAATTTTTCTTACAATACTAATGACTAAACTATTAATAACATATTTTTTAAATAAATTACTGACAAAATTTTCAAACTATGTTTTATTGCTTTAGAACCATATGTCTATCACAAAAACTTTGCAAAAATAGAGATTTTTTTAACAAATTTATCTAAAAGCATTTGACTTCACTATTTTCCAAAGGCTATGCAATTATCTAGTTTAACAACATATTATCCTTAGCTTCTCAATTTTAAAGCATGCTACATACCCAATTTTGCATTGCCCCACTTCTCACAAGACATTCTAAACTACTAAAATTACCCACTCTTACATTTATCTAATTTATGTAAAATATGTTCATGTAATTATTTAAATGTTAAAATATCATTACCACACTTGAATTATATACACTCATGCCCACCACGTTTGCATTGTTATATATCTCTATATTTGTGACTAGTTTGCAATTGAAATTGTGTGATTTTCTCCTTTTGAGCTCCCTCATATATTGGGTATAAAGTGTACTAAGGTCTTCTCTCATATATCTAAAATCGATCTCCAAATTCTCCTAAATACTTTCATATTTTCTTCACAAGAAGATCTTTCTCCTCTATCACCAAGGTATGTATACAAAACCCATTTTAATTAACACAGTCTAGATCCATTGTCTGGATACATAATGTTTATCCTAACTACTACCAAAATCTATCATATATGGAATGTAAAAGAATGGAATCTCATATATGGAATGTAAAAGAATGGAAACAAAAGTGTAAACAATAGCATAACATTGAAAAATGAATGACTCTTATAGAAGGCGAGAAGAAGTGAAACCACCATGTTTCTTACGATTACTATCTAACTATCAATTTTTATCTAACAATTCTATTATTGAGGTAAAAAATATTATTTGTTTTTTAATTTATCGAGAGTAATTGAGAGTTTAGTCAAGTGATTTGGAGCTTAGCTCTTTATAGGGAAAGCCCCCCTATAACCTCTCAAATGATGTGCAATGGACTCTCATCCACACTGTAGGAAAATTAGGAGTTGAACCCATGACCTGAGCTATCTAAAGTGGCAGTCGAGACCGAGTGAGCTAATCTTGGAGGTTAAAAATAATTATTTGTTATATAAAATTCAAAAGTGCCTAGAATGTATAAAATAAATTAAACGAAAGAACATGCACTATATTATGATGATAGGTTCAAAATGGTTCAAATATTAGGTCATTTGTTGGCCATTACCTTATGGATTATTATGTAAATATATTATTTCTTATGGTAGTAGACCCAATAATAGTGTAAGTTAATATTTTGGTAGATTGTTAAAAATTTAAGCCATTTATTTCATGTAGACTCTCTTATTACCTAAGAAATTTATAGCAAAAAGACAATATTTTTAAATTTTGAATTATATTTTATGATAAAAATATTTAAATATATTCATATGACTATCAAATTTAAGTCTTATCAGCCCCTTTAATTCATTAATTATTTTTGGCTTCCCATCAATATTTGTATATTTTTATTATTATAAGAATTTTTTTTAATATAAGAAATGGACCACCCAAAATTCAAATTAAGATTTTTTATGTAACCAAGTTCACTACCCTAAATTTATTGTATACCCTCATTATGAGATAAAATCCATGAGATCGAACCCTAAGGAATATAACATTTGAAATAAAATGAATCTGAGGTGTAAAAGATTAATTAAATAACTTTTAAAAGATTTTTTTTTCAAAGTAGGTTTATTGAATGCAATAAGTAATACAATGTAATTAATATAATTTATAGTTATGATAAATTATATGATAGAATCTAGAAATTTAAAAATTAAGAGTGACTTTCCAATAGATAATAGATACTTGTCTAATATTTTAATCATAACTTGTGATCTATAATTGAAAATCACTTAAATTTAGATGTGTCAAAAGTATAAAAATAAAATCTAAACTTGATTGTCATAAATTTTCTAGGATTGAATCTACAATCACATATGTAAAATAGATCAAATATGTCCATATAGAATAAACTCTATGCAAAAAAGAAATTTGACTCACAAAAATAAACTCATAATAGACAAATCTTTTGTACCTACAAATAAAGATTTTCCTTTATGTTTGGGCATGCAATAAGTACTAGTAATTTTGACAAACACCTTTGAGATCTTGTTAAGTGAGGATCTTCTCCTTAAGCCCCTAGATTTGATTCAATATTTTTTAGTAAAGGTGAGGAAGAAAAGATGCAATGAATGAATTAGGCACTATCCTAAATGAGGGTAACTTAAAACTTGGAAACTTAAAACTTAAAACTTAGAACAAAAATGCAAAAGGGTGATGCAAGGATCTAGTATGAAACTCAAATTTTAAAATTACTAGAGAACTAGATGATGGAATCAAAATATGCAATGATATCATGAAGCTATGACAAAGGTAAGAGAGATTCTAAAGATTCCTAGGTGAAATGATAGATCAAGTGGATATTAGACTAACCAAGATGATGAAGTGAGATAGGGTTGTTGTCCTTTTATAGTTCACTTGATAATTTAAAAATTATGGTGCAAGAGTCAACCTATACCCAAGGAAGAGTTTAGTTTCTAAAATATGTGTCAAATTTATGTTGTAGAAATGACCTAGGTCATTTTTGTGCACACAAATTCAACATAGAAATAAAAAATGATAATCTAAGAGCTAACAAATGTTGAGAGACTAATTTAGTTTTTTTAATGGTCAACTAGAAAATATGATCAATTGGAGTGCTAAATTAGTCAAAATCATGTACCAAAGCAAGTATTTAGGACTTATATACAATGCGGTGTAAACTAAAGGATAAAAGTGCAAGGCATGCATATTTCACCATTATATTTTTCCCCCACTTGGGTATGCACATGAATCTACATGAGTGAAGCATACCAAAATAAAAATAAAAATAAAATTAAACACAACTAGAAGTAGAATAACCAAAACACTGATCCAAAGTCTACATGTGAAATGCTTAAAATTTGAGATGATTTGTAATAATATGCCACCCTTGATTTTGTTTTTGATAATATAAGCAACATTTATAGGGTGTTATACCCTTTACACAACGAGCCCAAAGGGACAAAAAGTAGCAAGACCATTAAACATCAAAAAACAACAGAGAGAACACATCACAGACATAACCAAAAAACAACAGAGAGACAACACATCACAGACCCAACCACTAATTGTTTATACCCTCAAATTTATTGACCAAGAAGTTTAACACATCTTCCCCAATCCAGTCGGGGCCTTCATCCGTGGTGTTCTTGTCCATTTCCTCTTTGACCACATCCGAGAGTGTGAGTCAACCTACGAATCATCTTGATTGTGAATCGAGCGAGGCAGTTCACTTTATGATTCATCTTAGCTACATGCTCCTGCAGCACACCGAGCTCGTAAGGCATCCACAAAAATCAAGAGAAATTTGGATAAAAATATTTAATGAGATAGCATTGCAATTTAACGTGATTCAAAAAAATGGTAAGGTGAGAATGAAGTGTAAGCATGATAAACTTAATCATGAAAACTATGAGATATAATTAGTGAAAATCAAAGTTGCGTACCTAAAAAAATTGCCTTTGCATGTGAAAGATGAATGATGAAGGATGCCCCTACTTCCCTCTCGGCTCCCTAATTAAGATAATCATGAGTACATGTAACCCATACAAGGAAACAACAACCTTGCCTCAAACGACAAGACCAAATGAAAATTTGGAGCATAAAATAATATGTGTAAGTTAACAACATAAATGTTACACCCCAATTGTGTAGTTACTATTTACTATTACTACATAGGGTAAATATGAATGTAATGTGAATTTTGGAGATGAATAAATTATGCTTGTACCTTGTTATCAATGTGAATGTTATCTCATTTGATGTTATCTCAATTGATGTTATTTCATGGGGAAATATTTCATATATGTGAATGGATGGTTATTGAATTATTATTCTAACTTTGGAGATGTTTATATATACTGCATATGTTGTGAACAATTGACGGTCATGTGCATGTGTTAGTGGATGCAGGTATGTGTTCCATTCCTCCAAGTGGAGGGGAAGTATCACTCAGGAGAAGATCTTGGTTGGGTAACCGGTAAAAGTAAACTATATGAGAATATACACACACCACATTAGAATGATTGAGTTGAGTTAGTTTGTGGGTAGTTGGTAAGTCATCCTTAGTTGATATGTCTGCATTTGAGAGTCTTGTTTACTACTACATGCATTATGGAGTGATGTTTATCTATTGATATTTTTAGATCTTTATTGTACTATTACGATTATATTGGCAAGTGGGATATGCGTGGAGTATATGTATATATATGCACATACATGTCAATGGGATCTAACAACATGTATATGCACATGTATAGATATACCACACGTAAACACTTATCAATATGATGGTAATTGTGAATGGCTATATGTGAATCGGATGTGAACATATATATATATGTAGTATATACATGTATCCATATGTATGATGTATATCGATACACGCATACATTGGCGAATCGACACGCTCATACGAATGCATCGATATATATATACCTACATATACATGTACATAGAGGCATATACATTTATACACACATATATATATGTGCATACATTCATTATAATGTGTTTATTATATACTATCTTGCCTGTACTCTTATATATATATATATATCGAATGTATACTTACATTAATGGATTATGATATATATATATATATAAATATATATAATAATATATATAAATATATATAATAATATATATAAATTTAACATATTATATTTGTTAATAGAAATCGACTATCACTTACTTTGATAGAAGTCGATTTATAAAGGCTGATTATAGTCGATAAAGACTGTGATTTT
The DNA here is from genome assembly GCA_007115665.2 of Sequoiadendron giganteum. Lineage (NCBI taxonomy): Eukaryota > Viridiplantae > Streptophyta > Pinopsida > Cupressales > Cupressaceae > Sequoiadendron > Sequoiadendron giganteum. The sequence continues at coordinate 187,429,337 of CM021102.1, read as the reverse complement.
GGAGGTTGATTATTGTCACTTTTAACTATATTTTAAGAGGCCGATAAAATATCTTATGACTATTTTGGTGAAGCCGATTCTCACTCTTTCTTCCATTTGATATGAAACACTTATATTGCATTTCGAGTTGCTATTGATGTCGATGGACTTAGTTGACGCCTTAGTAAAGATCAACTTTGACTTAGTAAATGTATTTGCTATGATATTTACATATGTTGGAGACTTTGTCAAACGTATTTATCAACTTAAGTCGACTCATCCCCTATGCAAGTCGATGGATTCTTGTTCTTAAGAATTGGTAGTTGATTGTTTCTTTTGGCAATGAAACTATGCCAAACACTTGAGGGAGTGTGGTTGAAGTTGGCACCACCTTTGGAAACCAAAGTGTTGTAGATGTCTTCAATTCAAATTGAACATATGCAGATTCAATGTCTTTAGATTTCTGTTAATAAGCAAGTCGACATGTAGGTGTTTATGTTGAGTATTAAGCTAGGAAGTCGTCACCTTTCTGTTGTGTTTCATGTGTTTCTTTACATGGATCTTGTTGTCCATTAACATGCCTAAACTATAAGCTATGAGGTTACCAAGTTACTCTATAAATAGCTGAACCATTTCATTTGGGAGGGATGAATTTTTCCACAAGATTACACATCTTTTGCAATCCCTATTTTTGCATTATTTCCAGCCATACTTTGTTTTACATTGTGAGAGAGAAAGGGAGTGAGTTTTATTTAGTTTGTGAGGATGATATTTTTGAGAGGAGTAAGTTATCAACTTGAAAGATAGAGTTTATTTTTGACATACTTGTGAAGTTGATTATCAAGCTTGTTGTTGTTGGAAAGGGTTTTATTACTACCATTTGTTTGGATAAGCGATAACAAGCATGGGGATCTCTTCTTCTTTGTTATTTTACTTTTGAATGGTGTGTCTTTCATGCATGGTTGAGATGTCTTTCCCAGTATGTGCATTATAGAAATTAGAGTGTTTTGAAAAGGAAATTGAAGCTTTTATGTTGTTTTCTTAATGTTTTTTTAAGTACTCCATAGTAGGAGATGGGTGTTTATCATAGGTATTATATAATAGACTTGATTGAACATGAAAGGCACATATGGTACACTTAGCTAAGTTATTGATTTAACTAGGAAAGCTTGTGTTTACTCCTAGGATAGAAAATCCAGTATGGGAGGGAGTTTGTGTACTTACTTGTAATTAGGTTTACTCCAAGCATGTAGCTTATCTCTAGGATGATAGACTATCCATTGAAGGAAATACCTAGCTTGTGTACTTACTAGTTAAGTAGGTTTATTCCAAGTAGATTAATATGGTGATAGGTTATCTCTGGGATGATGGACTATCCATTGAAGGAAATACCTATGCATAACTTAAGATAGCCTTAAGTCAAATTGGCCTTAAGTAGTGTATGTGATAGATGACTTCATTCAACGTACTGAATGAGAACACTTTGGTCAAAGTAGTGTGAATGTCCAAGACTCCACTCTAGATTGTGTGACTACCGAGACTACATTTTCAATTCATCATGATCCAATATTACATGCTAGTTCGAGATTGTGGGATTATAAGGTTCTAGTTATGTAGGACACAACACTATGCTCATTTGGTTGTTGTTATCAGTTACTCTATCAATCTCTTCATCGAAGGGAAGGGCCATCTATTGAATGATAGATGTGCAGAGGACTGCATTATGAGTACGTGGTTGGAAAAACAACGATTGAGTGATGCGTCTCCTCCACAGTAGATGACAGAAGAACCAAGATTTGAAAGGATGGGTCCTGGACCATCTTACAACTATTTTTTCTAAAGCTCATTGAGCTATGTATGTAAATGTATGCTTTCTTGTATTGATGAAACTTATAGAATTGTTGAAAAGAAATGGAATTCATGTTGTATGCATCTTGTTTGAAATTTATCAATAAAGAAAAGAAATATTTTTATTGCAACGGCTTGTTACTTAGTTAATTGACTCGAAAGGTGAAAACTTAGAAATTTTTACTTCATTTAAGGGTTGGTATGTTACATGTGGTATTAGAGCTACCAAGTTTAGCTCTGGAATCTATGAGCTCATCATTCTTTTCATCTAATGTTATCTAATGTTGTGAATTCTTGTGCCAGGAGGGTGCATCTCAGATTAATGGCTCGAAAGTCATTAATAAAAAATGAGCGCTACCTCAAGGCCAAGAAGGAAAGAGAAGCCATCGTTAGAACCATAGAAGGAACCAACTACGAAAATGTCGTCTGGTTGAGTGAAACCGAAACTTTTAGTCACACACTTTCTCAGATCAGTGATGTGAAGAGAAAGATGAAGATGGAGGCTATGAACAATTACCTACCAACCATCACCAAAAAAGTCTGAGTCATTACCGCTTTCCAGGGATATGCCCTCAAAAGAAAGTGTTAGTCTAGCATTCATCTTTAGGGATCCTAGAGTTCTACCACTGGCTAAAGTAATAGTAATTTCTTTGAGTAACTGCCAGATGAGAAATGGTCTCATGAACAAATTTCTGCGAAAAGGGTAGACTACATTGTTGAATCGACATTGCCTCTCGTGACTATGTATCGGATGATAAATCCTAAGGTTATTATCCTTTTTGGGATAGGTATGAACAAATGAGAGATGAACAAAAAGATAGGGAAAAACAACTGTCTTAGTCTGTAGGTTATACTCCTTTAAGTTATGTGTCAGAGAGTGAATCTGAAGGATACTCTCCACTCGACTATTTGAATAGTCTCTCCATGTCATCGAAAGGATATTGAAATCCTCATGAAATGAATAAAATTATGTGTTTATCAAGACAAGTGTGTGCTTAGTCTTATGTGGAATTCTTTGTGTGCATATGAATGCCATTTTTTTAATGTTTTCCATAAGATAATTGATAACATAGTTTAGTCTAACATGGATAAAACATTCAGGTAAAGACCAATCACATGAGGATGTTGAGGACATGAACTAATCCTGGTGGAATTCAAGAGGTTAGACAAGGAACCACTGGAGTTGAGGCTAGGCTTGACCGAATCTTGGCAAGGTTGGCTAACCTTGAACAAGAAATAGTTAAGGATAGGGTAGAAAAGGAAGTACCCATTAATAAGCATGAGGGAGAAAACTCTTCCCATGGGCATAATGAAACCCATAATCATGAGAAGGAAAAATCACCTATGGCATCTGTAGAAAGGAATAAGAAGCTCATAGCTTCCGAACTTTCCAGGGACATGAAGAAGATAATCCCACCCAAGTTTGATGGAAGTGATGGAGGAGATGAAGTTGAGGTGTGGCTTTTCTAAATGTAAAATTATTTTGAAATACAAAACTATGATGAGGTTACTAAAGCCGCATGGGGTGTGTATAGGTTAGCAGGGGAAGCCTCTAACTGGTGGATGAACAAGAAGTTGGAACTTAATATCAAATCATGGAATATGACATGGGGAGAATTTGTGGAGATTTTCTACAAAAGATGGTTACCACAACTATACTATGACCAAAAAATCTCAGATTTCCAAGATTTGAGACAAGGTAACATGATGGTCAACGAATATTGAGATAATTTCACCTGACTTCTACGCTATGTTCCCATATATCACAAGGATGAGCGCTTTCACATTAGGAAATTTATAATGGGACTTAACAGCCAGATTGGAGGGGAAGTGGATATGCATGGTCCCAAAAAAATGGATCTTATATATGAGAAAGCAATTAAGCAAGAGAAAAAGCTTAGGGCTAATTCCACTCGTTAAGAAAGAAGAGAGAAAAAGAAGGATGTGGAATTTCCTTACAAGATAGTTCCAAAGAAGGTGGAATCAATACAAAATTTTCCAAGGAAAAAGGGAAAAATATTCCACAATAATGGAAAGGATACTAGGAGAGAGAAAAAAAGGAATGATTCTAGCATGGGTAGTACCAATAAGGCTAGTGAAAATATCAACAAGTTTGGAGAAACCATAGGGAGAAGAGGGCCACCTACAAGATGTTTTATATGTAGGGGAGATCACTATGCTAATGAGTGTCCCAATAAAACTTCTAGATCATGACCATATGGTAATCCATTACCCACCCAACAAGCAATGTTTTAGCATAAGATACATGCAACAGTGGATGATCATCAAGCAAAGTACCAAGTAACTCCAGTTGAAAAGCTAGGTATTTTGTTTGGCTTACCTATTTCTGTTCTTATTGATACTGGTGCGATTGAGAATTTCATTTCACCTAGAATAGCTAAACAATTATCTAGGAAGGCGGGACACATGGCAATGTCTTGGGATGTAGATTATGTAAACCAGACAAGAGAAAAGGTGGATCAATGTCTATTCGAGGATAGGATAGAACTACGTAGTTTTTCTATAGAAGTAAACCTTTATGTCACACCTCTAGGATCATATGATGTTATCCTAGGTATGAATTGGTTGTGGAAACATAGGGATAAGGTAGATTTCCATGCTAATACTGTAGAATGCCTAGATGATTTTGGAAATCAATTTAAATTCCAAGGGATACCTAGAGAGGTTAGGATTCGACAAATTATGACAATGCAACTTATAAGAGCTAAGAAGAAAGGGTGTAAACTCTTTGCCGTAAAGATTGAAGAACTTGGGAAGGATAGTGATGATGTCAAGTTCTAGAGTTTACAGGAACTAGAGGATGGTGAAATAGATGAAACTAGAAAATCAGATATGGAGAAGTATCCAATATTGAGAAAAAAATTGGATGTGTTTCCAGATGAATTACCAAGATTACATTCAAAAAGAATATTTGACTTCTCTATAGATATAATTCCAAGGTCATAACCTATTTCTAAGGTACCCTATAGGATGACAACCACTGAACTTATGGAACTTAAGACACAATTGGATGAATTGTTGTCGAAAGGACCGATAAGACCAAGTGTATCACCTTGGGGAGCACCAGTCATTTTTGTTAAAAAGAAGGATGTTACCTTGCATTTTTGCATCGAATATCGTATACTTAACAAAGCTAAAATTAAGAACAAGTATTTTTTGCCATGCATTGATGAAATTTTTGATCAAATGGGGGGAGCCGTTGTATTCTCTAAAATAGATATGAGATCAGGATATCAGCAATTGAGAATTAAGGATGAAGATATCTTTAAAATTGCATTCAGAACCAGCTATGGACACTATGATTTCATCGTTTTACCTTTTGGTTTAAAAAATGCACCTGCAACATTTATGAACCTAATGAATAGTGTGTTTAGGGATTACCTTGAAAATTTTGTATTAGTATTTCTAGATGATATTTTGATTTATTCTAGAAATGAGGAAGAACATTGCAAACATTTAGAAATGGTCCTACAACATCTAAGAGAGCATAGGTTGTATGGTAAACAAGTTCCAAGTGTACATTCTTCCAAAAGAGGGTACATTATTTAGGTCATGTGATCTCGACAAATGGAATTTTTGTAGATCTAACTAAGATCAAGGCAGTATTTGAGTGGCCTGTACCTAAGAATGTGTCAGAGGTAAGAAGTTTCATGGGTTTAGCAGGGTATTATCAGAAGTTATTGCGAACTTCTCTAAGATAGCTTTCTCGATTCTTCTTTACAAAAGAAAGGAAAGATATTTGAATGGATTGAGAAGTGTCAAGAGGATTTTGATCTACTCAAAGATAAATTAACCACTGCACCAATCTTAAAAGTACCAGATCCTAAAGGTAAATTTACGGTTATCACAGATGCATGCAGAGAAGGGTTAGGAGGTGTACTAATGCAAAATGGGCAAGTAATTGCTTATGAATCTAGGAAGACGAAACCTTATGAGATGAATTATGCATGGCATGATTTAGAATTAGCAGTTGTGGTTCACGCATTGCGAATGTGGAGGCACTATTTGTTAAGAAAACCCTTTGAGATGAAAACTGACCATAATGGGTTAAGGTACCTTTTTACTCAACCTAATATGAATGCTAGACAAAGAAGATGGTTAGAGTTAATAGTTGACTGTGATTTTAATATCGGTTATATTAAGGGGAAATAAAATCGGGTTGCCGACGCATTAATTCGAAGACATCACATTGCTTCTATAGTAACAATTCAAACCGATTTTAAGGGGCAAGTACTCCAAAAGTGCAAGGAGGATGAGTATTACTTGCAAGTTGAGCAAGCACTCACTGATAATCCACAAGATTATAGGTATGAAGGTTTTCATTTTGAACCTAATGGATTACTTAGATATAAGGGTAGAATGTATGTACTTGACGTAAAAGAATTAAGAAGTTTGGTATGGAAGGAAATACACGAAGCACCACACTCTAGACATCTTGGAGTGTGAAAATGATGGCTGATGTAAAACCATTATAATTCTAGAAGGGAATGAAAGGAGATGTCACTAGTTTTGTGGCTAGGTTTCTTGAATGTCAAAGGGTGAAAGCTGAGCATCATCATCTTGGAGGCTTGTTATACCCACACGATATACCAGAGAGGAAGTGAAAAGTCATAAGTATGGACTTTGTGCAAGTATTTCCTATGTCAAGGAATAAGCACAATGCCATTCTTGTGGTTGTAGATAAGCTTACCAAAGTAGCACATTTTATACCCGGGAACCTAACTGATGGAGCACCTATCATAGCAAGAAAAATTGTGTGCAAGAAGTGTTTAGATTGCAAGGGATTCCTGAAAAAGATTATTTCATATCTAGGGATGCACGAGTCACTTCTAGGTTTTGGCAAACCTTATTTTCTGCACTAGGGACTCAGTTGAATATTAGCTCAGCATATCATCCAGAAATGGATGGGAAAACTGAAAGGGTAAATCAAGTATTGGAAGACCTACTTAGGATGTATTGCATGGATCAGCAGTACAAGTGGGAAGATTACTTACCCTTAGTTGAATTTTCTTACAATAACTCTTATCATTATGCGATAAAGATGGCTCCTTTCGAAGCTTTGTATGGCCGAAAGTGTCAAACTCCTATAAGTTGGGATAAACTTGAGGATTGAATGAGTCTTGAGCTAGTGATGTTGGTTGAAATGGATGAACAAGTTAAGATTGTTAAGCAAAGGTTAGCTAAAGCTAACGATAGACAGAAAAGCTACGCTGATGCTAAGAGAGTGCCCCGTAATTTTTCCTTAAGTGACAAAATATTATTGAGAGTGAAACCTCATAAGAGCTCCATTAAATTTGGAAAGTCTTCTAAGTTAGCCTTGCGCTATGTTGGACCTTTTAAGATTATAGAGGAAGTGAATCCAGTAGCTTATCGAATCGCGTTTCCACCAACTCTTGCCAAAATGCATAACATCTTCCATGTGTCCTACCTTAAAAAGTATATACCAGGGGATAATCATGTAATTGATTGGACTGCTTTATAGGTACGAGACCCTGAGGTAGTAGCTCTCAAGCCTGTCAAGGTGGTAGGAACACGTAAGCTACACTTGTGTAACATAGAGGTCTTGCAGTGCAAAGTCCAATGGGATTAGTACACAAAAGACTCAGCTACTTGGGAGGACTATGTGGAAATTTAGTAGAAATTTCCTCATATTCTTAATGCTTTTAAGAATTTTTTAACAATGTGTTGTTAGTTGTCATGTTTTAATAAAACCTAAATTCATCGGGGATGATGATTCATAAGGGGGGAAGTATGTTACACCCCAATTGCGTAGTTACTATTTAATATTACTACATAGGGTAAATATGAATGTAATGTGAATTCTAGAGATGAATAAATTATGCTTGTACCTTGTTATCAATGTGAATGTTATCTCATTCGATGTTATCTCAGTTGATGTTATTTCATGGGGAAATACTGCATATATGTGAATGGATGGTTATTGAATTATTATTCTAAATTTGGAGATTTTTATATATAGTTCATATGTTGTGAACAATTGACTGTTGTGTGCATGTGTTAGTGGATGCAAGTATGTGTTCCATCCTCCAAGCAGAGGGGAAGTATCACTCAGGAGAAGATCTTGGTTGGGTAACCGATAAAAGTGAACTATTTGAGCATATACACACACCACATTAGAATGATTGAGTTGAGTCAATTTGTGGGTAGTTGGTAAGTCATCCTTAGTTGATATGTCTACATTTGAGAGTCTTGTTTACTACTACATGCATTATGGAGTGATGTTTATCTATTGAGATTTTGAGATCTTTCTTGTACTATTATGATTATATTGAAAAGTGGGATATACGTGGAGTATATGTATATATATGGACATACATGTCAATGGGATCTAACGACGTGTATATACACATGTATAGATGTACCACACATACACACTTATCAATATGATGGTAATTGTGAATGGCTATATGTGAATCAGATGTGAACATATATATATATGTGTGTGTGTGTGTGTAGTATATATACACGTATCCATATGTATATGTATATTGATACACGCATACGTTGGCGGATGGACACGCTCATACAGATGCATCGATATAGATATACCTACATTTACATGTAAATAGAGGCATATACATTTACACATATATATATGCATACATTCAATATAATGTGTTTATTATATACTCTCTTGCATGTACTCTTATATATATATATATCGAATGCATACTTAAATTAATGGCTCATGATATATATATATATTTAAAATATTATATTTGTTCATAGAAATCGACTATCACTTACTTTGATAGAAGCCGATTTATAAAGGTTGATTATAGTCAATAAATACTATGATTTTGGAGATCGATTATTGTCACTTTAACTATGTTTTAAGAGGTTGATAAAATAGCTTGACTATTTTGGTGAAACCGATTCTCACTTTTTCTGCCACGCGATATGAAACACTTATATTGTATTTTGATTTGTTGTTGATGTCGATGGACTTAGTCGATGCCTTAATAAATTTAAGTTTTGAATTAGTAAATGTATTTTCTATGATATTTACATCTATTGGAGACTTTGTCAAACGTATTTATCAACTTAAGTCGCCTCATCCCCTATGCAAGTCAATGGATTCTTGTTGTTAAGAATTAGTAGTTGACTATTTCTTTTGGCAATGAAACTGAGCCAAACAAGAGGGAGTGTGGTTGAAGTTGGCACCACCTCTAGAAACCAAAGTGTTGTAGATGTCTTCAATTCAAATTGAACATATGCAGATTCAATAAGTCTTTAGATTGTTGCCAATAAGCAATTTAACCTATAGGTGTTTATGTTGAGTATTAAGCTAGGAAGTCACCACCTTTTTGTTGTGTTTCATGTGTTGCTCTGCATGGAGCTTGTTGTCCATTAACATGCCTAAACTGAAGGCTATGAGGTTACCAAGTTACTCTATAAATAGTTGAACCATTTCATTTGGAAGGGACGCATTCTTCCACAAGATTACACATCTTTTGTAATTCCTATTTCTGCATTATTTCCAGCCATACTCTATTTTACATTGTGAGAGAGAAAGGGAGTGAGTTTTATTTAGTTTGTGAGGATGATATTTTTGAGAGGAGTAAGCTATCAACTTGAGAGATAGAGTTTATTTGTGACATAGTTGTGAAGCTGATTATCAAGCTTCTTGTTGTTGGAAAGGGCTGCATTATTGCCATTTGTTTGGATAAGCGATAACAGGCATGTGGATCTCTTCTTCTTTGTTATTTTACTTTTGAATGACGTGTCTTGCATGCAGGGTTGAGATATCTTTCCCAGTATGTGCATTAGAGAAATTAGAGTGTTTTGAAAAGGAATTTGAAGCTTTTATGTTTTTTTCTTAATGTTTTTTTAAGTACTCCATAGTAGGAGATGGGTGTTTATCATAGGTATTATATACTAGGCTTGATTGAACACAAAAGGCACATATGGTACACTTAGCTAAGTTATTGATTTAACCAAGAAAGATTGTGTTTAATCCTAGGATAGACAATCCAGTATGGGAGGGAGATTGTGTACTTACTTGTAAGTAGGTTTATTCCAAGCATGTAGGTTATCTCTGGGATGATAGACTATCCATTGAAGGAAATACCTAACTTGTGTACTTACTAGTTAAGTAGGTTTGTTCCAAGTAGATTAATATGGTGATAGGTTATCTCTGGGATGATGGACTATCCATTCAAGGAAATACCTATGCGTAGCTTAAGATAGCCTTAAGTCAAATCAACCCTAATTAGTGTATGTGATAGATGACTTCATTTGAAGTATTGAATGAGAAAAATTTGGCCAAATTAGTGTGAATGTCCGAGACTCCACTCTAGATTGTGTGACTACCGAGACTACACTGTCAGTTCATCGTGATCCAGTATTACATGCTAGTTCGAGATTGTGGGATTACAAGGTTCTAGTTATGTAGGACACAACACTATGCTCAGTTGGTTATCGTTATCAGTTACTCTACCAATCTCTTTGTCAAAGGGAAGGGCCATCTATCAAATGATAGATGTGTGGGGGACCACATTATGAGTTTGTGGATGGCAGAAAAGTGCTTGAGTGATGCTTCTCCTCCACAACAGGTGATAGAAGAACCAAGATTTGAAAGGAAGGATCATGGACCATCTTACAACTATTTGTTCTAAATCTCATTGAGCTATGTATGTAAATGTATTCTTTCTTGTATTGATGAAATTTATAGAGTTGTTGAAAAGAAATGGAATTCATGTTGTATGCATCTTGTTTGAAATTTATCAATAAAGAAAAGAATTTTTTTTATTGCAATGGCTTGTTACTTAGTTAATTTACTCGAAAGGTGAAAAATTAGAAATTTTTACTTCATTTAAGGGTTGGTATGTTATAATAAAAAAATGTAGATCAAATAGAACCATACAAAGTATCACTTGAGTTATTTCCCCCCATGGGACCTTTGTATTTAGCATCATTCTATATAAAGTAAGTAAATAATAGATATTATTTTTTCTCTATGAACAAAAATTTCATGCAATGAACATTTGAAGTTGGAGAACTCATCTTTTCTTGCTCTTAAGATATCATTTTCAAACTTTACCTCACTTGGATTCTTATTATCTACCATGGTAATCATATTGCTATGGATTTTTTAATTTATGTGCACTTGGATGTAGAATTGGTCTTACTCTTCATGATGTGTGTTATATGATATGCTAGATATAGATGCCTTGTCATTATCCTTGGAAGAATCCTCTTTATCATGACAAGGCATGAAATATAATCATGCATAATCATTAATTTCCTAATCTTGTACTACCTTTTTCTCAAAAATATCTTCAATTTTTCTTTTGAGTGGCATGCATATACTCACAATATGTCCATGTATTTGATGGTAGGGACAAAATTAATAAAAAAATTGTCTCAATAGATCAACAAGCTTGATAGGAGGTAATTTGGTATGATGTGCATGCAAAATTTATTTCAAAATATGATGTGGAAAATTCACCAATATAACGTACTTACTTTGATATTGTCCTTATGGTGGATTGATTTTCTCATGCTCAATAATATTAAAAAAGTGTATAAGCCATGATTGTATTGTTACTCATATTGAATAGGAGGATAACTAAATAGAAATGTGTGATAATATTTTGATGTTGGAAGTTTAGGATGATACTACAAACACTCATAAGGACTATGAGTGAAATGTTCTATGAAAGAATAATAATGTGTAATATGTCCACACTCAAATTCGATACATTCATCATAGTAGATATGATTTTAGGAGAAGAGAGTGTAAAATGGACAAATATAATAATCTTTTGGACCTTTTGTATTTAAAATATACTACATGAATATCATCTAGAAATGGGGGACAAATGATTTTTCCCCCAATTATGAGGATAATTCACATTCACAAGATACATTATTAAAGTGCAATGCAAGATATCATATGTATAAATTAAGTATTAGAGGTTGAAATAAAGTTTAAAAGAATAGATTAATCTCTTTGTTCAATTTGTAAGTTTATGATGATGCATCTAAGAGTGCCTTGAATTATATTGTTAGAAAACTTAAGAGACATCCCTAAATGTGCATATATTTTTTATGAAAATAATTAGTAATTAGATATGAACCACTGTGCAAATATTATAGTGTGAACTAAATCCATTATAGAGATGTCCATGGTACCTATTATTATGAATTAATTTAGGAGAAAATTTAATAACTAATGAGTGTTGTGGTTCCCAAAATTGTTGATCCAAAATCCTAGAGCTCTTCTCACCCTTAAGGCTAGGGATTTTCCTCAAAAAGGTAAAATGGAAGCTCATCAATAGATTGAGGAGGGTTAAAGGAAAATTTATGAGAGTGAGGAACTCTCATGTACTTTGGGCTCAAATAAATTGACGAGGGTGTTCCTAGATGTGACCTTGAATAGATGTTTTACTACAACTAAAAATAAAAAAATTGCAGTGATACCTAATGTAAGTTTTGATCCCAAAGGTTGTCATTGAACCAAAATTACCCATTACGATGACCTCTTATATAGCTAATGAGAACATAATTGTACATAACATAAGATGAGGATACAAGGACATGATTCAATAAAATTGATAAATTGATAAGGCTCGCAGATTATGTTTCCCTAGTTAAACTTGTTGAGTCGTGAACTACACAAGAATTTTATCCTAATCCTAAACTATCAATGAATGATTTGGTTAATTTTTAAAGTATGGTTGGTCAAATATTTCCAAGACTAGTGCTCATCCACTGGGGAAAAAATTCATAGCCTATGAAAAAAAAAAAAAGTTTGAAACCAAAAGGAATAATGAACAATGCATTTAGATACACCAATTTTTTTGATATTAACAACATAACATGCTTAATAATTCATCATAGAACTACACACATCCATGTATAACATGGAATAAATCATTACAATTTTTGAAATGCATTAGGATTCAATCACATTCATCAAATCCAATATTATACTTGTGCTAGTACATGTGGCAAGGAAGAAAACCTACCCACAACTAAGAAAATAGTTTGGAAATACATAAACTATCATGGAGAAATTTTATTACAAACATCACTTACAATATTGACACTCCTTATAATTTCATAGTCATGTAGCTCCTCAAATAGAATAGATTGGCATCATTAGAAACTCTAAACAAAGATCTTGCACATGTAGGTGCTTGGAAATAACCAATGACCAACCATTTGAATGAAGAATGAATAGGTATTCATAGTAATGAGAATTTTGTTCCCTTACTTCCCACAAGAATCAAATTTAGACTTGGATGTTTAAAATAACCTATTGCATTAATGGCATTATGTGCAAGGTATTTTCATCCACCCTTGAAAAATGCATTTAGAGTCACAATTTAGGTAGGAAAACATCTTTTAAATGTTGTAGGACTCCAATTTGGCAGTAATGGAGTGAATAAAAGTTGGTGCAAGTGAAAGTAATTATTTGATGTGTGATGAGCCCTTTGTTAGGTTTTTGGGTCTAGGTGGGACCTTGGAATGAGTTCTATAATTGAAGGGGAATTTCGCAAATCTAGCAAAAAAACCACATGTTTGACTAGGAGGAGTCAAGATTTTAGAGGAATGAGAAGGATTGGGGGTAGGTATAGAGGATGAATATGGACCAAGACCAAAATGGATCAAGTACTAGGAAAAGGGATGAAGTAAGGAGCAGGTCCTCAAAGTGAAGTGGGACATAGGAGGAAGGGTTGGGAACTGGGGTTGGGAAAGGACCTAGAATTGGGACTAGAGGGATGGGAAATAGGAAGAGTGGGGGAAAGTTCATGGAATGAATCGAGATTGGGAGCCAAAGGAGCATGGGTGGGGGGATTTTCCTAGAATAGGGACCAAGGGAGTACACAGGGGGCAACCACAAGGACTAGGGTATAAGGAGGACTTTGCATTGGGGACACCGTGCCAAAGTTTGAGGTCCTCCCAAAGGTCAAAGCTTTGGGGAAAAAAGGAAACTATAAAGAAGGCAGGGGATGGAGCATTAGATGAACTTAACACCAAGGGATCAGATTCCAAGGTCCAATGTCCATCCAAAGACCCAAGGATTTATGAAGAAGGGATAAGGAGAGTGAGGAAATGAAAAAAGGGTGGTGGTCAAGGTTCTGGAAGGACTTGGAATCTCAAGACTTGGTCATTAGATTCCAAGTTTTCCCACAAGCCCACAACCCAAGGAAGGACAATTAAAGACTAGAAACACACAAACACACCCAAGACCTACATTGAGCAATTGACAACCATGAAAGGGGGACTCAAATGGGATTTCTCTAATTAGGTATTGATGGTGGGTAATTAGGGAAAGAGAAATATAGAGTAAGGGGCATTCAAATTTTGGCACTATGGGATTGAGTCCTAACAAGTGGAATGAAAGGAATAGTTTAATTAGATTTATTTTCAATGTTCCCCAAAAAAATGTCAAATATGGGGAAGGTTTATGATTCATAATTTCCAAAATAACTAGTTAGAAACTATGAAACTAAACAACTAGTCTATTGTCATACTTGGATTTTCAAATCATAGTGAAAATTGGGAGGAATTAAAGATTTAGTACCAAATAAATGAAGCGTTTAAATAAAAATGCATTATAAACACAAGGATTTATCCTAAAAAACTTGATGAATGGTGAGAAGCCTAGCTAGTGGAGGCATTTTTTCTTCAATTGAAGTTTATTTCTCAAAAATACAAGTACAAAAGTGTATTACAACCTCTATCAAGCCCATTTCATTACTTTAGTTTTTTCTTCTACTTACTTAAATATACAACTATTCAATTCTCCTCCTTTTCTTTGGGCTATCTTGCTTCTTAGAAATTGATAGAAGATACTAGATGTGTGTCCAATGCCATGTACATAAAATTTGAAGAGATGTGGAAATATTTTTGTTTGAAATTCCTATTTTCTTTCAACTTAGATGAAACTCCCTATTTATAATAGTAAGAGATTATGAAACGAGCACTATATATAATAAATACTTTCATAAAATTGAGTTATGAGGGTGGTTTATTTTCCTAAGACTTGTTAAAGTGTTCTCCTTTGAGGATGAGATCTTGTCTTAGATCCAATGCAAAGCACACCTCCCTTCTTAGAGAGATTTTGGTCCCAAAAAAAATATACCAACAAAATCAGAATAAATTATCCCTCCATCTTCAAAACCTCTATACCAATTGATTCAAATTGAACCCCTTCACATGACCTTGGTGAAAGACAATTTATGCTTTTCACTCAAGTTCCTTGATGTAGAAGGTAGTGGTGCTCTTAGTGCATATAGGAATTTTATGCTTGATAAGAAGAAATTCCCTTCACATAGTCAAAATGATGCTCAAAACAAGTAGTGTTATGAGGTAGAAGGTGGTGATTCTCTAACCTAATCTTTCATTGAAACCAAACTCCTCACATCTTCCAAATGATTCTCAACTTGCAGTGTTATGAGGTATAAAGGGGTGGTGTTCTACATGTGTAAAACCTAATTTTATGTCCTTTCCATGAACAAAACTAGAATGGCCACTTCGTGAACCCCCTTATGTTGCATACTACGTGCCACAATGATTCCAAGCAAGGTGAAGTAGTATTTGAAGGAGACTGTGGGGAATAAATTTCCGCACTTAATGAGTCCCTAAGATTTTAGAGACCAAAAATATCCTTATTAGGGAGTTGTGATCCATAAGATGGGTCATTATTCTATGATTGGTTAATGGGGTGTATATAAATCTAGTCAAAGAGTTATTTAATGACCTACCTTCATAAGAAGAATAATGTTTGTCATCTTCAATAGTTAGAAATATTGTGTTCATGTAAGTCATAGGAGGCCTTGGGATGATCCAAAACATCTCAAGGATCAATGAAAAATGATAGTTATGCATGAATTTAAATAATCATTTTTGTAATATGACTAATTTTTTTGTTTTCACGAATGTTGAATTGATCTCAAGCACAATGATTGCTAAATTGTCTCCTTAAAAAATAGTTAAAATATTACTATTGTGGATTTTTTGAAATAACCTCCTAATGTAAGAAAAGAATTCATCACCAAGTGTACAAAGCATAGAATATAAAGAGATTAAAAGGTTGATTTCACCTCCCAAGAGTGGGAAAATGTGTTTTGGAACCTATAGACACATCAAATAGATATAAAACAATGATCTACACCTTATTTAAGGGTTAGCTCACATGTTTTTTTATGTGTTCAAATTGTTGGTTTCGTAGATTATGGAATAGGGTTTTGTGGTTGTAGAAATCATTTCAGAGTTTAAAAATCAGTTGTAATGTTGGAATCATGTTAATTTACTCCAATGTATGATTATATTTTAGTGTATTCAAGATAAAATTGTTCCCTCTCGCTATAGTTTTCCTACTTTTAGATTTCTTCAGGGTAACATGTATTGTCTCAATAATTGTAATGTTTTCTCTTTGATTTTCTCAATATGTTACATATGTTTTCTTGTGTTTCTATTATTAGAATTGAAGTAGGAACATTGATAAAAAAAAGATGCATTAACATGCATTTTTTTAGATTTTTATGAAGATCTACAAGAAATAAGTTGTTGTTAACAAACTATTAGGTAATATCTCTCTCAATTTATGGATCAAGTGCATTTATCCCTTGGGAAAAACTATTCACTCAATCTTATCCTCCCAATTCAAACCCTTTTATTATTTCTCAAGTTAACCCTTTCAAATAATTTGATTGAACATTACAAGTTAGGTTGCACTCCAAATGATTTGAATTGGGTAGTAAAGACTATGTATTTAAGGACATGTCATAGGTCACTAGTAATAATCAATATACTAAGGGATTAATCAATCAAATATCATTCATAAAGACAAGGTATCACATTAACACCCACATAAAAAAATACTATAAGGGTTGTGTAGAAGTTGAGAAACCCAACTTCACAAGCCCCAAGAATCACCTGCATGCAATAACCTATCACATCCAAAAGATATTCACAACCAAAGAAGATGTTTTGCAAGCCTCAAGCTATAAAAATGAATTAAGAGAATCAAATAATTACAATGAGATCAATCCTTATGAAGGAGATCAAGAAACCCTAAAGAGAAACCTAAAAGGGAAACCCTAGTGTGCACACTTAATAATTAATAAATAATTAATCATTAATGTGCCTAAGGTTAGCTTAAGTAACTAAAGTGATAAGTGACTTAATTAATTAAGTGAAATAACTTATTACTCTAACACCCCCCCTTAAGATGAACGTAGGGAGAAGCTAAAACACTAAAGATGCATGAAAGAAAAGATGGGTCCCGACAACAAAGGCCTTATTAGGTACCCATGTACAAATGCAATACAAACTAAACCAAACGGGGTAAAGGAGAAAACCCAGTGGGAAAAAAACTCCTCCCCAAAATAGGATGCAAAGAAAAGAATGTAATGCACTAATAGAAGAAGGATAGAAGGTGGATTACATGATACCCCCCATAGACAACTTCTATCATATAAGTACATATACAATGGTCTCCATAGGAGACATAGAAAGAGACAAGAAGGCCCCCTCACAATGAACAAACTCATGTCGCAATGGTAGATGTCTGATGTAGAATCCAAAAGGAGATCCTGAAGTGGCATATAATATTTCTCCCCTTGGGAAGAAACGGATCCAAAGGACGATGTCAAAGAAACCCTGTGAAGAGTGATGAACCAATCTGTCTCAAGATGTGTGCCATGATAGGATGTTGAAGAATCACTCTATCTGAACTAAAACAAATGATGCCAAATCCAAACTGATGTGAAGAATCCTGAAATGCAACCTCTGAATGCGTGGATAATGGTGGGCATACAGTGATAACCTAATTTTCAAGGTAGAGGAGATGTATGTCCTCAAAATAATCCTCAAGATCTGCAGTGTGAGACTCAACAAACAAGAATGTGTCTGCAAGATAAGAATCCCATGATGTAGCAGATAATGAGTGACCAAGATGGTCATAATGTTGAATTGAATCCATAGGGGCCAATGTGGCGATACCGATGTCATTAGGAACAATGAATGATAAATGAGTAATCTCAGTCTGAAGAGTAGGAACTATGAGACAAGCCTCTGATCCATCAGAACATGCAAGGGTGTCTAAATACTCAAGCTCCTCTAAAGTATCATGATCAAAAGGCATATTCTCTCTCCAAGAAATGGGTAAGAGATAATCTGAAGCAAGATCCTCTGGGACTGGAGAGAGATTTGGGTCTCCATAGATCTCCTAAAGATGTGTCCAAAGTGGGTGGGGACACAAAATATCCGATATAGCCCACACAATGTCATTATCAACACTAGACAATATAAGTCCTACTACGTGATCTCTAATGATATCCCAAGCTAATTTTCCCTCTGAAGTGCTTGGTTCGGGTATGAGATCATATAAATAAGGAAAAATATTAAGCCACCTACAATGTGTAAGTATACCCTTTGCCCATGACTCGTAATTACCCCGTTCTAAAATTATAACTGAAGGGTGAGTAGAAAAACCCATAATAACTCTTCAAATTAAAAAATTTGAGAAATCTGACCTTACTGTATGTAGATCAAATGACACAAATAGGAGGTTCCCAAGTGCCAAAACTTCCAATTAATTAAGCAAATTGTGAAAACATAAAAATGTAAATAAAATATATCTGGGGAAAAACCTGGGAAAATAAGTTTGATCATTATGCATATTACTAAACTAGCTTTCTCACGCCTATTCGTTTGCCCAAAACGGAGCCCAGATGCAAAAATTGTAGCAGTTGTCAAAACCAACTTCAGACTCCAAGATCACCTGCATGCAAATGGATACCTGTCACAAGGAAGAGAATGGATGGAGAAAACAAACAAGGGTTTGAAGCTCTGAAAAATAGAGAAATTATCTTATTAGAACCAAAAGGAATTATAAAATATACAATGGATCAATCCTTATAAAAGGAGATCATGCAAACCCTAAAAGAAACCCTAATAGGAAAAACCTAAAAGAAGTCCTAATAGGAAAACATTTAATAATTAATATAATTATTAAATGTCACTTTATGCAAACTAAAGTGAAATCTTAAGAAGGGAATAAATGTAACTTAATCAACATAATTAAGTTAAAAACCTTTACTCTAACACCCCCCCTTAAGATGAGCAAGAGTGCAGCTACAAACATGTGCAAAAAATCAAAGGTAACTACAATGCAAGAAGGAAAACATGGGTCTCGGCATCTAGGCCAGATCAGGTACCCAAATACAACCAAATCTCTGTAAAGTGGAGAAAATAGAGAAAACCTCATGGGAAAAACTCTACTCCAAAAAGAGATGCATAAAGCCATGAAGAACATCACTGAAGCAAAAGAAGTTGCAAGCAACTGTCAAAAGATGATTGTTATGGTGTCGAAGAACCTCTGCTAAAGATAGGATGATCAGGATCAAGAAGACAACAATCTGCATGAGTGCCCCAAACGATACTACTCGAATCAGATGGCAAACACATGGAACGAAGATACAGAATCTGCATGAGTGCCCCAAATGACACTACTTGAATCAGATGCCAAACAAAGGCAAACACCTGGAACGAAGATACAAATGGCACAAGTACCAATAGTCTGAAAAACACTGATCAACTGAGAATGGAAGATTATTTCCAAGGTGAAACCAAGGAAGCATTAACACGAACAGTATAATAACCCCCCCATAATGCTAAATTGGGAGAGCCTGACAGATCCACTAAAATGGTGTGTAACACCCTGTAGTGCATGAAGGAGAAGATACAACATTTGAAAGTGCACAAGAAAGCACCTGCAACTGAAAAAGTGGTGTGCAAAACAAAGCACACATGCATGAGGTTGGAATCATATGGATCCATTGTCGTCGTGGGGGGACACTCACCAGACAAAGGTGTGATGGCAAACAAAGTCAAACTACACAACCCCCCATGGCACTTTATAATACAGTGCGAGTACAAAATATGGCACAAGATTATATGCAAAATCCTCGAAGTACAGTAGTGTGGCACTTTATCTCAGTGCGTTTACATAAAATATATTGCTTACAAATGATGCTCAAAATTCCCACAGAGGACAAAAAATTGGAAATACATGAAGAACAACCAAAAATGAAGCATCCCATGCAAACAAAAATCTCCCAAGAATGAATATGTCTAGGTAATTCACCAAAGTGTGAAAACACAAAAAATTGAATAAAATATATCTAGAGTGAAATATGGAAAAATTGCATGAATGGAATTGAAGAGCTCTGAAATATGGCTCCAACGTCGCTGAGATCGCAAAAAACGGAGAAACAAATCAAAAGTTATGAGCTCGGAACTGAAAGCATCTCCTTTGACTTCAACTGGTTGTAGAATGCACCAATAGAAAAATGAAGCAATGAAACCCACACCACTAGAAATTTGACAGAACCAGCTTTCCGATGATATCTCGTTTGCCAAAAAACAATATCGTATGCCCAAGTTACGGCCTCTGGAAAAAAACAGCTCCAAAGGGGAAAAAAGTCAGTGCTGCATTAAATTTGATGGTCATATGGCCGTCGCAGCAAAAATACGGGCTTAAATTTGATGGCCAAACGACCATCACCGCAATTTTGCAATTTGGCTTGTTATAGAAAAAATTGTTTTTTTAATATTAAAAAAAACAATAAATTTTTTTGTAAAAGTTAATTTTTATTTTTTTAAAAAATAAGGGCAGGCGCCCGCATGGGGGCTGCTGCCAATGGCCAGTGTACCGTCGTTGGCAGTACTGTTGAACCATCGGTCGGCGGTAAAGCCGCCGACGGCTGGCAGTACGTCGGTCGACGTACCTAAGGGCCCGCAGGCCTGTGTACACAGGTACCTGTGGGTACCCTCGTACAAGGCCCGAGCAAGCCTTTAAAAGGCTCCTTTTTTATTTTGATTTTTAAAAAAAAAAAAATCAAAAATATTTACAAAGATTTTTTTTGTAAAGAAAATTGACTAAAAAAATTGAATTTTTTTTTACCAGGCAGACGGACGGTCATACGGATAAAAAAATTTGCCCATAAAATCAACTTTGTTCAAAATGGACGAATGAACAGTCGATTTAGGAGTTTTGGACTGTTGCGGATGCAATGGTGAGGTTCATTTGGACTCAAAATGCTTTGAAATTGCAAGTGAATCCCTGGATCAAAAAATGCAAACCCTAAAATAAACTTTAATAGGAAAAACCTAAAAGAAGCCCTAATAGGAAAACATTTAATAATTAATATAATTATTAAATGTCACTTTATGCAAACTAAAGTGAAATCTTAAGAAGGGAATAAAGGTAACTTAATCAACATAATTAAGTTAAAAACCTTTACTCTAACAAAAGTTACGCCCCCTAGAGTGCAAAAACCATCTTCTGGTTTTGACAAGCGAAAAAGGCATCAAAACAGAAAAATCAGAAAAAAAAACAAAAACAAAAACAAAAACAAAAACAAAACAAAAACAAAAACAAGAAAAAAAACAAAACACTGGTACCACAACGTTGTGCTCGGAACCAGCTTTTCGACGATATCTCTTTTTTGAAAAATGGAGATCATATGCAAAAAAAAAGCCCGATTTTGTGAAAAAAACTCCAAATTGCCCAAGAAGCCCTTCAGGAGCCCTTAGGGGCTAAAAAAAATTTGGCCCCTGCTTGCATGCAGGACTAGGGAGCAGGCGTTTGGGGGTTGGGGCGGAGCCCCTAGTCAACCACATGTCCGAGTAGCGAGGCTAGGCGCGAGCGACAGGTCCTCCACATGACCGACTGCTAAGCCCTCAGGGGTTGGATGGTGAGTCGGTGGCCCAAAGGTGGCACCGCTCGTCCGAGCGGCTGGCGGCTGGCGGAAGGGCGACGCATTTCTTTTAAATTGGAGGCGCCATCGGGATTTTAAAAAAAATGCATTTTATTTTTTGTGCCTCGGGAAGCGTGTTGGGGAGGTCGGACGGCTCTGGCAAATTTTTTTTCCTCATAAACCAACTTCTCCAAAATTGATGATTCAACAGGAGTTTCTAGGGTTTTTGGGTGCTCTTAACGCAATGACGATGTCCGTTTGGCCCAAAAATGCACAAAAAATTGGTTACCCCTAGATCTTGCAAAAAAAATGCTTGGTTGAAACCCTTGCACTTGAAAAACACAGTAAGGAAAAAATCCTTCAAAAGAACGAACAAGAAGTTGTAGATCTGAAACTCTGATACCATGTAGAAGTTGAGAAACCCAACTTCACAAGCCCCAAGAATCACTTGCATGCAATAACCTATCACGTGCAAAAGATAGTCAGAACCAAAAAAGATGTTATGCAAGCCTCAAGTTGTAAAAATGCATTAAGAGAATCAAATAATTACAATGAGATCAATCCTTATGAAGGAGATCAATAAACCCTAAAGATAAACCTAAAAGGGAAACCCTAGTGTGCACACTTAATAATTAATAAATAATTAATTATTAATTTGCCTAAGTTTAGCTTAAGTAACTAAAGTGATAAGTGACTTAATTAATTAACCAATATGATTAAATTAATTATATCTTAATGCAAGGCCAAGAACATATTTATGTTGATATCACCTCCATATCATGGTATTTAAAGACATTCAATGTGCACTTAATTTCATATGGTGGATTGTTAGAGCACACTTCAATTTTAAAGGACAATAAAGGAATCAAATCTGCATTATCAACATATAGACCACCCACATGTTTGTGAATGTTGTCTCCAATGCTTCTCATTGCCATTTGTTTGACCTAGGAGAAGAACCCATTCATCTATCAAGTTAGCAAGTTCCTCAATAGTGTCTCTAGACACTAACTTGACAAATTTAGACATCTAAAAGGAAAAAGCAAGCAACTTTTCAAGGGCATATTTTCTCATATTGTTCCCACATGGCAAATTAGGTTCAGGATAGTTGGGATCAACTTTGCAAGGCTTGGGATCAATCTACAAGGTTTTATGTGATAGTTCAAACTCTGCAACATTCATCCGACTGAGGCAGCTAATTTCTACTCTGATGTCTGCTGGAAACTCCAACTCATAAGCCACCTCTCCAACTCGCATGATGATCCTGAAAGGCCCATAATATCGTGGCTTAAGCTTCTCTACGCCACTCCTCTTAAGAGTGGACTGGCGATAAGGCTGCAACATCAAGTACTAAAACTTTATCAAAATTAGTAATATGAAGTATTTTTGTTGTTTTTCAAAATTTATCACCCTTGGACTAAAACTTTGAGGCACTTACACAATGAATCTTAAAAAAAGTTAGTAATATGAAATTTAGAATTTTAAATCTAGTTTCCAAATATGTAATTTATTCAAATACCTAGATGATAGAAATTGAATTTTGATAGGGATGTATAAAAACCACTTTTTAAAAGTTGTATTTTTTTTACCATACCATGCATGTGTACAGACACCACTTTTTGACCCAAATAAAAATATTTTGCTAATTCCTTTTTGGGAAAGATAACTAACAACATGAAGATTGATGAGGACATTTTTTTGTAATTTTTTTTTGAATACTTTTTTTTATTGAATTTTATTGGCCTTAATTGTTGTTTTTAAAAATCAACGTGTACGGACAACATAATTGGACCTAAACTAAAAAAAAAATTGAATTTTTTTTTTATTGTGTAGATAATTGTCTAAAGATTGATGCCGTATAAAAAAAATTACAAGAAAATTAACCCAAAAAAAGTTATTAAAAAATTTTAAAAGTCTGATATTTCAAGTTTATGGACTAGTTTGCTTAGAAATTAATTAAAAATAAAAAATCTAATCCAATCTTAAAAAATAAAATATTTGAAAACTAGACATCATGTTCTCTAATGGGTTTTAATTTTATAGATTGATTCAGAAAAAAAAGTCCATCAGCCATATTGCCAAAGTTGGACATTTTTCTTGAACTTGCCTTAGTTTTTTAGTTGCAGGTCAAAGGCTAAGGGTCGGGTTGCCAAGTCTTTCCCAAGCCTAAAATCAAGGCAACATGTGGGTTGGGGATTCAAAATTTTAAAAACGTGTACGCGTTTTTAAAAACACGTACGCATTACAAAACGCATATGCGTTCTTTTAAAAAATTAAATATTTTTAAAAAAAGCATGTGTTTTGGAACCCAAAACGTGTACGCATTTTAAAACGCGTACACGTTTCTAAAAGATATTTATTTTTTTATATAAATGACTTGTACGTGTTATATAAGGTGTACGCGTTTTTTAGTGCATACACATTTTTTTAGGCTCGGGTACCCGGAGCATAACACATACACATTTTTTTAATAACGTGTATGTGTTTTCTACGAGATTTTTTTTGGCCGAAACTTCCCCTCTTCGTGGACCCAACGTCTTGCTTTTACCCACAATATTGATCTATCATCTAAGAGTGACCCCACAATAGCATGTCTTACTTGTGGGACAAGACACAAAAATGAGTTTTTGAAGGAAAAAATTACTAAACATCTTCGAATGAAGGCCCTTCATTTAAAGGTAAAATGTTTACCATGTGTTAATAACCTTCAAATAAAATTTGTTATTTACTTTTAAATGTTACATATTGAAAATAACTATAAGAAGAGATCATTCAAAGGACTTTATGATGCCCTCCTTCTACTCACATGGTTTTTGGAAGAATTTATTGTTTTGAAGCAAGGGTTGGATCATCAAACATATTCACCATATCATAAGAGTTTGTGGGATCATAACCCTTAGAATAATATTTTTGAAAAAGTATAATTTGTACTATAATTTATTTAAATTTTTTTTCTAGTGAACATAGTTTTATTACCAAACATAAAAGAATATGTTCAACACAAAAAATAAAGAAAAGTAGAAAATATATATTAAAAATACATCGAAAATTTGTATTGATGTTGAAAGGAAGTAGAGTTGCAAAATGTGCTCCTTGCACTAATCTATGAGAGGAGGTATGTGCAAAAATTAAATTGATCATATAGTTACGAGGAAATAAATAAAAAAATCAATATATTAAATAACATAATAATTACAAAGGGAAAACTCTTTTTGGAGAAAAAAACCACACAACTGAATGTATTATTAAGTAATCAAATGGTTATAATACACTTGTAGAGTCTAATCCTTTATAGGAGTATCTCTAAGAAGAGATCTAAAGTAATTCTAATAGCAAAATAATACCTACAAAACTCACTATGAAACCTCTATCTCAAGAACCCAATAAATAAGCAATACACTAAACCATTAAATTATAATTAGAAATGAGATAAAACCACCCAAAATGTGGCACCTAAATCTTTAGTCAAAATCCAACACTTAAATCCAAAAATGAGTCATAGTGTAAAAACAACATATTCTTTACAACTATCATAAGCATGTCATAATTCACTCACCGTTAAGTGCTCCATTTTTTTTTCCATTATGTCCATTAAAATATTCCTTATGATGTATCATAACATGTGTTGTAAGTTGGTCAACACGTGTAACTCCCTCTTACAACTCTCTTATGTGTCATAGATGCTCTTACATTTTTGATGTGTGAAGTCCAACTTTTGGAGGCCATAACTTTTGATCTAAAAGGTTGATTAAGTCTTTTTTTAAATTTATTGTCTCAAAGAGATCTATGTCACCATAAGTAGCTCATTTAAACATTTTTTTGAGGCCAAGATCAAC
This sequence comes from Sequoiadendron giganteum, assembly GCA_007115665.2. Lineage (NCBI taxonomy): Eukaryota > Viridiplantae > Streptophyta > Pinopsida > Cupressales > Cupressaceae > Sequoiadendron > Sequoiadendron giganteum. The sequence goes on along the minus strand of CM021102.1, from coordinate 187,403,911 downwards.
CTCTAGAGCCTTGAAATTTATATTTTGTGTTTAATATATATATATATATAAGACTAGGATGTAAGGTTGAGACATCTTTCTTAACATATATCCTTGTTTCAATTTTTTGGATATATACAAAAAATAATGTATTCTGAAATTATTATAGGATGTATGGTTGAGACATCTTTCCTAACATATATCCTTGTTTCGATTTTTTGGATATATAAAAAATAATGCATTATGAAATTATTATTCTAAATGATAATTAATCTAAAATAAGAATTAACAAAAAATAAAATATGCAACAAAAAATTATGAAAATATATGCATGCACTAGGTATCAGTGTTAGTTACCTATCTATGTTTAAGAAATTATGATTTTTTATTATTTCTAAGAAGTATAAATTAAGGAATCATATCACTCATTAAAAATACAATAAAGTATTAAAAACTAGTTATTACAAAATGTTTAGAAAATGATAAATTATTTTTAATTTTTAAAAAATATATATTTAGAATCTAAAAAATCACAAGTTCAATCATATTCAAATTTTTAATAGTTTATTTGCTATAAGTGATAAAAAAAAATTGGTTAAAAATATTGATTTCAAGATCCCACTTAGGTCAAAAGTGGAACATTATTTTTTGGGATCACCTCTAAGCATTTCACATTGATGTTCAACTTGTATTCAACTTTGTTCACTAGCAACAAGGATTGATGAGTCACTAAGGAATTTCCATACTTTCCTTCTACACACTAGTGTAGTCCCCTCAAGGTGATTCCCAAAACTAACCATCTTTAGATACACAAGCACACATATATTAAAAAACAAGAGAGAAAAGGACATAACCATTATGAGAGGACAAGATTGTGGGCATGACCCAATCCACAAACAAAACAAACATTCTAGGCAATTTGTAACAATGTATGTTGTGTTGATCTAATTTCAAAAAATAAATTTCAATCGTCAATCATAGTCTATATGAAAAAATCAACTATCGACTACACAAAAACAATCAACAAAACTAAACACATCATAATCCTCTCTTTATCATTGATACTTGTCAATCTTAACTTTAAATTTAAGTAAGATACTTTACTATTTATTATTTAATATGTGTTCATTAGACCGTGATATTTGACTTTAATGAATATATAACTTGATAAGTCAAAGTACGTGTGTTTGAACTTTATACATGATGACACATAAATATACAAATTTTATCATCATTAAAATTAAATTAAATGATTTTAATTACATCCATAAACCAAACAATATGTGGAACCACCACAATTGCTTTAAAACAATCGCTAAAAATATAGGATATTGTTAAAAAAGTAAATCTATTAGCAAACAATCACTAAATTTATAGGATATTGTTAAAAAGTAAATCCATTAGCAATATCCGTGAGCTTTTAACTTATTATGCTTACTAAAGTGGACTTTAGGGCTAAACATAGAATACAACTATGTTTACAAAAGTATGTGATGGATAATAAGTGTACGAAATAGGAAAGTGTGAGGTGTCCATTTTATTATATATATCCACGTTGTGACCATCCAACAAACGTGTGGCCGGAAATGATAATAAATTATAATTTGCTTTAATAATTAATAAAAATAATTATGTCGTTTAATTAGGTATAAAGTTTGTGGGAGTCGAGAGATTTATATATTTCGGGAAAGACAAATTCCTTTCAAAAATTAATTAAATAAAAGGAGGTGGTTTTTTTTTAATATGTTAATTATATAGTTTTTGAGTTAATTTTAATTTTGGGGAATTTTTTTATGATTGTGTTTGAGGTGAAATAGTATTGGAATAGATGACTTCATAAAAAGTTTTGACTCTTAAATTATTCATACTCATGAAAAATGAGTTCATATAAATCATTACTTATGAATAAGAAAATAAAATAAAATAAACTCAAAAACTATGCAACTAAATTCTAATCAATCAAACGACTGTCAAAAAATTTCAACATATTAAATTGACAAATAAATAAATTAACCACACATCCATCCACAACAAACTCTAAATTTAAGTTGGATTCTAATATCTTTAACTAAACTACCTTGATATAAAACACTATTCTTAACATCTAACATCGAATATAGCCTCTCAGGATTTATACCTTATTAGAAAGTATTATGATATAATTTTCATATGAAATTCCTGCCACTTGTAATTTTAAGACTCTTGTTAGGCTTTAAATTTGAAGGTAGCTTATGAACATCAATCAAGTTTCAAGCAACCTTTGCTTTTCACAATTGCCCTTCGCACATGTACACACTATAAGGTTGATGGTTATACTTCATAACTACAAGTTCAAGAAGACATAGAATTTCAAGAAGACATATAATTTTTTTTTAAATAAAATATTTTATAGTTAAGAATAAAAAAAGTGTAATATTGACAAAAAATTAAGCACTTGGTTAATAGATCGAATTAAAAAGGACAAAGCCCTCAATGAACAAGAAGAAAATACTCTCCTACCCGTCTCGTGCAACCATCAATTTTAAGCCATGACTCTCACCGCGTGTGCTCTTTACACCTCTAATAACTATTTATAGCCCTCACACCCATCATACTTGGGTAGAGGACCTAGTAGATGAACTTATTCCAATAGTTGTTCTAGTATTACATAGTACTAGACATTTTCTTAGCTTAAAACCATTACTTGTAAAGTCAAGCACTAGTAACTCTTATTTTAATATCCGAAAAAAAAAAACAAAAGTATCCATTTTCACAAGTCACATACTAAAAATATGATGTATAAAGTGATTGCTAATATATGCCTTGATGTATATGTTTTAGTCTAACCTTATTTAGAGATATTTTTGAACAACTTAATGAAGATGACTGCATCCATGACGTCCAAATCATCGAATAATAATTTTAACTCTTAACTCACCTACAAAAATGTGTTAAAATTTTCACATAAATTCAACTTACCATTTAAAACTTAAAAAATACAATATTATAATATACTCCTCACCCTAAACTTTTTGAATTTTAAAATAATATTCATGTACTAGGTAGCTTGTCTACTTCATGACTAACAAGCTTTCCAAATGGAGGAACACAAGAACATTTTCTCTCACTACTTATTCAGATAAACAGTCAATAAAATACACGCAGGCATATCCACGCACAATACGCGGTAGACCTAGGAAACAAACTTAGAATAAAATAAACAATTTTGGGCCACAAACTTTGCACGAGATGTAGCTCGAGTTGGGCCCACATGATCAGTAGAGAGAAAATGTCGGGCCCACATGATCAGCCGGGCCCACGTGGCGGTTACACGCGTCCAAAAAACTTGTGGCTGCAAATAATTTGAGAAACACAGCCACTAAATCTATTCCACCCTGGCTCATGGGAAGCACCCTAAAAGACATCGAAATTAACGCGCACACCGGCAAAATGAAATGAAATGCATGGTTGGCCAATAAGACGACTCCAGTAGATCGGATCGCCCGCGGCGTTTCTCGTCCACCAGATTTGATTCGCATAGACACGTGGAAGCAAATAAAATGAAGCAAAATTCATACGTGGCATGCCCACTACCAGTCTCTGTATATTGTTTCCTCTACTAGTCATTTTTTCTAAGCAAACATTAAACCCCAACGCGAAATAAATTGAAGGAGGGTTTTCAGAATCTTCCAGATTTATTTTGCGGCAGGTTTCTTCGTACAGCTTGGTGGATCCGAATTCTTTTTTCGAATTTGCTGCGTCAACTCTTAGCGCTTTTGGTTTGGGATTTAGAGAGCTCTGTGAAAAGTTTTGATTACGAGGTTGCTGCAATGGAGATTGAGGGTTTCGTTGTCTATTAATCTGTTCTGAGACGGCTTTCTGTTTGCGCAGGGATTTTTGTTGGCGCTGTGACTCGAAACAGCTAGCCTTTGATAATCATGTCAGGTTGGAGCATAGATGAGGTAGATAATTTCTGTGTACAAACTTTTTTCTTAGTTGTAAGATTAGTTGGTCTGTTTTCTTTTTGCTGCAAGACATTGACCAAGACTCGAACTTAGGACCTCCCATCATCATTGTTGGTAGGTGGATTCGCCATGCCTGCTTTGATTTGGAGCTTGGTCATGAGATCGAAACCCAGGGAACACACAACTTTGAACGATATATCAGATGTACAAAATTTGAACAGTATATAAGGTAAAGTAATATGAATATGTGAACTTGCTGCCATAAAGTGGTCTCATAGACCAATTTAGCAGCTGGCTATGACATAAAAAATAACCCTTTACCTTTGTATGACAGAGATTTGCCCACCGGGTCATAAACGGTTGGGCCTTTGCAGGAGGTGTATTAAATGTACAACACGTTTAATCTTGGAAATCCTCAGTTCTTTTGAAATTTTTCACTTAAAATGGGGTTCTGTAATGAAATGAAGTTAGAAAAAAGGGTTTATCATGCAGGGATTTAGAAGAACAATAAACGCATGCAAGAAATTTTCAATTTCTAACGGACAGATCTAATACATCAAACAGAAGTAATACTGTTGGTGCGATATCTTTTACACACGTTCCTTCTTCTGCTGAATTTCCCTTCCTAAACACTTCTAAATTATTTACTTTAAAAGCTTGCACAAGGCAACGGACACATGCAGAAGGGCTACCAGCGTTTTCTCAGCTGTGAAAAACTTAATTGTAACTTGCAGTGAAATGATCCCATGAAAACAGAAGTTCTCTCTCTTCCTTACTGTTTTTCAAGATCCACACTCAAAAGTTCAAAACCGTGAGTAATATATTACTCGCAAAAACTCCACTGCATCAATGCTATGGTTTGGAAAATCAATATCCCTAAACTATTTTAGCAGGAATTCCAAAGTTCCAGGCCCCATTTGCAGCAGCAGCACAATTTTTTCTGCTAAAACTAGAGTTGCCTTTTTCAGTAGAAGTTTTTGTTTTCTTACAGTTCTTTCAGTTTTAGAGATTTAATGTGTCAACATTACTGGAAAAAGGTAGCGGTAGTTCCTTCCATTGGAACATATCTCAAGATTAAAAGCTGCCGAGTAAAAAGAAACCCATTTAAGAAAATCAAAAAACTCTCATAGAAGCAATCTTTTCAACCATGCAATACTCAAGCATATCCTTAACTATAGCCAAGTACAGCAAACAAGCTAGTTTACTAAAATAATTATAACTACTAAATTGAGTTTAGTATGCTTCTACACCAGATGAGGACCAAGTGAACAATTAAATGTTTTATTGAGTGAAACTAATAAAACTGAGTAAGATAAACCTTTCAACAAAAATTTCCAAAAATAGAAGCTTATGGGCAGGTACCAACCATCCAGAACTGGATCCCAACTGGTGAATATGGCACTGGTTTCTGAATTTTTATTGTTTGATACCTCATATGCCCAACAATTGTGGGCTGATGACTTGAAATAGTCTTTTCTGCATATAAACACACCCCACATCCATCACATGGTTTGCCTCTTGTAGACTTGGACACATAATGTTGCAGAGAAGGGCTGCCTTTTAATCCAAAGGCATGTGCCTTTTATCTTTCCAAAGAAACAGTGAAGTTACAATAACCGAGCAACGGAAATATGTTGGAAACCTTGTCCACTGAAAGCTAGAGCAGCTAATATCTAAGCCTTTGTCCCGTGAGGCAAAGATTCCATCTATGTTTCTTTAAGTTTCCAGTACTAGGAAATGGGAGGACATTGATTTTGTTTCAGCAATAAAATTGGCATTTTGATCGGTCAGGGGATGGGACACCTCAAAAAATATGCAATTTATAGTTATTTATTTGCATACTTGAGTATCTCTTAAGATTTTTTAGAGCTGCATTAAAAGAATAAACATAACATTCCCTGCATTGAACATTGATACCTCATATGTCCCTTTAGCATTTCGTGAACTCGTAGGCATCTTCACAATGCCAGTAAAAGGAGACATGTGGAACAGCTCCCTAAGGGATCAAAATATCTCGAGAATGTCATGTACAAAGTTCAAGAATCTAGGAATACCAAGGGATGTTTCCTCCCTATTTCCAAATTCCAAGTTCTTTAAAACCAAGGGGAAATTCCCAAGGCACCTAGATGGCTGGTGATGCATTCTTGTGGAACAATGAAGTACATGCAATTCCCTATGCCAAGTTATCATTAGTTGACTTCATTCTTGAGTTTGATTTTGTAGTCCATGCATGTTCTTGGACCTTCTCTATGATAGGGATTGCTTGAGTGTTGCATTTTGATATTCCATATAAGATAAAATGTGAAGATGTTTTTCCATTATGGGGTATAGAAAATATGCTGGGGCATTTTTAATGGTACTCAATCAAAAAGAGATTACTTTATATGCTAGGATGTGTACCAAAATGGACATATCTCAACATCTACTAAAAAAAAATCTTTAGAAGTGAAGGATATACATGGTAACATCAAGGGATTATGAATGGTTGCCATGAATAGGGATATCTCTCAAGAACTTGCTTAAAAAAAACTAGCATTTGTAAAATAAGCCTAGATACTAACTTTGTCGTAAACGGCCAGGTTGATGATGGACTCCAAATGATGAAAAAGAGAAGTCAAACAAAATCAACAATGCAAGAATTCCAAAATCCCTGGCTATTATCTCAAATGAGACCTCCTTTATGTCCTACATGAAAATACTGATCAAACTGAAGAAGATACTATAAATACAGAAATCTCAAGGAAGTGCAATGAATGTGACTACAAAGGAATCTTAGGGTGTTATTACCCTTGCTGGCAACTCTGGTATTCCATCTTCAGCAATAGAGGACCATGCCTGATGGATAACACAAACTCAGGTTTGAAAATATGAAAAAGAGGAGCCACTGGTTCATTTCAACCAGTTTGAAATTAAAAAAATTGTCTATACAAAGAGATCTAAGAATCCTGTGCCAGTCAGAATCAACTCAGGAAATTGAGAGGAAACTCGCATTGAATGCAGAAAAAATCCTCTCAAGAAGGTGCTAGATGTAGCTTTTAGCTTGTCATATCAGAGACCTTGGAGGATCTCTAAAGGAAAGAACTTTGAATCAATTTGTTTTTAGGGTAAATCCTCCTTTAGTTTTTATAGATTAGAAGAAAGTTTCAATAGAATAAATTCAAGAAACCTTATATCAAAGGAGAACTAATTGCAATTCCATTGGCAATAACCATTTTATGGCACTCTTGAGAGGAAAACCAAAACCCATTCAAGGAGAGCCAGATTGGCTAGCTGGGCTTTCCAAGAATTTAAAATGAAACGAGCTTTTGGAATGGTCACTTCTTGAATCATCAAGTGATGCATGAACTAGTATGGATATTCCACTACGTAGTTCATCATGATAGATCCTAGACTTCCATAATGTAATTTATTTGCATAAGTCGCTGCTCCTAATGTGAAAATATGGGAAAACAGTCCATACAACTGAATTCTAGAGTTGTGGAAAGCAATGAACAATGTAATTGAAGTATATATCTACAAGAAAAGAGCATAAATCAACACTAAGAAAAAGAAATAACAGCAATTTGACTTGGAGAAACCCAAAATGAGGAAAAACTCCAGAATATTGTGTTGATCTTCCTCTTCAAGCCATTATCTTATTAGCTATTGCAATAGTTTCTTGCCTAAACCTGGCTTTCAAAGACTTCCTTTGCCCACAACACCAATATCCTACACCATTCAAGCTCTCCAGTCGACTCCCTAGGACTTATAGACTGCCATTGCCAACAATATAGCCTTTATAACCAACTTCTCATGAACACTAAGGAAAACTCCCCTCCATACAATGACCTCGCTTAAAGGTTTTATAACAATATGAGTTACATAAGAGTTGAAGAACGAAGCTCAAGCATCATGGAAATTGAAATGATTTTTTTGGATGCATTTTTGGAGCTCTCAAACCTTGCAGTTCCCTTCTCTGTCGAATTTGTGACATGTTCGACCACAACCAAACCTACTTTGCACAATCAGTTCTGACAAGGATAGTTTCAACTGGTCAAACTTGTGAAACATTCAACTGTGATCAACCCTCACTACTGTTTTTTTCTCGGTTAGGTCTTATCTTATGTGTAAGCAATTCCTTAAGTTGCTTTTTCCTTTGTTCTTTTTGACAAATAGCTTCTTCAACTCATGTCATTTTTCAAGTTGTGTTAAGCTTAAGGGGTTAGCTATAATGAAAGCACTAAGTGACTAAGTCCACTTGACTAACGTAATGATCCAATTTTGGATCACCAAGCAATGGTTTAGATTTGTAAACTTTTCTTGGTTCTTGTTTTGATTTTAAACATTCACCAAATTGAGCACTTGGTGCTTTGGGAGGAGTTAAACCTCTTAAGAAATATCTATGAGAAATTTGATTGCCATTTCATAATTTTTAGCCAATGCAAGCCTTTGATAAATTCATATTAGCTTTAATCCCTTGGATCCTACCCTCGATAATACATGGTCCAACAAAAGAAGAGGATCTTCCTTAATTGCAGAAAGAGTAGGTCATTTCTAATCTTACAATGTTTGATCTAGGAAAATCTTTTTCTACAATCTAAGATATTGGAAAAACCTAGATCTATTGGTACAAAAACGAGGACAATTAAGGCAGAATGGAGGACTGAGAAAACCATTTCTGGGACTACTTGAAGCTGCATGCATTCCACTCTATTAAGTGATATACATGGCATACATTGCAAGATAGCACAACTAACACATCACACATTTGGAGAATGATGCCATTACTAGCAGAAACTAAGGCAGAACCTTTAACATATGGATATGTTATCCAGTGTAGAGATGACCGTTTGTGTCGATGGTTTTTGTCATGAGTTTTTCCTGACCACTTTTACTAAGTTACCAGTTTGGGTTTGGGTTCGGGTTCGGTTTGCGGGTTCAGGCAAAAAAAAATTTGGGGTTGGGTTTGTTAATACAAAAACATATAAAAATCAGAAATATATACATATTTGCAGCAGTAATTAAGTTCAAAATACACCATCATATTAATAGTCAAATAACATAGCAAAAATACACCACCACTTTCATAGTCAAATAATAAAATATTAGTGAAACTCGAATGCCATGATATTAGATTAAAGTTCAAGCCTAGTGTTTACTATCATTGATCATTGATCATTGATCAAATATCATATGGGTCATCAAAAATATCATCATCACCATCCATATTAGATGATGAATGTAGTGGTAAATTAGAAGAACCACAAATAGCATCAGTGGCACTCGTACTACCACTACCACTACCACTACCACTACCACTCTCATGCTCACTAGCAGCCTCATAGTCATCAACATCAAGTGCAGCAAAGTGGCTTGTGGAAGCATCCAAGTCAAGACGCTTTGGCTCAATATCCCACTTCCTTGTGTCTCCTTTGTAGGAACTTTGTTTGTGTGTAATGAGGCGCAAGTTTGAATGCACATACACCATGTCCTCTTTCGTTTTTGAATGTAGTCTATTGTGCTTTATTGAGTGCATGAAGGAGTATGTGCTCCAATTCCTCTTTAGATGAAGATGAACTAGCAACCTATTAAGACCAAATTAAATAGTTAAGAGTTACATTATTTAACTAATTAAGATATAAATTAAAATTAAAATTATAAAATATAAAACTTAAATTTAAAAGATATAAGATTTTGACTATTAAACTTACTTGGGATAAAAAAATTATTGCAAGAGGTTGTAGGTATGTGAATGCTTGGCCATGGAAGTACCACCAACTATGAGCATCAACCATGTACTTGTCTCAAAGAGCATCAAGACCACAATCACTAGAGCATGCAAAATCCATGAACTCAGCCCTCACTAGATCATATCGGTCATGATCAGCGAAGAATCTATGAAGTGTTGCCTTGTATCCTTGAGCCACTTCAGTATCTCTATATGGAGCAACTCTTGATGACACAGAAAGTAGATCAGCACTATAGTATTTGGGACTCAATGCAAAAGCAAGAAGGTGCAGTAGAGTGGTCATTTTGTTCCATCTCTCTACAATGATTTTGTGTAGCTCTTTGAATAACTTTTCTTTAGGATCTTCCTCGTTTGCATTGATGATGGATTTCATCTTCTCAATCATTGAGTCAATGCCATCATATACTTCACCCAAACAAGGTCTATCCATGTCAGTATAACGGATCATGTTCAATATGGGCTCAATGAAACTGAGGAGATACTCAACATGATCCCACAAACTGTCATCTAGGATCATTTTCTTAACCTTAGTTGTCCTTGCAATGCTAGATTGCCTCCATATGAACCAATTAGGGCTGATGACCATATTGGAGAGTGCCTCACGAACTTTCACAAGTTGTCTCAACACAAATTTGTTGGAGGCAAAACGGGTCTCAACAACCTATTTGAAAATCAAAATAAATTAAAATTTAGTTTACAAAAATTAAAATTTAAAATAAAAAATATTACTAAAGTGAAACATGTTTATTATTTAACTTACCTTCAACAGCTCCAATTTCGAGAAGGTTCTAAATATGCCTTGTGACATATGATGGTTGGTGATGAACATTTGGTTGTCTTAGGCCTCAGCATACACCTATTTGATCCACTCAATTTTGTTTCCAATTTTTTGTAGCATTAGGTTGAAGGAGTGGACAGCACAAGGTGTCCAAAAAATGTGTGAATACCTCTCCTCAACCAATAACCCAGCAGACCTACAATTTTTTGCATTGTTTGTTACAACTTGCACAACATTTTGAGGGCCCACTTCATCAATAGCTTGACAAAGGATGTTAGCAATAAATGTACTATCCTTCACCTCTCCTTCACAATCCACTGCTCTCAAAAACATTGCCCCTTTAGGGGACATTGCAATAACATTGATCAATGGGCGATTGTTTGCATCTTTCCATCCATATGGTCACCCCTGTTTCGATCCACGAATCCCTTATAGGCTTCAAGAAGTCCTCTACATATTTCACCATTTTATCTAATAAGGTGCTACAAACCTAGGCCCTTATACCCTTTTGGAGCCTCATTAATAGATTTCACCATTTTTTGCCAATATGGTGAGTGAACAACGTTGAATGCCAATCCATTTACATAGACACATCTCGCTATGTCTTGATCAGCAATCTCTCTAGCCTCATTCTGAAATGAAGTTTCCAACAATCCCTTTGATCTCTTATGTGTAGAGGCCACGCTTTGCTCTTGAGGTATGGACATAAATGGATGGCTCTCTGTAGGTGGAAAATAAGAAGGCGGTGTAGGGGGCTTCACCCCTCAAGATCCTTTCTTTATCAAAGGACGACTTGATTTACGACAAGTTTCTTGGTTTGCTTTTTCTTGCTCTTCAATATATGCCAATACTTGGGTTTCTGGAATGCCATTATTATCTACACATAAATCTGAAATGTATTATTACCCTTTTCAACTGTTCTCATAAATACCACTTGTAAGCTTCACATAGCTGTTTGTGCTCTAAAAATATTTTGTACCTCGAGAAACTTGTCATTTTCCTTGAAAAATGTTGAACAAATTAAGTTGATAAAACTTTTCTTTCTTTTGTTTGTAGAAATTGTACAACCTTAATACAGAATTCTCATATTTGTAATGGATATTGGTTTCAGATGGATGATATGTTTTGGGACGAGTTCAACCAAACTAAGGACCATATTGTACCTGATCCTAGTGATGCAAAAGAGAGTACATGGACAGCAAGTGGAAAGCAGTGGAAGAAGTTACAGTGTCAAAATTCCAATATGTTGGCTAAGAGTACAGAGCAGAAAATGGAAGGAGTAAACAATGTCTTTGAGGGCAAGGTTTCAGGTCTGTCTTGTTCAGATAATAAGGGTGAGCTATCATCTCAGCCACTAAATGTGGATACATGGGTTATTCTACATGATGAAGACTTGGCAACGAACGCATATGATCCCATGTGTGATGACTCGTCCATGGGAATTGATTCTCAAAAACAGGGAGTAAATGGTGGTTGCTGCAAAGATTTGAAATCAGTCAATGATGACCTAATTCTAGGGTACAGTAAAGAGGACCCTTTATTGGCAAGTAGAGATGCAGATGTAGTGACTAATTCATCTCATTTCTTATTGAGTGATATTTCTCCAACAGAGGGTGACCTTGACTTTTTTGAAGGGGATCATAGAAGTGAAACAAGCAATAGTATACTAGAATATGATTGGGAAAACATGGGCAACTTTGAGGAGGTTGAAAGACTTTTTCGGTGAGTTAAAGCCTCATGCTTCATTTTTCTCTATCTAGGGCTCCTGATTTCTGACTGTCTTAAAAATAATATTTTATCTATGTATTTATTTAGTGGGGTTCTTATCTCCCACCATTCATTTTAATTCCTATCCTGAGGATTATTATTTCTTAACAAGGGTTCCTGACTTGTGGCAGTCCTAAAAATTCTTTCATAATGGTGCTTTGTTTGCACTTGCGTGTCTTGTTTTAGTGTCACATCATTTACTCATTTAAATTTTTGGTTTTCTCATATTTGACCAGAAATAGTGAGTCTACCTTGTCAGAGGCAATGGACAGCAGTTCAGATGAATTGATATGGCATACAGCTTCATTTGTCTCAACTAATCATAGCCATCCAAGGAGTATGCATCAGGGGATGGATTCATCAAATCCAGAAATGATGAACATGGGAAGATTGCAACACACTGAACCTAAAGTAAAGATGGAGTGTGTACCATGTGACAGTTCATCTTCCCTTGTTTTCAATCAGAAAGATGACTCAGATGTTGAGCATGCCCCTCATAATGACCAGACTTCAGGTCATTATATACCTTTGAAGAAGCCATCTGTGAGTCACATGCTGGCATTACGAGGAAATACAGAGAATGTATCTGGAACTTTATTTGAAGAACAGGTAGCTAAATACGGAATACCTCTTTCCATGGCTTTGATAGATAAAAGATAATTCTATTTAATAGAGAAGTTGGTGATGTATATTCAAGTCTACATTGCATTTATTGCATTTATTGCATTTTTAAATTGGTAAAGGATATTGCTGTATTTAACATCTGCTATTTTGAATGATGGCTAAAAATTTCTTAGATGAAAGCATGCTTTTATTGAATTTTTGAAGAGCTTAATTTGTTAGATGTGCTTATTATTTTGTTGAATATGCTGATTGACAGAAATCAAAGGGTGGTGGGATATTGGAAGAAGCTATACGATCTCAGTCACCATGTCAAAATGAGCAGACATGTTCAACTTATCAGTATGCAAATAAGGTAAGCCAGTTGGTACATAGCATTTTTCAGTTGACAAGTACTTTTTAAGCTTGTGTAAACCAGAATATATCTATCATATCATAGCAAGTTAGTAAGGCATCCATTCTACCATTGAAAGAGCAAGAAAATGTATATCACAGAAAGATTTGTTTTTCCTCTGTGAGATCATCATTAGACACTATTTGCTAGAAATAGAGGTATTCTAATAATTCTGTGACAGTGTTCTATCTTTAGTCACAATGCAAGATTCATTTTATAAAGCCAAATTTTTTGACTTGGCAATTCCTATTTTTTGAAGAGAAGTTGCCTTTGATTGGCAAATCATATAGCAATCCAGTTCTAAACATGCATGGATTATATACATTGCTATTGCTATTCTTCTCCTGATGTGGTTAGAAAAGGAAACAAATAGAACTGAAACTTACTAGAGAATATTGTTCAGAGAAGATGTATGGAATTATTACATTTAGAACAACAAGAGAAACGAGTAAATCATTGGCAGCAATCAAGTGCAGCTTGCACTTTTTATACTCGAAAAACATCATATCTGTTTTTGGATATTTCCTTTTTTTTCTATCTATATGCAAACATACACATATGGGGAGAAGATGTTTTTAGAAGCTTCTTTCCTTTGTTGGTACTCATTCCAAGTTGAGCTGCATATCCATATTGACTTTCTTTGTGCTGCAATGTTATTATGCCAGGTTAACTCAAATCTAATGCAGACAAAGGACCAGATAAAATTTGCTGATGATGAAATGGCTCTTAATTCCCAGAAGGTATTTTCTTAATCTCAAGAATTGGTTGCATGTGCAAAATTAATGAATTCAGTATCAGCTCTACAAGGTTTTATTCTTCACTAGAGATCTTGTAGAAGACAGAATTGATTTAATTCTGCTGTACATGTGCACCCTCAGGTTTCATACATACATGCAGGCTATGGATACCCATTGCATTGTCTGCTTACTATGCCATCCTCCAGTCCAGAGCCTCATGGACGGCAACCTCAGCCATATTTTTCTGCATACCAGCTGCCAGAAGGTACATCAAATGAACACCAAGCTTTGAAACAGCATTTTGATATGATCTCTGCCCCCCCCATCTTGACACCACAAGATAAAATAGAAAAGCTAAGATGGTGCCAACAGATGCAAGACAAGCTGGCTATTGATCATAAACAACAGAACAATTCTATGGATCCTTCTCTGCTTCATAAGCACCCACATAAATTACAATATCAGCATGCAGATGTGAAGCCACAAGAAGTGGCAGACAGAATTTCAGAAACATCAACTGGAGAGTTAGATCAACAGGACAACACATCTGCAGATTGTGGATCAGCTTTTGATAATGAAGATTCCTCTATGGAGGCAGCAATACTTCATCAACTTCAGACCTCAGTGATGGAGGTACAAAAATGAATGTCTAAGTCTTGTTATCTTTGAGGAATTATCTTCATTGATCATACAAAACTTCTATCTTTTAATGTTAATTAAATTTGGATTTCTTCTCACAGTTAGACATTGGCACAAGGCTTAATATACGAGATGCTTTATACCGTTTGGCGAGGAATGCAGTGCAACGGCACAATGTCAATGATATCAAGAATAACAGTGTAACCAAAGGAGAGGATTTTGAAACATGCCTCCAGGAGACATCTTGTATACAAGCTGACAGGTTTGGCATCTTTATGAAATGACTTGGTAGTTAATGTTTCATGAGATTCAAATAGTTTTATTCATAATGCACTTAATTTTTAAGATTATGTCGTTCGCAGTGCAGCAGCCATAGAAAAAATTGTATTAGATTTTGTTAGGAAAGCCAGTCACTCAAGTTTTTTTATCCTGGTCAAGCTTCATTGTAAATTAGAAGATTAAAAAATGCTCACTCATGATTAGATATATTTCTTGAAGAATATAAAGATAATTACATTAATTTCTGGGGGATGATGCCAATTTCACAGCTCAATTTTGCATCAAATGTTCTTCTGCCTTACTATAATAATTAATAAACATTTTTGGTAATTGCTTGCAAGTTGTCTGCTATGACTCCTTGAGATGTAATTAGGACCTGAACAGCTCTCTATAGTTTTCAAAACTAATCAACGGAAATAAGTACTAAAATTTAGTACTTGTTTTAGGTTCAGCAGCTTGTCATATTCTTAGGTCAGTTCGAGTTCTGCAAGCCGTTTTGGCTCGTGTCTTGATTGTTCTTATTGCCACATTGCTCATATTTCCACTCTTAGCATTGTCGTGTCTTGCTCACATTCCCACAATGAATGTATACTAGTTTTGAGCACAGATACATATGTAATTTATTAAAATAGTCACAATTTTGATAGATTTTAAGAGCTGGCATACATATCATCTGATGTGGAATATTTTTCTCTTTTAGTTTTACCACAAGTAATATTGAATCAGGTTATGTTTAAGAGTCATAATGCCGGCCTCCTTGTATTGCTTTGTCCCAAAGCAATGGTAGTGTTGGTCGTTGCAGTATTGTAGGCCATTCTCTTGTGCCATCCTGCAATGACATATCCTTCCAGTGAATGAGATATTCCATAATTTCATCAGTACCTTAGTCCTTGAGTTGTCAAAATTATTGTGGAATCAGAAAAATATATCCATCTTTATAGAAGAAAAGGAAATTGAAATTTTAATCTATTTCCCTTTCACTTGTGAAAGTTGTTATGCCTTCATGAACTTGCTTTCAGTCCAAGAGAATGCAACCTGTCCCACTTTGACTGGAAATTTATGAGGCCATAATATTCTAACCAAAATTGCTCCCCCACCTTTGAGAGATTTTTTTTTTTTAAATTTGTAATCATAAGAAGGCTAAATATCCCACTTCCAATTTGCAATTGATTCCGTGCTGGTCCTGTTGGGATTTCACCATATCTTGAGGGCCAATTTGAGCTTGTCCTCAAATCGCTTCAATATTTGTTGGTTTTCCTCCAGAATAACTTTTAACTGTTAGAAGTCAAATGTCTTCAATGATTAAAATGAAAAATCATTTAGTAAAGGAGGGTCGTAACTGTAAAGGGCCTTAAATGGCGATACTCCATTCCCACAAAAGGGTTTGTTGGTTTCCCAAAATTACAATGTCCAACCTTACTTCTCTGGCCTCTGCTAACTATCTTCTTCACTACTACTAATCTCACCAACCCCTTCTATTCATTTTTATAATCAATTTGCACAGCTTTATTCATTTGCTCGATGGAGTCCTTTAATGCATTTATGGGAGTCTTCATAACTTCTTTTGTAGAAAATCTTATTTACGGTTTTAAATTATCTTCTCTGTAAGTAGCTGAATATGCAACCATTTTTAATTTTTTCCCTCGAAGCTAGGAAAGTGACTTCGATATCTCATCACTATCTGCCCAAATAATTTTCAATTGCCATTGGTAATTCATGCTGGGTGATCAAAATAGACTGCTTCATGCTGTTATCTCACTCCAAAACTTTACATTGTTAGCAGGTACTCTATTTTCTAATTCTGATTTGTAAAATCTAAGGATGCTACAAAACTGGGATTCAAAAACTGTATTTGCTTTGCATTGTTGTCACAGAAAAAAATGATTTTGTCATGCCAATTAGATTTCAAGTTCATATGTGAAATTTCTTACATATATATTTGATTCACCTGGTAGGCTACAAGTTGCATTTGAAACATGTTACCGAGTTAAAGCTGATTTATAAAAAGTTGAACTCAGAATTTTTCTGATAATTTTTCATATGCTACTGCCATTCTCTAGGAAAGCTTACAATTGTCTTGGATAGATACGGAACCATTCCTAAAAATATTCATGAGGTACTGTGTTGATGCTCTAGTAACTCTTTCAGCATGGTTCTAAAATACTTATATGCTTGATATCCTGTGTATGGTTGATATCTAGTAACTCTTTCATCTTAACTCTAGTAACTCTTTCATCATGTTGCACAATTGCCAGCGGCCTGGGAAGGGGTATAATATGCAGACCCTTGACTGTTTTTGTAACCTTAACAATCATGACTCTCCATTTGTCAGTGGCTTTTTATTTTAATTTTCAACGAATTTTTCCTGTGTTTATATATGCAGCACATTCAGTAAAATTCTTTAAGGGATATCTCATCCTTCTTAAGTCTACTTTCTTTGTTGTTCACACAAACACCAAGATATTTGATGGGAAGAGTGTTCTACAATGGCTAATATTATGAATTTCACTTTTAAAAATGAAGTTTTGTTCTGTTTGCTCGAGTTGGTTAAGATTAATGATTTGACAATTCTTTGATCTGCAAATTAATCCATCGTTTTCTTTAAAAAAATGCTTTTATTTGGCTTCTGAGTACTGCTAGAATTATCATTGTGAATTTTCTTCACTAAAGCTGGGATTTTACATATCTGATATTCCTGGCAATGTGTGCTATAAATGTAGGTGTGCTGGCATTTCAAACTTTGAAACAGAGACTAATGCCATTGATCGCACGGTGGCTCATTTACTTTTTCATAGAACTCCAGTAGATTCAGGTGAAGGATCATTTACAGTAACGGAAGCTCCTAGTGACGTAATATCTTCTATGAATCCTGAGACTCTTCCAGCAACATCATCATCGTGCTTATGGGATCCCTCAGCACTTAATTGTTCAAACTGTTTAGGAACAAACCCATTGGCTATAATGCAGGCCACCATTCCTGTTCAGGTTGTGACACCTATACAAGACACTTGTATGGGAGTCAATAATCAATGCATTATTAATATGCAAGGGAGCTCTTCTTTGACCAGACCTTGCAATGCTGCTTCTCTTCATTTTCATTCTCAAATATGTGATCCTCTTGCTTCTGGGGATCTCCATAATACTGCTAATGTGTCCCTGTCAAAACATCAAGGTGCTTCACAAAATAATAATCATGCTTCTGATGCTAAGTGCAATCTTCTCACCCAAAAATGTGCTGTTTTGGAGAATGGAAAGGGTTTTGATTTCCATGGCATGAAGAAGATAGAAGTTTCAAAACCAAATGATGGGAACCAGGCTGAACAGGACTCTTCAGAAAACATGGACATTGATATATGCAACATGTCTGCTGATGTATTGGTTGCAGAAGAATCTTCAAAAGTTGGAGTTAACAAAGAGTATAACAGCTATATGGAGATTGAAAATGTCGAGCATGTAGTCCAGCCAATTTCTCCACCAGCTAGAATCATGCTAGTCCACTAAGTAGAGAAATGAAGCAACTTTTAAGGCCGGAATTTGTCTCATGTTGGCCAGTTCTTCAGTTTGATCAAGGTCCAGAGTCCAGACAGCAGAAAATTATGAAATTGTATATATGAGTCATTCCCTACATGCTTATCAGAAAATTTCATTTTCTTCGAAGTGAATGCTCAGGTGAAAAAATGACTTTGAAAACAGGTTGAAGTATCTGGTGTATAGAAAGAATTTAAGCATGTATATAGTTGCCAATGATAACACACCTCAGGTAACTGTCACCTCACAATGATGTTTCAAGCCACATCTATTTGGGAGTTGGATTTGCATTTGGTGATGAGAAGAGTTTTTGAACCAGTCTGCAATCTATAAATAATTTCTCACTGGGGGATTGGTCACCCACATGTTTGCATAATTATAATGCTGTGTGTCAAATCCAACCATTTTCTAAAAATAGACATGTCTTAAATATTGAGATCACTGACCATATTTTTATGTAACTACAGTTTTTTATGTTTATATTGTGTGTCGCTGCATTTCTTAATTAGATGGTTATCGGCTTGCAGCTTTCCCATTAGGTGCTCCTGGTGCTCTTCCATCAATAGTCAGTGACCCTGGAAGTACAGAATTATTCACATCGGGAAATGAGGATCATTGATTTTTCTGGAAATGCTTCTCTTTCTTATTTATGTAATGACTCAGATGTGAATTATCTTTACTCAAAATTCAATTCATGCTTGGCCAGTCTAAATTTTAATATAGTATAATCATGCAATTTACAAATGCATGGAATAATAAAACTTGCATAAGAATAAGAATTCCTGCAGCTTATATATGAATCCCTCTGCTTTCTATACCTGATATTTTCAGTCTGTATAAAGAAAACATACAAAGGTCGTGAAACAATGAATTCAAAAGTCTCTGATTATTTTTATGCTATTAGTTTCAACCTTTAAATAAATGGAGAAACTTAAATTTGTGGCTCTGGA
>CM021102.1:187369223-187384467 GCA_007115665.2 Sequoiadendron giganteum | reverse complement strand
ATATACATACATATATGTACATATACATACATATATGCATATACACATACATACATATACGTATATACATATAGATACATATATACACATATATACATACATATATACATACACACAAACATATATATTTATTGTAAATTTGGATCATTTATCATTAGGTTACAAATCTGATGGTAGAGATCATGTTGACTTTTATTGCCCTAGAAGGAAACTCCCTTTTATGAGGGCATTGAATTACGATTGAGTATTGTATTGTATTATGTGAGGAGACTATGATAGAGAGAAGAGGAATTATAGTGGATGTGTTGTAGGTTTTATCTCTTCATTTTGTTGGATAAATAAAAAGAAAGATTGATTGTTTCTCCATGGAAATAGCCTATATTGGGTGAGCTAGATATATCTGTGTCTTTGTGTTTTTATATTTTTATTTTGCATTCATTTTACTGTGTATTGCTTTGCAATCCTATTCCTAATAGAATTCTCCTACTATATTCTTCTACATCAACCTACACAATTTTTAAAAACTTGGGTTGCATTTGTAGTATTATTTATCTTACAAAGTTCCCTACCCATATCATCAAACTAATGTGATATAGTATGCATCCATTCCACCATCCAATTTCTTTACTAGAATTCTTTTTTATTGTTAGCTGAAAAATTTTGGAGTCTCTTCAATGGACAAGATAACAATCTCCCTTTTTTATGAAACTATTAGAATAAGTAGACACGAAACCAAACTTAGCTCTTCAACTTGCCCTTGAGACTTTTTAACAATGGATCTAATGTTTTGTGGAAAAATTATGGCAAGTCCATTGTGCTTTTTTTAAAACTAAAAATGAGAGCAATTGACCTAACCTGATAAGTGATGTTGGAAAAACATAGTTTGGAATAGTTTCCATAAGCTATATTTGTTGGATTTTCATGTCGAGAGAAATTATCCATTTATAATCTATTAATTGAATAACCCAATCATCATTCAAAATTATTGAGGACCTCAAGTTTTAAATGTGTGGAATGCATCTCAATTCACTTTCCATGTGACAATTAGGACAATGAATGTTGAGATCTAACTTATTTTTATGAGACAAAACATAGCTCAAAATTCATTCCCAAATTTTTTTTGGCTATTTGAGTTTCCCTTCAAGAGAAGACATTTCTTGTTGTTCATGTACTAATCAATTTTTTCTAATTGATTCTTGATATAAAATGAAGTTTAAAATGTGTCCATATTTTTTTAATTAAATATTATATAATTTTGCATAAATTCTAAGATGTGTATATGGTTTTCAAAGTTGAAATTCCTCAAACTATTGTGAACACCACTATTTGTTGCACATGATACAACTATCATAGTCCATGATAACATCTCTTTGAGGAATTTTGTTCTTTGATCCCTTAAAATCCTTTATTTTAATTTTTATAAAAATGAGGGAAAGTTAGTTGTACTTATCTAATTAAATCTTCATTGATGATTTTTATTCATCCTTGCCATGATTTTAGTCATATGTGTTTTATTTTTTTTAATTCATCTAAATCAAAATTAAACAATGGGATTGAAGATTTATTATTAGTGTGAGATTGGTACTAAATTGTAGATAAAAATCAACATCCAATGACTATCATGAACTTTTAAGCTTCCTTAAATGGTTAACCATCTCTAACAAGTCTTTTCTACAATAGTTGAACCACTCATATGGAATTTCACTTATCTAAGATCAAAGGAAAAAATATTCAATCAATGTTTTCCTAAAATTGACCGCATCAGACAATATCCATGCCGCAACCAACTCTTATGGCCCCAGTGTTATATATTATATGACTATGGTCACTTCTTAGATGAGAACCAAAAGGAAAACAAAACTCCCTTTTTAATTCGTAAGTTTTTTTATAAAAATTAATTGACCACCAACTTAATGAAATAAAGTAAAGCTTAAAGTACCTCTAATATTTTCACTAACCATGGGGACTCTCATTATTTGATGGCTCTCACTACTTATATAATCCACACTTAATTCTAGGTAGTTACATGAGCTCTAAAAAATGTCTTTTTTATTTGATTGAAAGTTTTTGTGACTTAGTACAATTCAAAAAAAGTAACTCTTATTGTAAATGTTATTGATCATTTATTTTTTGAGTATAATTCAGAAATGAAAAATAACAAGTATGCAACAATTATATTCTAATCACATGAAATTACTTCATGTTATGATTTGAATGGCTAATATAAAGCAAGATGGGCTTAGAATACATATCATAGTACTCCCAATATGAGACTTGAATCTAATGCACTACTTTATTTTTAATATTCAATGCAAATAATTCATAATCCACAATGAATTATGAAACTATATTGTTTTAACAAAATATATTTTTGATACTCTTAACTGATTGACCAATTACTAGTAATAATTTATTTAAAAAAGAATCCATTATACTCTTTACATAAGTTACCTTTTGGGTCCATCCTATCTAAATATGGATAATGTATGTGACAAATTGACTACTCAATAACCTCATTACATTATAATATAATGGCCCTAGGTGTATAATATTACCCTTTATATCTTATTTTTTTGCCCTTCTTAAAATGGCTTGTTACCAAAACATGAGAAGACACCATGCAACATGATATCATCAAATCTACGCACACTTAATCATCCATCCATATATCTATATGTGATTGTGATATATTATGATATTTGATGATGCTATACTTGTTCTCCATACCGTAAATTCACACTTATCAATATTTATGCTCTTATCACGTTCATAACTACAATTGTTGTTTCTTTAATAAATATCAATATTTATTGTTGATGCCAAGAGTATCTATATAGTTTAATTTTATGAATACATATAGACCCTTCATCACTTCTCTTAAGATGTTGCACTTCATGTTTCTAAGATTGTGGCCTCTAATGGTTATATGAAAGTTTTTTATTAGATTAACTGGGAAACAAGGGTCCTGAATTTTTACAAAGGCTGCCAAAAGGATAGGAAAAGCAGGTCCAAGCTAGCCAGAAACATCAAATAAACAACACAACCAAGAGAAAGAGGAATGGTTGCAACCAAGCTCCCAAAAATGACTACAAATGAAAGAGAGAGCTGGGACCCCGTGTCCCACTTAGACAATCCTAAGACCTAGAATGAATTGGCCTCTCACCCAACACTTGAGCATGAGTTTGGGAAAATGGACTATGAAGACATTTCTTCCTTCTTTTTACAATAGTCTAGGAGACACTATCTTCCAAATTCTTAAAACAAGGGGAAGTAGGAGGAGAATCCCCCACAAAGAGCTCGTCAACACGTGAAGAGGGAGCAATAGAATGCTGAGGTGAAAGGTGACCTACCACATGAGTAATTTGGAGCTAATCCGAAGCTAAGGGAAAATAAAGCTGTGAAATTGGGGCAGGAAGTTCCCCAATAGGGTTCATAGGGCATGTCAAAGCCACACCAAAATCTAAGGACTTGTCATCATCTTGAGAGGAGTCAACCAACGAAGAATTAGGAGCATGAATAGTCAAGTGATCTTTGTTAGCATTCTTCCACCAAGTAGAAATGCCCTTATGATGCAAGAGCGGTCAATCTATAGCCAAGTCACTTATAGAGAAGTATCGAAAACATTTGGAAGGGATACCCTCATAATCAAGAGGTTGAGTCCAAGGCCTATCCCCAACCATCAAAACTACATCCCTATGAAGAGGCTTGGAGATGTCAATGTCCACCAAAATGCGAGCAAAAGTAGAGTGCCCCATGTAGGAAGTGGAATCATCAACCTTTAAGAAGCGACTAATGGAGTTTCCAATGGCCTCATAACAAGAAACCTTCCAAAACTAGAGGGGGGATTAAAAAGCTTGGATGCACATTAAATGGCTTAGTAAGAGGGTTAAAGGAAGTTGAACAAGGTTTAATGGAGAGAGTGCTCTCTCCAAGCCCATGGATTACCCACCACCAAATTTTTGTCCTCAGAAGAGGCAAAAGAGGCAATGAAGAAACGTTTAGCACAAGGGAAGATCTGAATCTTACTTGCCATGAGAGGCCTCAAAGAATCCAACAAATAGTTGTGAAGGTTAGGAAGAGAAGGCCAAAGATTGTAGAATTTGCACATTAAACTCCTACGCTGGTAGAAGTCCTCATTTTCCACCACATCTTGGCCACAAACCACCATTGGGGATGATTTGGAACAAGGAATAGGATGAGTTTTCTCCCGCAAAGGGCAAGTAGCACTAGAACCAACTACCTAAGCAAAGCTATGCCCACTGATTACAGTAAGAGGCACTAGAGGGGAGGCACAACCAACACCCATGAGACCATAAGTGGGAGGTGAGACAACCCTAAGAAAAGATGTAGGCACAAAAGCGACCGAGACAAGGCCAAGGTCGACAAAAAGAGGAGCGTGCAGTAGAGGGGAAGATACATCACAACCATGACCATCCAACAAGGTGCCATGGACAAGTGTCGAAGCTATAAGACTTAGAAAATCATTTGCAATCCCATCACATGCCAAAAATAAGGGCACAATGATAGGAATAGAGGGTGAGAGTGGTGATTTTGAACTTGCAAGTGTAATGAGCGAGAGAGAAAATCATAGTAATGAACCGAGGTGTTTACTCTTTGGATGTTTTAAGGAAATGATGTTTTATGCATACACAATTATATGAATGTTGATAATCAACTTTTGTAGATAATTTGATTTTCTATCTTTGACCCTTGAACTTAGTCTTTTGTCACGTACATTAGCTCTTGCATATGTGAAGCTTGTGAGATTCCTTTACAAGTCCCAAATTCTTGTGCTCCTTCCAAGTTTCTTAAACTTATTGTACTTTCCTAATGCACATTGAGTAATACCCTACAATGTCAAAGTTATTTTTCTTATACCAAGCTTCATTGCCATTATTTGTGCATTAATAAGTAATATAAGTGGGCCAAATGCTCAAGATGTGGAGTATCAACAAAGAAAGTGTGTTTGTTTACTTAGAAGTGGGTATAATTACATACCTTATTGAACAAAATATAAGGTGAGGAGATGAACTTTCTAATTTAGTAGGAGGTAGGTTATATACCTTATTAAAAAATAGAAGGTAGATGGTAAAATAATCTACTTGTGGGTTTTCCTTGAGATAGGTCTTATATATGAGAATTGGTGTTTTCAATAGACCTCTTCCAACAAATTTGAAAATGAGATGCTCATGTAGGATTCATAAATATGAAAATTTCTTTCATAATGAAAAAATGGTGTTTAAATTATTTTCTTGAATTACAAGATTATATACTTTTTAAAAATTGATCCATGACCCGCAAAATAGTTGTCACAACTGCAATCACTTGCTAGAAATCTTAATGGTGTGGGAATCACTCCAATCTAACACAAGTGCCTAGATAGCAAAAATCTATAAGTTTGAATGATCATTTAAAAAAACTATAAAATAATTCCTTATATGTCAAAAAATCATAGTTCACCTAAATTGACAATTCTATTTGAATTGTCTAGAGTTCAATATTCATATAAAGAACAATGTTCTAAAAAATCCACAACATAAGAAATGTATGATAGGCCAATGTACTCCAATCTTAAATATTTTAGAAGAAATGCCCTTAAGGTAGGGTTATATAATTTAATATTCCTTAAGGAATGACTAAAAATCATCTTTCGTAAGATTCAAACTTCCTACACTACTTAATATTCAATTCAAAAAATCTATAATCCATGATAATTTATGATGACAAATATCACCTATAGCCTCTTATTCAATAACCAATATTCAATTCAAAAGATATTTAATTCATGATAATTTACAATGACAAATATTCCCTCCCTCTGGTCATTTACATCATTGATACAATGGTTCGCCTATATTAACACTCCACCCTCATTATTTGTAACACTAGGCAGACACTTTTCTCATTGCTCATTTGAGGACTAACTTGATTCATTTTCGTTGTGAAATAGGTAGATAGAAAATGCCAAAAGAGATATGGGAAGAGAGGGTATGTGTCTGCAAAACTATCTCTATTTTGAATTGTAAAGCTTACAAAGACATCTAGGACAAGTACATAAGTAATTTAGTATCAACTTCTTTTCAAGATTTATTCAGCGAAGAGATGGTTGAGAGAATGAGAGAATTCATTATCAAATTGAATGACAAAAAAACACCTTACAATACAAAAATAGCAAGATCTGCTGTCTCATAGATTATCTTTGATCTTGTGAATGTTGAATTTTTTATTTATTTTTCTTTCTTAAATAGACTACTTGTATGGTCAAGTAGTAAAACACAAATCCATCTCCTCGCATTAGAAGATTTTGTCGTTTTCTTGCATCTGTTTGTCAAACCATATCTTGTTTGATTCTTATGCACTGTCATTAAGAGAGCATCATAGTCAAAATATGGGACAGGCTATATACGAGAGAATTAAAAAGAATGGTTAAGAACATTAAAAAGACATTTAATAAAGGCTTATGTGGAAAATTGGAAACAGTAAACATGATTTACAATCAATTGCTCCCATCACTAGTCAAGAATCGGCATACCTCTTCCGATTAGAAATGGGACTTCATTACGCATATCGTCATTTATGTATTGAACACCATTACACTATGAGAACCAACTCTCTACCATTTGCAGAGAAACCAGATTTCTATTTGAACTTTCTGTTCGCATGAATATCAAATCTAATTTTCGTATGTTGTTCAAGCAATATGGCCCACTTACTATAGCCCATAGACTTCCATTTATTGTTAATCCACAAGTTCAAATACTTAAAAAGAAAACAAAGCCCGTAGAACTGTACATATTAAGTACCGAAGTGAATCTCAAACACACAAGGGCATTGTAATTAAATCTTAAACCATGATGCCTTACCTAAAGTTGAGATAAAATACTCGAGTTCTTGATTTTATTATTTATATGACCAATGTCAAATCTGATTTACAGTTTGTTATGCTTCAACTTTCTAGGCAACAACTTATCCGGATTAGCTAGTGCTGGTAGCAGTCTTACATCAATTTTTTCTAAGTTTTGGCTTTATCTTTTTTTTTTGGGACCATACCCAAGAATTTGGCATATTTCTCCAACTTTAAGTGTTGGTTCCATAAAATATTCAGTATAGCCAAATGTATGCCACTGATGTGAATAACAAATTAATGCAAAGCTCAAATTAATTCAGCAAAAAATTTCACCATGAATTGTGTTAAAAACAGTGTTTCTCCAAAGGTTTCAGGGGTAGGGTGGACCGGGAATGCATATTTGGGAGCAGCATATTTCTTTTCC
Source organism: Sequoiadendron giganteum (assembly GCA_007115665.2). Classification (NCBI taxonomy): domain Eukaryota; kingdom Viridiplantae; phylum Streptophyta; class Pinopsida; order Cupressales; family Cupressaceae; genus Sequoiadendron; species Sequoiadendron giganteum. The sequence goes on along the minus strand of CM021102.1, from coordinate 187,377,196 downwards.
AAATATCGGGGAGAGCTATTAAAAAACTCAAAGAAACTAAAGAAGCTGAAATTTTCAAAGTTAAATATAATGTGCTGAATTTGCAATGACGATCATTCCCCTTAAGCTTTTTAGGGAATTTTAACATTTTTTTCCTTAAAATTTTTGACCTTTAAAATTTTTATGCACCAGGGCCCAGACTATTCATTCTGAAAAAAGGGGACTCATTTATATAAACTATGGACTATTCATATGATTTTTAGATCAGAACATTTATAAAGTAAATAGAGAAATAAAGAAATATTAATGTCTACAAACAACCAAAATAGGTCAATGGGACACAGTATAACCAGTAGAAATAAAATGAGGGAGCAAAGAATCTACAAGGTAAAAATAGAACAGGTCAAAGCACAAGAACAAATGAGTGAAAAAAGCTAGGCATTCCAGAGCCACAAATTTAAGTTTCTCCATTTATTTAAAGGTTGAAACTAATAGCATAAAAATAATCAGAGACTTTTGAATTCATTGTTTCACGACCTTTGTATGTTTTCTTTATACAGACTGAAAATATCAGGTATAGAAAGCAGAGGGATTCATATATAAGCTGCAGGAATTCTTATTCTTATGCAAGTTTTATTATTCCATGCATTTGTAAATTGCATGATTATACTATATTAAAATTTAGACTGGCCAAGCATGAATTGAATTTTGAGTAAAGATAATTCACATCTGAGTCATTACATAAATAAGAAAGAGAAGCATTTCCAGAAAAATCAATGATCCTCATTTCCCGATGTGAATAATTCTGTACTTCCAGGGTCACTGACTATTGATGGAAGAGCACCAGGAGCACCTAATGGGAAAGCTGCAAGCCGATAACCATCTAATTAAGAAATGCAGCGACACACAATATAAACATAAAAAACTGTAGTTACATAAAAATATGGTCAGTGATCTCAATATTTAAGACATGTCTATTTTTAGAAAATGGTTGGATTTGACACACAGCATTATAATTATGCAAACATGTGGGTGACCAATCCCCCAGTGAGAAATTATTTATAGATTGCAGACTGGTTCAAAAACTCTTCTCATCACCAAATGCAAATCCAACTCCCAAATAGATGTGGCTTGAAACATCATTGTGAGGTGACAGTTACCTGAGGTGTGTTATCATTGGCAACTATATACATGCTTAAATTCTTTCTATACACCAGATACTTCAACCTGTTTTCAAAGTCATTTTTTCACCTGAGCATTCACTTCGAAGAAAATGAAATTTTCTGATAAGCATGTAGGGAATGACTCATATATACAATTTCATAATTTTCTGCTGTCTGGACTCTGGACCTTGATCAAACTGAAGAACTGGCCAACATGAGACAAATTCCGGCCTTAAAAGTTGCTTCATTTCTCTACTTAGTGGACTAGCATGATTCTAGCTGGTGGAGAAATTGGCTGGACTACATGCTCGACATTTTCAATCTCCATATAGCTGTTATACTCTTTGTTAACTCCAACTTTTGAAGATTCTTCTGCAACCAATACATCAGCAGACATGTTGCATATATCAATGTCCATGTTTTCTGAAGAGTCCTGTTCAGCCTGGTTCCCATCATTTGGTTTTGAAACTTCTATCTTCTTCATGCCATGGAAATCAAAACCCTTTCCATTCTCCAAAACAGCACATTTTTGGGTGAGAAGATTGCACTTAGCATCAGAAGCATGATTATTATTTTGTGAAGCACCTTGATGTTTTGACAGGGACACATTAGCAGTATTATGGAGATCCCCAGAAGCAAGAGGATCACATATTTGAGAATGAAAATGAAGAGAAGCAGCATTGCAAGGTCTGGTCAAAGAAGAGCTCCCTTGCATATTAATAATGCATTGATTATTGACTCCCATACAAGTGTCTTGTATAGGTGTCACAACCTGAACAGGAATGGTGGCCTGCATTATAGCCAATGGGTTTGTTCCTAAACAGTTTGAACAATTAAGTGCTGAGGGATCCCATAAGCACGATGATGATGTTGCTGGAAGAGTCTCAGGATTCATAGAAGATATTACGTCACTAGGAGCTTCCGTTACTGTAAATGATCCTTCACCTGAATCTACTGGAGTTCTATGAAAAAGTAAATGAGCCACCGTGCGATCAATGGCATTAGTCTCTGTTTCAAAGTTTCTAAAACAGAACAAAACTTCATTTTTAAAAGTGAAATTCATAATATTAGCCATTGTAGAACACTCTTCCCATCAAATATCTTGGTGTTTGTGTGAACAACAAAGAAAGTAGACTTAAGAAGGATGAGATATCCCTTAAAGAATTTTACTGAATGTGCTGCATATATAAACACAGGAAAAATTCGTTGAAAATTAAAATAAAAAGCCACTGACAAATGGAGAGTCATGATTGTTAAGGTTACAAAAACAGTCAAGGGTCTGCATATTATACCCCTTCCCAGGCCGCTGGCAATTGTGCAACATGATGAAAGAGTTACTAGAGTTAAGATGAAAGAGTTACTAGATATCAACCATACACAGGATATCAAGCATATAAGTATTTTAGAACCATGCTGAAAGAGTTACTAGAGCATCAACACAGTACCTCATGAATATTTTTAGGAATGGTTCCGTATCTATCCAAGACAATTGTAAGCTTTCCTAGAGAATGGCAGTAGCATATGAAAAATTATCAGAAAAATTCTGAGTTCAACTTTTTATAAATCAGCTTTAACTCGGTAACATGTTTCAAATGCAACTTGTAGCCTACCAGGTGAATCAAATATATATGTAAGAAATTTCACATATGAACTTGAAATCTAATTGGCATGACAAAATCATTTTTTTCTGTGACAACAATGCAAAGCAAATACAGTTTTTGAATCCCAGTTTTGTAGCATCCTTAGATTTTACAAATCAGAATTAGAAAATAGAGTACCTGCTAACAATGTAAAGTTTTGGAGTGAGATAACAGCATGAAGCAGTCTATTTTGATCACCCAGCATGAATTACCAATGGCAATTGAAAATTATTTGGGCAGATAGTGATGAGATATCGAAGTCACTTTCCTAGCTTCGAGGGAAAAAATTAAAAATGGTTGCATATTCAGCTACTTACAGAGAAGATAATTTAAAACCGTAAATAAGATTTTCTACAAAAGAAGTTATGAAGACTCCCATAAATGCATTAAAGGACTCCATCGAGCAAATGAATAAAGCTGTGCAAATTGATTATAAAAATGAATAGAAGGGGTTGGTGAGATTAGTAGTAGTGAAGAAGATAGTTAGCAGAGGCCAGAGAAGTAAGGTTGGACATTGTAATTTTGGGAAACCAACAAACCCTTTTGTGGGAATGGAGTATCGCCATTTAAGGCCCTTTACAGTTACGACCCTCCTTTACTAAATGATTTTTCATTTTAATCATTGAAGACATTTGACTTCTAACAGTTAAAAGTTATTCTGGAGGAAAACCAACAAATATTGAAGCGATTTGAGGACAAGCTCAAATTGGCCCTCAAGATATGGTGAAATCCCAACAGGACCAGCACGGAATCAATTGCAAATTGGAAGTGGGATATTTAGCCTTCTTATGATTACAAATTTAAAAAAAAAAAATCTCTCAAAGGTGGGGGAGCAATTTTGGTTAGAATATTATGGCCTCATAAATTTCCAGTCAAAGTGGGACAGGTTGCATTCTCTTGGACTGAAAGCAAGTTCATGAAGGCATAACAACTTTCACAAGTGAAAGGGAAATAGATTAAAATTTCAATTTCCTTTTCTTCTATAAAGATGGATATATTTTTCTGATTCCACAATAATTTTGACAACTCAAGGACTAAGGTACTGATGAAATTATGGAATATCTCATTCACTGGAAGGATATGTCATTGCAGGATGGCACAAGAGAATGGCCTACAATACTGCAACGACCAACACTACCATTGCTTTGGGACAAAGCAATACAAGGAGGCCGGCATTATGACTCTTAAACATAACCTGATTCAATATTACTTGTGGTAAAACTAAAAGAGAAAAATATTCCACATCAGATGATATGTATGCCAGCTCTTAAAATCTATCAAAATTGTGACTATTTTAATAAATTACATATGTATCTGTGCTCAAAACTAGTATACATTCATTGTGGGAATGTGAGCAAGACACGACAATGCTAAGAGTGGAAATATGAGCAATGTGGCAATAAGAACAATCAAGACACGAGCCAAAACGGCTTGCAGAACTCGAACTGACCTAAGAATATGACAAGCTGCTGAACCTAAAACAAGTACTAAATTTTAGTACTTATTTCCGTTGATTAGTTTTGAAAACTATAGAGAGCTGTTCAGGTCCTAATTACATCTCAAGGAGTCATAGCAGACAACTTGCAAGCAATTACCAAAAATGTTTATTAATTATTATAGTAAGGCAGAAGAACATTTGATGCAAAATTGAGCTGTGAAATTGGCATCATCCCCCAGAAATTAATGTAATTATCTTTATATTCTTCAAGAAATATATCTAATCATGAGTGAGCATTTTTTAATCTTCTAATTTACAATGAAGCTTGACCAGGATAAAAAAACTTGAGTGACTGGCTTTCCTAACAAAATCTAATACAATTTTTTCTATGGCTGCTGCACTGCGAACGACATAATCTTAAAAATTAAGTGCATTATGAATAAAACTATTTGAATCTCATGAAACATTAACTACCAAGTCATTTCATAAAGATGCCAAACCTGTCAGCTTGTATACAAGATGTCTCCTGGAGGCATGTTTCAAAATCCTCTCCTTTGGTTACACTGTTATTCTTGATATCATTGACATTGTGCCGTTGCACTGCATTCCTCGCCAAACGGTATAAAGCATCTCGTATATTAAGCCTTGTGCCAATGTCTAACTGTGAGAAGAAATCCAAATTTAATTAACATTAAAAGATAGAAGTTTTGTATGATCAATGAAGATAATTCCTCAAAGATAACAAGACTTAGACATTCATTTTTGTACCTCCATCACTGAGGTCTGAAGTTGATGAAGTATTGCTGCCTCCATAGAGGAATCTTCATTATCAAAAGCTGATCCACAATCTGCAGATGTGTTGTCCTGTTGATCTAACTCTCCAGTTGATGTTTCTGAAATTCTGTCTGCCACTTCTTGTGGCTTCACATCTGCATGCTGATATTGTAATTTATGTGGGTGCTTATGAAGCAGAGAAGGATCCATAGAATTGTTCTGTTGTTTATGATCAATAGCCAGCTTGTCTTGCATCTGTTGGCACCATCTTAGCTTTTCTATTTTATCTTGTGGTGTCAAGATGGGGGGGGCAGAGATCATATCAAAATGCTGTTTCAAAGCTTGGTGTTCATTTGATGTACCTTCTGGCAGCTGGTATGCAGAAAAATATGGCTGAGGTTGCCGTCCATGAGGCTCTGGACTGGAGGATGGCATAGTAAGCAGACAATGCAATGGGTATCCATAGCCTGCATGTATGTATGAAACCTGAGGGTGCACATGTACAGCAGAATTAAATCAATTCTGTCTTCTACAAGATCTCTAGTGAAGAATAAAACCTTGTAGAGCTGATACTGAATTCATTAATTTTGCACATGCAACCAATTCTTGAGATTAAGAAAATACCTTCTGGGAATTAAGAGCCATTTCATCATCAGCAAATTTTATCTGGTCCTTTGTCTGCATTAGATTTGAGTTAACCTGGCATAATAACATTGCAGCACAAAGAAAGTCAATATGGATATGCAGCTCAACTTGGAATGAGTACCAACAAAGGAAAGAAGCTTCTAAAAACATCTTCTCCCCATATGTGTATGTTTGCATATAGATAGAAAAAAAAGGAAATATCCAAAAACAGATATGATGTTTTTCGAGTATAAAAAGTGCAAGCTGCACTTGATTGCTGCCAATGATTTACTCGTTTCTCTTGTTGTTCTAAATGTAATAATTCCATACATCTTCTCTGAACAATATTCTCTAGTAAGTTTCAGTTCTATTTGTTTCCTTTTCTAACCACATCAGGAGAAGAATAGCAATAGCAATGTATATAATCCATGCATGTTTAGAACTGGATTGCTATATGATTTGCCAATCAAAGGCAACTTCTCTTCAAAAAATAGGAATTGCCAAGTCAAAAAATTTGGCTTTATAAAATGAATCTTGCATTGTGACTAAAGATAGAACACTGTCACAGAATTATTAGAATACCTCTATTTCTAGCAAATAGTGTCTAATGATGATCTCACAGAGGAAAAACAAATCTTTCTGTGATATACATTTTCTTGCTCTTTCAATGGTAGAATGGATGCCTTACTAACTTGCTATGATATGATAGATATATTCTGGTTTACACAAGCTTAAAAAGTACTTGTCAACTGAAAAATGCTATGTACCAACTGGCTTACCTTATTTGCATACTGATAAGTTGAACATGTCTGCTCATTTTGACATGGTGACTGAGATCGTATAGCTTCTTCCAATATCCCACCACCCTTTGATTTCTGTCAATCAGCATATTCAACAAAATAATAAGCACATCTAACAAATTAAGCTCTTCAAAAATTCAATAAAAGCATGCTTTCATCTAAGAAATTTTTAGCCATCATTCAAAATAGCAGATGTTAAATACAGCAATATCCTTTACCAATTTAAAAATGCAATAAATGCAATAAATGCAATGTAGACTTGAATATACATCACCAACTTCTCTATTAAATAGAATTATCTTTTATCTATCAAAGCCATGGAAAGAGGTATTCCGTATTTAGCTACCTGTTCTTCAAATAAAGTTCCAGATACATTCTCTGTATTTCCTCGTAATGCCAGCATGTGACTCACAGATGGCTTCTTCAAAGGTATATAATGACCTGAAGTCTGGTCATTATGAGGGGCATGCTCAACATCTGAGTCATCTTTCTGATTGAAAACAAGGGAAGATGAACTGTCACATGGTACACACTCCATCTTTACTTTAGGTTCAGTGTGTTGCAATCTTCCCATGTTCATCATTTCTGGATTTGATGAATCCATCCCCTGATGCATACTCCTTGGATGGCTATGATTAGTTGAGACAAATGAAGCTGTATGCCATATCAATTCATCTGAACTGCTGTCCATTGCCTCTGACAAGGTAGACTCACTATTTCTGGTCAAATATGAGAAAACCAAAAATTTAAATGAGTAAATGATGTGACACTAAAACAAGACACGCAAGTGCAAACAAAGCACCATTATGAAAGAATTTTTAGGACTGCCACAAGTCAGGAACCCTTGTTAAGAAATAATAATCCTCAGGATAGGAATTAAAATGAATGGTGGGAGATAAGAACCCCACTAAATAAATACATAGATAAAATATTATTTTTAAGACAGTCAGAAATCAGGAGCCCTAGATAGAGAAAAATGAAGCATGAGGCTTTAACTCACCGAAAAAGTCTTTCAACCTCCTCAAAGTTGCCCATGTTTTCCCAATCATATTCTAGTATACTATTGCTTGTTTCACTTCTATGATCCCCTTCAAAAAAGTCAAGGTCACCCTCTGTTGGAGAAATATCACTCAATAAGAAATGAGATGAATTAGTCACTACATCTGCATCTCTACTTGCCAATAAAGGGTCCTCTTTACTGTACCCTAGAATTAGGTCATCATTGACTGATTTCAAATCTTTGCAGCAACCACCATTTACTCCCTGTTTTTGAGAATCAATTCCCATGGACGAGTCATCACACATGGGATCATATGCGTTCGTTGCCAAGTCTTCATCATGTAGAATAACCCATGTATCCACATTTAGTGGCTGAGATGATAGCTCACCCTTATTATCTGAACAAGACAGACCTGAAACCTTGCCCTCAAAGACATTGTTTACTCCTTCCATTTTCTGCTCTGTACTCTTAGCCAACATATTGGAATTTTGACACTGTAACTTCTTCCACTGCTTTCCACTTGCTGTCCATGTACTCTCTTTTGCATCACTAGGA